>CM076578.1:1396288493-1396799968 GCA_034641835.2 Pinus albicaulis
GCGGCTAACAAGACTCAAACTTTATTTAAAGTCTGCGCAGACGACGCATGGTGGAAGGGAGGGGCCAACCCTCCTCCTCACGTGATCAGCAAGCACTCAAACTAAATGCGCTTAGTTTGTATTTAACCCACAGACCACTCTTTAATCCACGCTTATCTATTAGTTAAATAAGTTAAATTCAATGCTTAATCTAAAGGCTATGTACATGCACCACTAATTTCCATATTAAAGGAGCTATCTCCTGGATTTTCTCTAGTTTTTGCAGGTAGTTTACTAGGAAAAATTGAATGAGGTCTATCTCGAGAAATTCTTGACCAATTTTTGTTCGTGAAGAGTCATTTTTGCGTACTGGCATGCTCCTCGAATCCATTGGCACAAGTTGCGCAGAATATGAGAAATTCTACAAAGCTTCTTTTGGCACTTTGAAGAAAATTAAAGCTTAGGGCCACCAGGAGGGAAGGCCATGCCTAGATCAGCTGAAGACCAATCTTGGCTCAAGAAGAGTCATTTTTAGACGTATTTGATTCTCTAAACATAATGGTACAGTTTTTCAGAGGCGTTGGAGCACTTCTGAAAGTGTTTTTGTCACTTTGGAGATTAAACAAGCCCAGGGCCATCAGGATGGGAGGTCAAGCCTAGATCAACTAGAAACCAATTTCAAAGATTGAATAGTCATTTTTGAGATTTTTGGGTCTTCTGAAGACAATGGAGCAGGTTTCAAGTCCATTGGAGCACTATGTTGGGCCGAGAAGAAGGTAAGTTTCTCCCCATATTTACCATGATTTGTTAAGTACTTTTATGAATTTTCCCCTCATCTTAGCAATAAAATAAAGGGAAATAACGTAAAGCCAAGGTAGAGTGAAATAATGATAAAAGGAATGTTTGATAACGTAAGAAATGAATTGTCATATCTTTATTGATAGGGAAGAAAGGCAGCTGAGCCGTGGATGACCAAAAGACAACTGACAAGGGAGGCAAATGGGATCATAATGGCCCTTGCGGATCAATGGAAGATGGAGAGGCACATCCACTCTTGAAGTACTCAAATGACAGCCATGAAGCAGTAGGGTCCCATATGGAAAGAATCCATTACTAATTTTAAACCCACCTTTAAAAGGTCGAAGATGAACAAGATAAAGGTAGATATCTATATGGATTTTTCTTTGTAATAGACATATGAGGACAGAATCATCAAATTGTATTAACGTATTACTCTGTGGCTTAATAAAGAATCTGGATTTTTTGGAATAAATAATATCTAAGTATTCCTTGGTAGTAGGCTTATGTGTCTTTGGGCCCAGCCTTGGGAGCTTCGCTGCTATTTCTGTGCTATACGTTTATTTACGAAATTTGTGTTTCCAGTTATTTAATGTGTTTCATAAGATATATTTTAATTGGTTAATTGTGAGCGTAATATGCTACAACTTCCTCTTTCATTAGACAAGTTCAATTTTCATGTCTTCTTGCTTAAAATCCCTGCTTTCATAATTGTTTAAATGCTTTCATCATTATTCAATGATTTTGTAATTGTTTGATTAGTTTTGACATGACTGCTGTTCAATTATGCATGTAGTTAATGTTGGATCTTTTCATTATCATTATGAGCGTTTGGTTGATGTTTAATTCAGAAGGTTTTCATTAGTTGATTAAAAGAGAATTCCATTGCAAAATTTAGAATAATCAATTTTTGTTCAATTTATTAGAGTTGTTCAATTCATTATGAATGTTGTTTAATTCATCAAGTACGTTGTTCAATTGCAGTTTATTCTTTTCAGACCGGAGTAGCTATTTCTACATAGGCTAGAACAGAGTTAGCTCCCTTGAATAGTCAAAAGTATTCTATAACTCACTTCCAAATCGATTTGATTGAACTTTGAAAATTAGACAGTCTTCCTTATGATAATTTAGAGTAGTTTTCCTCTGATGTCACTTGCATATATTGTGCTTACACTCTTGAAATAACAAGACTTGCCCTAGGTTGATAATTAAATGAGAAGCATTGAGGTTACCTGTAACAGTCACCTTTATGACCCAACATTTTTTGATGTCGTTGTCGGGGAGAGTGTTTAAGAGTGATGTCCTTTATTTATTTTTCCTTTTGCTATGAAGAATTGGGTATTGAAAATGAAAGGTAAGAACCTGCATACCAGCAAGAAAAACTATTGCTCTCCAACCCGCTTTTCAACAATTGTGCAAAAGTTAGTAGGATAGGTGCTCTTATTTTATGACTAGGAAGAAAAGATAGAAACAAATCAAAATCCCCCACTTAAATCTGCAAAAGCCAAAGGACTAGTGATCGTTGGAAGGACAACATATATAGACGAAATTATTAAGAAGGCTAAATCCCAGGCATCTGTAGGACCTAGAACCATTCCTACTTAGAGTCGGCCTACTACACTTCCTTAGGTAGCAGCCTCACCATATGCAGCCCACACCAAGTTTCACAGTGAAAAAGAAGGGCCTGAACAAAGCCTTTAGACTACTGATCATGTAATTCCTGGCCCTTCAAGAGAGGGAGGTTCTTGGAATTTGCAGGAAGGAGAGGGAGAAACCAGTAGTGCAATAGAGGTAAAAACTCCAGAGCTTGGATCCCCTGAGAGAGTGGTTGAGACAAAGAAACCTAGCATCCCAGATTGGGGAAGTGTTGTAAGGCTTCCTCCACATCCACTCCCTAATTCCATTGAGATTATTCCTCTAGAACAATAAATCCTCCAAGATTATTGGCATATCCTTGATCAAATGTCAAATAACCAAAACCAGAGGCAGACATCAATATTGGAGTATCCCATTGTTGATTCCGCCGCAAATGCCCCTATGAAATCCATTCCATTACAAAACATCCCCACCTTCCATGGGTTGACCTCGGAAGATCCTGATGCATTCTTATTTGAATTCGATGTCTTATGTAGGGAATATGACTACACCACTGACCCTTAGAAACTGAAATTATTCCCCTCTACCTTGAAGGGAACAACATTACGTTGGTTCATGGAGCTTGGTGGAGGAACCATTAATAGCTGGTATCAGATGAAAAAATCTTTTCTTAATAAATATAAAGACTATTGCCAGAATCGAGAACTAAAAGATGAAATATTTAACATGTTTGCAAGGGACAATGAGACATTAGAAGAATACGTTGAAATATTTCAATATAACTTGCAATGGTATCCATATACTACACTGTCTAAAGATATCTTCAAAGAAATGATGATTAAGGGAATGAAAGAAGAATGGGTCAAAACACTTAACATAATGGGAAAAGGGGACATCTATCAAGAAGAATATGATGAAATTATTTCACTGTGTATCAAGTGTTCTCAGGGTAGTACGCGAAGTAGGCCAACCGGGCGAGACTGAGCTACAAGGAATCCTAAGTAGTCTGGTGGCAATGTGACTAGAGAAGAATTTGGTAATCCTTTAGAAGATTTTAAAACTGATATCTTGGGCACCTTGACAACATAGCTAGATGTCCTACAAGACAATCAGAAGCAAGCTATAGCAGAATAAAACTTGGCTATTTTTTTTCCACGCTGTCGGAAGAAGCACAACCAATGGGAATGTCCATTAGACATGGTCTAGACATGTGCTATTTGTACCAAGGACCATGCCACTGACCATTTCTCTTCACTTTTGGTGCTGAAAGAAGTTTTTAAAGAAGCAGAAGAAGAGACAGAACCAGTCTATCTAATGAACCAGCGTCGATAGTGGCAAGCACGACCAGGTATGCTACAAGAGCTACCTCAATTATTTTCTTCTCTGTAGTTTAACCAGCAGAACCTTGCAACAGCTTGGCAGAAAAAATCACCTTTTTCTACTTGGCCATCTCAATCATTTCCTATGCCTCCTTGTCCAACACAACCCTCTTCAAGTAATAATTGGCCAAGTTTTCCTCGTTCTCCCCCTTACTGTCAAAACAATCCCTATTAGTCCTAGTGGTCTCCCTCCCCTTCGCAGACCACAAATTGGTCTCAAAACTGGCAGCGGCCTCTGGGAATGACCAATCTACCGATGGGGACAGGGGTTCAGAATCAACCTACATTACCAGCTCCATACCAAATCCAACACAATCCTCAGCCTATCATGCGTCCTCAACTTTCAGCTCAACCCAATCCTAATCCTAACAATAGGCCAGTTCAACTGATTCAAATTTTTGAAAACCCAAACCTTGAAACTAAACAGAATCAATGCAATGAAATTAGGCTAAGATTAGGACGTGTTCTTTCACCAAAGGAAGATACGACCCTGAAACAAATTGAATCTAAAATTTCGATAGCACCTAGAAAAATAACTATGGCTGAAACATAGGTAAAGTAGGGGAGGGACACGGTTGACCAAAGGAACCCTAAAAACCTTATGATTTCTCCCCCTCCATTCCCTGAAAGATTAACATTTACTAGACCGATAGTCTCTCCAGATTTTGATATCCTAGGGGAATTGAAAAATATTTGCATTAAAATTCCTCTTCTGTAGGCTATACAAGACATTCCTAACTATGCCAAGAAAATTAAAGAGCTGTGTGAAAAGAAACAGGCAAGGAAAGAAAAAATTGTACCCATTGTTCATGTGGTAGGGGCACTATCAGACTTACTATTGGGTAAAGAAACACCCGTAAAATATGAGGATCCAGGGAACCCCATAGTAAATGTTAGTGTCAGTATTTTCAGCCTTCCTCCAGTGATCAAACATGCTCTTACAAAGTGATTTTAAGGTGTCAAGGTCAAATTTTGTCATTTCAGTGAGTCTTCAAGCAAAATTTGGTCACTAGGTATTAGGTCTAGGGTTTGCTTTCACTCCTTCCAGAGTTGTCCAAATGTCAATCCATGTCACCAATCAGCTGAGTGTACCATCATTCAGATGGTTTTCATCATCATTTCAAGTTCCACTGGGTCATTTTACACCTTGTTCATGCTTCAGTTGTGCCTAGGTATGGTTCATTTCCCTCTCCTAGGGTTTTGGAGGTAATTTATATTGGATGGTCAAATCATCAAAAAAATTTGTATCCTGATGTTCATACACCTTCCCCTATCCTTAATATACCTTATTAAACACTTCCCATCACTAAGATCCCCCAAATTCCTCATTTTTGCACAAACCCTAGCTTCTTGCTACAACTTGGCAATTTTCTAGGATAGGCCTGTGTTTTGCCCTTTTGGACCCCTTCCCCTCACTTAATCTCTGAAATTCCACTTTCCCCTACTTCCTAACATCCCTCCTTACTTCCCAAAATGTTTTCAAGAATTTAGAAGCCCCTTATCCCCTTCATTTCGCTTCATTTCGACAAATCCCTTGTTCCACACATCGGGATAGATTTCACTCAAATGATGTTTCTGAGAAATAAAAGATGAATTTGGGAAAATTGAGAGAGTTTTTTGTCCAAAACATGCCAAAGAAGAAAAAAATCCTTCACTTTTTACACAGGTATCACGGTTTTAGAGAAATGTTAAAAATACCGTTGCCTCAGGAGAATTGAATGCACCTCTGAAGTGACCTTGGGAAAATCAATATTTCTCCTAGCTTGGTTGGCCAAATGACTTTCTTGATGATTCAAATGATAAATATACACAAAGAGCTTTCCAATGAGCTATCCTGACCTCAATTTGAAGTTAAGGAAGACCTTCAAAAGTTGACTGCAACATCACTCTGCCTTGAGGCAGCCTCATTTTGCTCATTTTTACCAGTCTTGGGAGATTTGATTTTTTATAAGGTAAATGAACTCCAAATTGAAAAATTCCACTTGGTTTGGAAATTAGACTCAAATATATTTCCAACGAGCTATCACACACCCAATTTGGACATCAGGAAGGCCTCCAAAAGCCTCCTGTAAAATGGCGCGGCACATAGAAAAGTGGGCGCGGCGCATTGGGTTTGTGCGCGGTGCATTGGGTTGGTGCGCGACGCATTGGGCCAGAACACAAGATTTTTGCCATTTCCTTCACCCATCAAATTTTTCTCAGTCTCTCCTTGTTCAAGTGATTCAAAGCCACTTCCTCATTGCTCTTAACAAGCGTTTGGTATTGGTATGAAATTTTAGATGTGAAAAACTCAAAATACTACTCTCATGTTTTAAGAATGCTCCTAGGGTTTTAAATTTGGTTTGGTGTCAATCATTGCTAATTACCCCATCTATTACCACTGATCATTTTATCATTACCACAGTTTATTTCCCTATTCCCTTACATCCTAAACCATCTATATCCCTTGTTCCCATTTTCCCTATCCCTAAACCCTATTATTTCCTACCATTTTCCCTCTCCCATATCATTTGTAGCAAATTCCCATTACTCGTATCCTTAAATCCTTTCACTCCCTTTTCTTATCCCTTTCCCTATCATTCACAAAAATTCTCCAAATCCCATATCCCAAACATGTCAAGTGATTGTCCCATATTTTAAATCCACTTGACAGAAACTCCACTTTTCCCCACTGTTCCATATTCCTCACAGTCCCTCATTTCCCTTTGGCACATTTGGCACTTGGAGACAAAGAAACTGAGTCCTAATTTCTCATTTTCAACAAATCAAACATACACTTTTCACACACATTGCAACACCATGACGGACACCGACACATCCTATGAACAAGATAGTGATTCAGCCACTGAACTGCATGCACCAGGAGGGCACTGAAACGGCGAAAAAGGGAGGATAGACTCCGAATCTTGGCCGAAGATTCCTTGGCTGAACATGGGACATTATGGGAGACATTCACTCCAAATTTCAGCAAATTTGGATTAAATTTTGTCATTTTTGAAATTTTGGTTGCAAAACAGGTTTTTCTGCCCGATGCGTCGCGCCACTCAACACGCGCTTACGTTTGAGAGATCTTCTGGAGGAAAAATTTACATTTTTAGATTTTTTATGGTAAATTATTCATGCTCAGGAATTTCTGAGAGATTACATCAAGTTCTGGGTGGTTTTAAAGGTCAAAAACACTCCAAAAATGGCCTTTCTGCCACTTTTTGCACACACAGGAATCAGTTTTGGGAGATTGAAGTTTTTGATGGGAAAATGACATCCAAATCAATAAATTACACTTGGGTTGGATAGTAGATAGATATGGCTTTCCAAAGAGCTATCATGAGCTCAATTTGGACTTCGGGAAGTGCCTCAAAAATAGGCTCAAATTGGCACGACACATTGAGTTTTTGGGCGCGTCGCATAGAGAAATTTGGCCTCATTTTGACTCTTCAGCTCAGAAATTCGCCCAGTTTTGACTAGTTTCACTTTTTAATGTAATTCTTGATCTATCTTGATGTAATTTGATGACTATGATGTAAATTTGGCTCATTTTTACTTGTTCTAGAGGATTCATTCACTAAAAGGTGAAAATTAAGTGAATGGATCAGTTTCCTAGCATATAGAGGCAAGTTGTTTGGCTGCCTAGATTTCAGTTCCATGTTTAGAATTGGTTGAAACAACTCCTAGAAGGATGAGCTCGACCCTTAGAGGCATGGGAAGGGGTTAGGACGGTCTATATCATGTATTTTCTGAGAAATTTTTCAGGGTTGGACTCTTGGGAAAAGTTTGGCACTTCATTGTACATACACTTCTGTATTTTTGGCAAAGGAAAGACCAGGGTTTTGTAGCACTTGTTGGGATCCTTGTGGCTCTGAGTTTTGATGATGTTTTTCTCCATGTATCTATAAGTTTCATTAATGTTATATGTATTCCATTTCCCTTCTCTTTGCTTCTGAAATAAACAAATGAGTAACTAAGGTATAATTCATTAGTTTGCTGGTGCTCTGCCTTAAACTTTTGTTTAGTTTTATATGTTTTCCTCCGTTTGAAGAGGATCCTTGCATCTTATTGTCCTCTTCAGCTCGTCGGAAATATTTTCTGTCCATTCATTGAATCTAAGACATCAAAGCCATTGCCTTCCCTGCCCTAACTTGAACTCTGCAAGAATTTGGCCTCATCCCCAAGCCCAAAACTGCCTTTTCCTTTTTTCCAACAAAAACCCCTAAAAATCATTCCAAACTCCTTGATTAATATACCTAGCCTAAAATTAGCACTCATTTCAGTCATCTCAAGGCCTATTGATACATTTTTCCTGAGACAGACCCGGAGAGAGCCCTCTCTTGTTCTGGTAGGGCTAGCTACCAGACTGAGCGTGGTTTGGTGTTACCCTGAATCCCGCCTTCCTTCAGCCTAAGGTGGATTTGGGCAATAACATAGTGGCGACCATACTGGGGAAGAAAATGGTTTGCTTGTTGGTGTTATTTGTTTTATAAGCTACAGACGGAGCCTGAAGTTAGCCAGGTAGCCTTCGAAAATGCTCTTGCTTTGCATTAGCGAAAGTAGATAAACGCTGCTTCAGTCAATCTCCCGTCTAGTTTGTAAACGTAACATATGACTTGTGAATTTCCCCAGTACATGTATCAAGTTTAGATCTGATAGTTGAAGGTGGACAACGATCAGACATAAGAAGGCTGAAATCATTCACCTGGTGACTCCAACTCAATGTAGAGACTCCACTGGAGGACTAACTCTTTCTCTGCGAAAATGGAAGGATCTTACACTAAGTTCAGGTATCCAAAGTGGAATGGTGTTCAGGATCTAGTCTGCTTTCTTGCAAATTACTTCTTTGCTATTCTTGAAGTTGTCCTGAAAGTTTTTCAGAATTTGTTGTCTGATAAAGGTGATCAAAATCTTCGCTCCGCCTATTCAAAAAGTGTAAATACTGAGTTTCCCTTTGATCCTGGCCTCCTTAATTTTCCCACATCTCATGATGACTCTCTTCAGAGTGATGAGCCTAAAGAAAACAAGATTGATCCCGTAGCTCTTGTATATACTCCTACACCTTTTATAGTCTCAGATAGGTATAAACCTCTTGTTTTACCTTCTGTTCTTCATGCTTTCCCTAAAAATTATGACCTATATCTACCAAGATTTGATGGTGAATGTAACAATGTCAACGCTGAGTGGCATGTGTAGAATGTTGAGACATTTCTAGACCTTTTTGAAGTTGATGACAAAGATGTTAGTATTAGGATTTTTTCTCTTTCTTTGCAAGGCCAAGTGAAGAGTTGGTTCAAAGCCCTGCCTGATGCGAGCATCTCAGATTTCCAGCAGTTCGTCAAAGTTTTCCTCGACAGGTGGGTGGTCAGAAAAAACCTTTTCTTGATTATAGAGGAGTATAACCAGCTGAAAATACTGCTAGGGGAGACAATACAACAATTTTCTGCCAGATTTAACCAAGTATATTTTTTGATGCCAGCTGATATAAGACCTTCTCCTAGATCTGCTCTCTTGCACTACCCGGGTGCCTTTGATCCATAAATGGAATTTCAATTGAGAGAAAGGAATATTGCAACACTTGTAGAGATACAGAACACTACAGTAAATGTAGAGGCTCATTTGCTGATCCAAAGGGCAAGGTTGAAGGAAGAAGAGACAAAAAACATAGATCCAGAGAAATCGATATCTCTAGAGGTGAAGCTTGACATGTTGGTAAGTGCAGTAGAAGAGATGATGCAAAAGAACACCACAAAGAATGAGTATAATGTTCAAGCCCATGGCTCGCTGATTGAAGAAGAACAAGTTGCTGATCCTAAACATTTTGTTTCTTATCCCAGTTGTCATAGTAATTGCTTTATAGATCATCTTGAAGAAGAGAGAGTTGTTGATATGACATGTATGCTTGATGATGTGTTTTATACCGATGATTTGCCTCAGTTTGATCGGTATGATGATGATTATGTTCTCCAAATAGAAGCTAATCTTGCAGACAAATCAACAGCTAGTTTGTGTGAGGAGGAAGTTCACTTTCAGCAGCTCGAATACAGTGATCAACTGATACATATCAGCTATGACAATGATGAGGAAAGTGCAACAAATTTTGAAGTAAGTGAAGGATCTTTGCCTTTTTTTTTTGATTCGTTTCAGTTCATCAGAGAAAAATTCCATACAATCAGAAATCAACTGTCAAAAAGTCTTGATTTGGACCATCTTGAGGGCAATGAAAACCTTGTTCAAGATTTCTCATATTCAGATTTACAGCCCCCGAATGCCATTGATTGTCAAGTTGCAGATGAGGACATGGAAGTTGGTACATATGATCAAATGATACAAGGTGACTCTGTACCATTTTGTTTTGAATCATTCCAGTTTTTGAAGGGTAAATTGCATAGTAAATCTTCAAATGAGCAGCCTGTAGGAAATCGACAATCTCTCAGTTTTAATGTGGAGGATGAGAGAGATAACAAAATTCTTGAGCAGCCTGTAGCATTAGATTTGCAGCCACCAAATGAAATTGAAGGTCAGATTACAGATGAAGGCGTGGAAGCTGAAATACATGATTTAATGATGCAAGAGGATTTTGTACCCTTTTGTTTCGAAGAATTTCAGTTTATAAATCAGAATCTTTGTAATATCTCTAAAGCAAAAGATGAACAGTTAGTAGGATGTCATACAGTTTCAATGGATTCATCGCAACAGTCTTCTCAAGTTTTTGATGATCCTATTGCTCGTATGTTGGATGATGTTTGCTGTAAAAGTTCTTCTCCATTGGCTAACCATGTGACAGAAAATAATGTTGATAATAATCTTATTCAAAAGCCGCCTTCATTGTCTTGTCTAACAGATTTTTCATTACAAAGCCTATTTCAAGGTTTGCAGTCATATGAGGAGATTGATAAAGGAGACTTTTGTTCTGTTTGGAATCAACAACAGAGTTTGGTTATTCACGAATTTCAGGATCCTTTTGACAGCTTGCTGCAATCACCAAAGAAAGACAGTACAGATGTGAGGAAAATCTTAATTTCCAGCTATGAAGATCAATTGTACCAGAATAGTAATGTGTTAATGGGGATCAATAGCTATGTTTATGAAGATCATTTCGCAGTATTCTTGAAGTCCTCCAGTCAATTCATGATTTGCAAGTTTATCATCAGTCAACTTGATTCCAAGTTTCCATGGGAGTTTCCTTTCGATTATTCTCTTTTCCTGCGTATCAGAAAGCATTTGGGAAGAAATCAAATAGCAGCCAAGATGCTTACGTGGTTGCATTGGTTGTTTCATTTCACTTGATCAGGTGATGAATGGAACAATTAGAGTAGGTTGTATTGAATAAGCTCTACTTTGAGCATCTTTTTCCAAAGCCATTACCTGTGTTTTAACATACCATTGGCGAGTTGGAGTGAGATTCAACAGTCATCAAGTCACTTCGCTAGTCACAAGTGCATTTTACCTTGAAGCTTTTTGATTCATTGCCCAATGGATAAAAGGCACTATCCCGCTTTCCAAAGATCTCAGTTCTCTGGCACCTCCAAGGAGCTACCATCCCCATTGGAGGCTCATTGCTAGTGCTTACCTTTTGTCACTCCTCTCCATGATCAAACATGCTCACAATGTGATTTAAGGTGCTACACAATTTGTCATTTCAATGAGTCTTCAAGCAAAATTTGGTCACTAGGCATTAGGTCTAGGGTTTGTTTTCACTCTTTCCAAAGTTGTCCAAATGTCAGTCCATGTCACCATTCTGTTGAGTGTATCATCATTCATAGGTTTTTCATCATCATGTCAAGTTCCATTGGGTCATTTTACATCTTGTTCATGCTTCAGTTGTGCCTAGGTAAGGTCCATTTCCCTCTCCTAGGGTTTTGGAGGTAATTTCTCTTGGATGGTCAAATCATCAGCCAAAATTGTATCCTGATGTTCATACACCTTCCCCTATCCTTAATGTACCTTATTAAACACTTCCCATCACTGAGATCCCCCAAATTCCTCATTTTCACACAAACCCTAGTTTCTTGCTACAACTTGGCAACTTTCTAGGCTAGGCCTGTGTTTTTCCCTTTTGGACCCCTTCCCCTCACTCAATATTTGAAATTCCACTTTCCCCTACTTCCTAACATCCCTCCCTACTTCCAAAAATTTTCTCAAGAATTTAGAAGCCCCTTATCCCCTTCATTTCGCTTCATTTCGACAAATCCCTTGTTCCACACATTGGGATAGATTTCACTCAAATGATGTTTCTGAGAAATAAAAGATGAATTTGGGAAAAATGAGAGAGGTTTTTGTCAAAAAAATGCCAAAGAAGAAAAAAATCCTTCACTTTTTACACAGGTATCATGGTTTTAGAGAAATGTCAAAAATACCGTTGCCTCAAGAGAATTGAATGCACCTCTGAAGTGACCTTGGGAAAATCAAGATTTCTCCTAGCTTGGTTGGCCAAATGACTTGCTTGATGAGTCAAATGATAACTAGACACAAATATGTTTTCAATGAGCTATCATGAGCTCAATTTGGAGTTGAGGAAGACCTTCAAACGTTGACTACAACAGCACTCTGCCTTGAGGCAGCCTCATTCTGCTCATTTTTATCAGTCTTGGGAGATTTGCTTTTTGACAGGGTAAATTAACTCCAAATTGACAAATTCCACTTGGGTTGGAAATTATACTCAAATATATTTCCAAAAATCTATCACACGCCTAATTTGGACATCGGGAAGGCCTCCAAATGCCTCCTGCAAAATGGCGTGGCGCATTGGGTTGGTGCGCGACGCATTGGGCCAGAACACAAGATTTTTGCCATTTCTTTCACCCATAAAATTTTGCTCAGTCTCTCCTTGTTCAAGTGAGTCAAAGCCACTTCATCATTTCTCTTAACAAGTGTTTGGTGTTGGTATGAAATTTTAAATGAGAAAAACTCAAAATCCTACTCTCATGTTTTAAGAATGCTCCTAGGGTTTTAAATTTGGTTTGGTGTCAATCATTGCTACTTACCCCATCTATTACCATTGCTCATTTTATCATTACCATAGTTTATTTACCTATTCCCTTACATCCTAAACCATCTATATCCCTTGTTCCCATTTTCCCTATCCCTAAACCCTATCATTTCCTACCATTTTCCCTCTCCCATATCATTTGTAGAAAATTCCCATTACTCCTATCCTTAAATCCTTTCACTCCCTTTTCTTATCCCTTTCCCTATCATTCAAAAAAAATATCCAAATCCCATATCCCAAACATGTCAAGTGATTGTCCCATATTTTAAATCCACTTGACATAGACTCCACTTTTCCCCACAGTTCCATACTCCTCACAGTCCCTCATTTCTCTTTGGCACATTTGGCACTTGGAGACAAAGACATTGAGTCCTAATTTCTCATTTTCAAAAAATAAAACATACACTTGTCATACACATTATAACACCATGACGGACACTGACACATCCTATGAACAAGACAATGATTCCGCCACTGAACTGCATGCACCAGGAGGGCACTGAAACGGCGAAAAAGGGAGGATATAATCCGAATCTTGGCCGAAGCTTCCTTGGCTGAGCATGGGACATGATGGGAGACATTCACTCCAAATTTCAGCAAATTTGGAGTAAATTTTGTCATTTTTGAAATTTTGGTTGCAAAACAGGTTTTTTTGCCCGACGTGTCGCGCCACTCGACGCACGCTTACGTTTGAGAGATCTTCTAGAGGAAAAATTTACATTTTTAGATTTTTTATGGTAAATTATGCATGCTCAGGAATGGCTGAGATATTTCATCAAGTTCTGGGTGGTTTTAAAGGTCAAAAACACTCAAAAAATGGCCTTTCTGCCACTTTTTGCACACACAGGAACCAATTTTGGGATATTGAAGTTTTGGAGGGGTAAATAACATCCAAATCTAGAAATTCCACTTGGGTTGGATAGTAGACAGATAGGGATTTCCAACAAGCTATCATGAGCTCAATTTGGACTTCGGGAAGTGCCTCAAAAATAGACTGAAAGTGGCGCGACGCATTGAGTTTTTGGGCGCGGCGCATAGAGAAATTTGGCCTCATTTTGACTCTTTAGCTCAGAAATTCGCCCAGTTTTGACTAGTTTCACTTTTTGATGTAATTCTTGATCTATATTGATGTAATTTGATGAATATGATGTAAAATTGGCTCATTTTTACTTGTTCTAGAGGATTCATTCACTAAAAGGTGAAAATTAAGTGAATGGATCAGTTTCCTAGCATATAGAGGCAAGTTGTTTGGCTACCTAGATTTCAGTTCCATGTTTAGAATCAATAAAACACTTTAAGGATTATATCGAATTTTATAAGAGGAATGGTCTATATCATGTATTTTCCTACATTTTTCAGTTGGTCTCTTGGGTAAGTTTGGCACTTCATTAACATACATCAGACATTTTTTGGGTAAAGGCAGTACTGTGGTTTTGGCAAAGATCACAACTCTTGTATTCGAGCCTTACTGATGCTTTTCCATGTATCCGCAGCTTCATTGTTTATATGCACATTTCCTTTCATTTCCCCTAAATAAACAAACAGCAACCAAGGTATTCTATTAGTCATCAGTTTCTTAAACTTTTGTTTAGTTTTATATGTTTTCCTCCGTTTGAAGAGGATCCTTGCATCTTCATGTCCTCTTCAGCTCCTCAGAAATATTTTCTGTCCATTAATTGAATCTAAGACATCAAATCCATTGCCTTCCCTGCCCCAACTTGAACTCTGCAAGAATTTGGCCTCATCCCCAAGCCCAAAACTGCCTTTTCCTTTTTTCCAACAAAAACCCCTAAAAATCATTCCAAACGCCTTGATTAATATACCTAGCCTAAAATTAGCACTCATTTCAGTCATCTCAAGGCCTATTGATACATTTTTCCTGAGATTGACCCGGAGAGAGCCCTCTCCTGTTCTGGTAGGGCTAGCTACCAGACTGAGCGTGGTTTGGTATTACCCTGAATCCCGCCTTCTTTCAGCCTGAGGTGGATTTGGGCTATAACAGTAACTATAAAAATCTCTGGTCACTCCTTTCCAAAAACATTGGTTGACTTGGGGGCAGCCATCAACATCTTAACTACAGAAACCTGCGAGAAGTTGGGCATACAAGCGTTAGAACCCACGTCTACCTTGATGGAACTTGCTGATAGATCTGTTATCAAACCAGAAGGAATATTACAAGACATCCTAGTTTCTATGGACTCATGGGAGTATCCAGCTAACGTTTTAGTTATTAACCCAAAAATTAGGATGGATGGACACCCCCTAATACTGGTTCGACCTAGGTTAGCAACAGCCGATGCTTACATAGGCTATCAGAGAGGTAGCATGACCATTGCTAGAGGTGATGCCATAAAAAACATTATCATTTACCCACCTACCAAACCAAGTCTACTCACTGTAAATATTCACAGGCATCCACATACATACTGGGAACAAAACATCCGTTCACCACTAACAATAGTTTAAGCTCTTGAATTCAAAGGTCAAACTGAAGATGATGTAATCAATAACTTCATGAATAAACCATCTGTGTCTGAAAACTTAAAATTCCAAATGTTAAAAGCAGTTCTTGATGATGAAACACAAGAAGACCCCTTGGAAAATTTGATAATCAATACATACCCATGACTGTTGTTCGCAACAGCATACCAATCGAAATTGAGCCAAGGAAGGTTTTAAATATCAATGGTAGTTTATATAGTAATCAAAAGGAAAATATCATAAAGGTTTTACAGAAATATCAGGTAGCATTTTCTTGGGACTACCCAGACATGAAAGCTATAGATCCTTAGCTATGCACACATCACATTTATATTGGCAAGGAGGCTTGGCCTATTCGGAAGCCTCAACGGAGGCTAAACCCGCATCTAAAATAAAATATGAGTTGCAAAAGTTGCTGGATGTAAACTTCATTTATCCTATCTCAGACATCAAATGGGTCTTTCCTTTAGTAGTCATTCATAAGAAGAATGGGAAGTGGAGAATCTATGTGGATTATAGAGAACTGAATAAAGCAACACAGAAAGACCACTTCCCCCTTCCTTTTATTGACTAGGTCCTTGATACATTGGCAGGAAAACGGTTCTTTTCCTTCCTTGATAGGTTTAGCGGTTATAATCAAATCCAGATAGCCCATGAAGACCAGGATAAAACAACATTTACCTTCCCATGGGGTACATTTTCCTATAGGGTATTACCATTTGGATTATGCAATGCCCTAACAACATTTCAAAGAGCCATACTTAACATTTTTTTTATTTAATAAATGAATGACTTGAAATTTACATGGACGACTTTACCCCATATGGAGATGATTTTGATCAAGCACTGGAAACACTAGAAAATGTATTAGAATGATGTATTGCTACCAGATTATGTTTGAGAAATGAAAAATGCACATGATGATGACCGAAGGAGTAATCCTAGGACACTACATCTCTGCTGCTGGAATACAGGTAGATCCGGAAAAGATAGAGGTAATCCTTTTATTAGCCACACCTTGTACACAAACAGAGGTACGTAGTTTCCTTGGATATGCAGGGTACTATCACAGGTTTATAAAGAATTTCTCACAAATTGATGCGCCCTTGTATGCATTAACTAGAAATGTTGAATTTCATTGGTCTGATAAATGTGACATTGCTTTTTTAGATTTAAAGAAATTGGTCTCGACAACGCCAATCTTACGCGGCCCTAACTAGGAGCTGCCCTTTCACATTTCCTCGGATGCATATGACATAGTGATAAGGGAAGTTCTCGGTCAAGAAGAACATAAAAATCCCTATGCTATTTATTATATCAATAAGAATCTCACTCTTGCCGAATTAAACTATACAGTGACTGAAAATGAGTTCTTGGTTGTCATTTATGCTATCAATAAATTTAGACATTATATAACTGGCTATTAAGTAGTCCTATATACTGGTCACTCTGCCATTAGATATCTAGCCAATAAAACTATTACAAATGGGAGAGTGACTCATTGGTTGTTGCTTTTACAGGAGTTTGACATAACTATCAAAGATCATCCAGGGAAGGAGAACGTGGTTGTAGATTTCCTGTCTAGAGTTTCCAAGTCAGATGACACACTAGCGGTGGACGATCAGTTCCCTGACGAATGTCTGTTTGTTGTAGCAGTAAAAAAACCATGGTACACAGATGTAGCAAAATACCTGGCAGTAGGAAAGCTTCTCAGACACTTGACATGAAAGGAACGGAAGTTGATTGTTCAGCGCAGTGCTAGATTCTCATGGATCGGTGGATATAATTTTCATACAGGAGCTGATATGCATATACATAGATGCATCTGAGAATACAATATTTATGACATCCTATGGGCCTGTCATGATGAACCATGTGGTGGCCATTTTACAGATCGCGGGACGAGGAAAAAAGCATTGAAAATGGGTTATTATTGGCCTACAATTTTTAAAGATGCCAAGAAATATGTCCAAGCCTGTGATAATTTCCAAAGAATGGGCCGCCCGGGCCAAGCTGACGATTTTCCATTACAACCACAATTGGTAGTGGAATCATTCGAAAAATGGGCACTAGACTTCGTTGGACCATTCAAACCGCCATAAAACCAGAATATTTACATACTGGTTGCCACAGATTACGTGACGAAGTGGGTAGAAACGGTATTTATCAAGAGGTACGAAATAATCTGTGATCAATTTTCTTTTTGAGTTATTTGTGCGATATGGCTTACCACGAGAAGTGATAACTGATGGGGGGGCATAGTTTGTGGGAAATAAAATTATGACCACCCTGAAGAACCACCATTTCATCCATAGAGTCACATCTCCCTACCACCCACAGGCAAATGGGCAGGTTGAAAGTACCAACAAAGTCCTTGAGGAAATTCTCACTAAAACAGTCTCAACACATCACTAAGATTGGGCTACTAGACTACCAGAGGCCTTGTGGGCTTACCGCACAACATGGAGAAACGCCACTGGATATTCTTCGTGCCATCTGGTATTTTGAAGAGACCAATTTTTCCTATCGAATTCAAAATAAAGTATCTAAGGAAAACCCAGGAGGTGGGGCTGGATTTGACAGAGGCCCATATTAGAAGACTCCAACAAATAAATGAATTAGATGAAGTACGACTACTGGCTCTGCATCGCACCACAATTATCCAAAAACAACGAGCTAAGTGGCATGACAACCTCATCAAAAAGAAGACATTCCAGAAAGGAGATTGGACACTTCTCTACGACTCCAGATTCCAAGACTTCCTAGGCAAGTTACAAACAAGGTGGCTCGGTCCATACAAAATTCAGGAAGTACACCTCAATGGTACCCTCACCTTGACTACCATAGACAGATCTGGTTCTACATTATGAGTCAACAGACACAGAGTGCACCTCTATCATAAACCACTTACAAGGGAGTCTTTCTGACAGCAGATGCACGACGATCCCACCATCCAAATTTTAGCTGCAGGGGGTGATGGCCCTGCAGATTTAAATTCATGAAAACTGGGTACTTTCTCTTGTAAATATTGTATATATGTCCCCTGCAATTTATAGTTTTTCTCAATTGTTTTACATTCTTCATATTCACAACCATATTCTTTTCCTTTATTTTGTGTGTTTACTTTTGCTATTCAAACCTTTGAATGGTTGCTATTCAATCTGATTGAACAGATGTTGTTCAATATGATTGAATAGTTGTTGTTCAATATGATTGAAAAAGTGTTGTTCAATTGTATTGAACAACCATATGTTTTTGTGTTTATTTGTGTTGTTCAAACCTTTGAATGATTGTTGTTCAATCCAATCGAACAACTACTATTCAATCGGATTGAACATCCGCGTGTTGTTTATTTTTGATGTTCAAACTTTTGAACGACTGTTGTAGGGAAAATTTTAAGGATGGACATTTATCTTAAAGTTTAAAAACTTGGCGAATCTTAGTAGTCCCCAATATGTGAATCGTAAAAATTTTGATGTTGTTTTTGTTAATTTTTTAATCATTTTATATTATTATATATAAATTTTGGCGATTTTCAGGGTAAAATATTTTTATACTATAAAATTTGGGCGAATCAATTTTTTTATAAATGTGAATTGGCGAATCTTTTTTTTGGAAAAAGCATGGAAAATTAGCCCACCTACGAATATTAGCCACTAAAATTTTCCATGGACTGCTGTTCAATCCAATTGAACAACTATTGTTCAATAGGAATGAAAAACCGTATGTTTGTGTGTTTATTTTTGTTGTTCAAACCTTTAAATGACTGTTGTTCAATCCAATTAACAACTGTTGTTCAGTCAGATTGAACAACCGTGTGTTTGCGTGTTTATTTGTGATGTTCAAACCTTTCCAATTGAGCGGCTGATGTTCAATAGGATTGAACAACTGTGTGTTGTTTATTTTTGGCATTGTTAAAACCTTTGAACAACTACTGTTAAATCCGATTGAACAACTGTTGTTCAATCGAATGGAACAACTGATTTTTTTCTTCTTTCTAAGCATATTTTTTTCTTTCTTTTTTGATGATCTCTTTTTGAATATCCACTCCTCATCACACACCCTAGCCATAAAAATAATTTTTGAGCAGGAATTGACACCTGAAAAGGAGAAAAGCATTGATACTACTAATATGATGATCCTTTGAAACTTTGATGGAAATCTCTACTCCGGAAGCTGACATGGTCTATCTATGCAATGAAGGGCTAGACATCTTTTGTTTAAACACATTATCGCACAATTCATTTATAGTCTTATGATGGTATATCTTTCTACACTCTCGAGTATTATCTTCACTTGACATAAGGATATAGGAATAAAGAGTATTAATTTTATTGGCATTCTTTTTACTTCTCACACCATCCCTAACTCTTAAGGAGTTAATGAGCCTCCCTTCATGTATAAAGAACAATAAAATACTATGTTTATATGCAAATTTTTAAGAGAGAATAGGGGGTCTCATCACGAGCCAGCCTACCATGCTCATAAGGATTTAATATGTGACATGCCCACAATGGCCAACAGACCAGGGTAATGAACTTCTCGACAGCTTAAACTGCTTGAAGGACAGGAGGTCTCATCACGAGCCGGCCTGATCACTCTGTTACAATTTTAGTGGGTGGTACTGTGACCATCTAGTGACCACACCAGCACAGTGGTCTCTTCATAAAACAAAGAAAAATGCCTACTTTTCAAAAAATAAATATTATGTTTTTAATGCAAATTTTTAAGAGAGAATAGGGGGTCTCATCACGAGCCAACCTACCATGATCATAAGGGTTTAACAAGTGACATGCCCACAATGGAAAACACACCAGGATAGTGACCTTCTTGACTGCTCAAACTGCTTGAAGGACAAGAGGTCTCATCATGAGCCGGCCTGATCACTCTGTTGCAACCCTAGTGAGTGGCACCTTGACTATCTGGCCACCAGACCAGCATTGTGATCTCTCTATAAAATTGGAAAAATATCTACTTTTACATAGAGGATTTTGGCTCATTTTCTGGGTTAAAATACCAACCCTGACAAGGCTATGAACACCTGCTAGCAGCAATGGCTCTGCTTGTGGTATGGGAGTATTTTTTTAACAATAACCAATTACTTTTACATATGCCTTATTTCCTATTTCATCCATTTCTGAGATAAATGTACTACTCGAACAAGTGTTAGCACTATCTACCTGCATAATTAACTATGAATGAATTATCCTTTCATGTTTGAATTAAGGGATGACAACACCAATCATAATCCATCACTGTCATGCTTCTGTCACGATACACCATTAAAATAAGGACATCCTATCATAATAATTTCTATACCGCTTTTCTCCCTTTCTTTGGTCATTTCCACCTGATGTACACTTATGATAATTACTGATTCTGACCTTTGCATCCCATGTTCATGATTGTTGCAATATCTCCTCTTTTCTTGAGCTTCAAGACCATGAATGCCCTTCTCTCATACAATTGTGATTACTGATTTCTGACCTTTCCCTTGTATGCATTCATGATTGCTGCAATCTCTCTTATACTTAAGGACGTGAATGCCCTTCTCCTGAGAAAGGGGGTGTAAATATCCATAATAAATAAGCATGTAAATTCCCTGCACAACTTCCTTTGGATACACTGATGGGACTAAAATATCATTGCATTTACAATATGAGGTTACATGCTTTTACGGCATAAGGTTGCAAATTTTTTCTCTCGCATGCAGTGTTTATTTTAACCAACAGGGCCAGAAGAAATGAAAACAGAAGGAGAAATTAGTTTAGATAACACATCAGCCATGGGAGGGATTTCTCTCCGAAATGAACCCACAACCTTCCAAATCTTAGAAGCAACTCGCATCATTCTCCAGTAAGTTGGCTGGTTTCCATATCTACACAAACTGCAAGGGTTTGACACAGAAATATTAGTTGAATTCCTAAAAAACCTACAGGAGGGACATACCAGACTCAGAGGAAGGATTATACCGGTGAGAGAGGATATCATCGCTAAGGTCTCAGGACTATCAACAAAGGGAGAAATATGGACCAAAAAACACATTCTTCTACGAGAAGCAATATCAACATACCAAGACCCAGGAGAACCATTGAAACTAAGAGGAAAGGGGGTTAACCCTGCGTCCTTACAACACCCTTGGAAAGAATTGGCAGCGTTCATTCAAAGATACATCGCATGCGATGGATGCTAGGACGTGGTAAAACCTCGCCAACTTAAACTGTTAGCTATTCTCAAATGAAAAATTTACGTTAATCTACCTTATTTCTTGAATTCTATATTGCACAATACTATTGTTCGAATTAGAAAATCCAAAAACCCCCAAGCAGTCGTCAGCCACCATGGCTTGATCAAATTAATCATCATTCACGAGCTATACAAACAACAGAAATCTTGGGATAACTTTGTTAATCCTACCCTGCATGCCCCTGAGGAAAACCCTGTCAAAACAAAAATTGAACTTCCCAAAATAAACATACCCAGGGGAGAAAGAGGGAAAAGGGCCCATGTTTCGATCTTAGAACCAGGGAAACGAAGACAGTCTGAAAGACTGCAATTACAACAAGACACCTATGAATTTCCAGATGAGGCAAGACCATCCCATACACCACCTTTAAGCCCTAAAAATATGCCCTTACAAGACTATGAAGAAGAAATGGCTCAAATTATGGAGAAAATGAGGGCATCTCGTGAAATGAGAAGCCCCTCTGAACGAGCTGAGGAGTAGGGGGACCTATTGAATCAATCCACCACCACCAGCATCTTTGGCCACACTAAAATATCACCCCACCATGATGATTTATAGGCTTTAAGGGTTTTATCTCCCCTCGAGAGTGAATGGTGAGTAGAGTGTTGCGAAAAATACTGAGAGGCACGGGGGGGGGGGGTGAATCATTATTTATAACTCACTGTAAAATTTTATTTTTTCTTTACTAATTTCTATACACGAATTTAATGAACCCAACTAGTGTATACATGCGACTATATTTAAGAAAACTTGTGTATGTCCAGAGATCTTATTATACAGATTATTCTTTACTTAGATCAGTGCATCATTCATTCATCAGATATTTAGAAAATAGAAAGCATGTGCAGTAAGAACATAATAAATCAGCACACATAAGCAACACACATGAACACCAGGATTTAAGGTGGAAACCCAATTCGGGAGAAAACCACCGCTGCTATCATCTCTGCCTTCAATATTTATTATAAAGAAAACTGCTTACAATCTTGTACCGGCGTAGACTCATACCAGCATGAAGGCACCCACCTGCAAAAGGCTGCAACCTTCTCTCGTTCTCCAGCATCTACTGGAAGGGAGCTCCAACCTCCTACTCTTATTTACCAACTACCATTGAAAGGGAGCTACAACCCCCTGCTTCTCGTTTACCAGCCACTCCTAGAAGGGAGCTACTACCCCCTGATCTCATTTACCAGCTACCACTAGAAGGGAGCTATGACCCCCTAACTGAATTCTTCGACCCTCAGTACCACCGCGGACCACGTTTCATCAATTTTCACACTGGATCCATCAACTTCAACACAACACAACTTGTATGCCTCTTGTCATTAGATTTTCAGATTGGACCCACTCCACACATTTAAGCTCAAAGAACATTCATCAAACTGAAACTTATAACCACATCAAATTATTCACTGAATCATCAATCAACCAACCAGCCACTGATATTTTTAATCATATTTAACTAGAAGCGTAATTAGTATTCAAACAACCAAGATCTGTATGAAGACATCATTGACAGACAATAGTAAAACAACAAATCATATCAGAAATTTCCTTTTGCGCACTTCAGCAAAACTCCAGATCCCATACGTGCTTTTCCTTAACTGAACCCGTGTATATATGCGCTTTTATAGAGACAAACTTGCGTATATATCTACAACTATTTCAGGCCTGCACAATTCTTCAGAATAAATAATCAGCTCAGATCTTACCCCTTTATTCAGCAAACATTCGCCAAATCATAGATCTAAACATTTCATAAACAGATCTAAGAAATACATGGTCATTTCAGGTCTAGAGATCCTGATCCATCATTGTATTCTTAGGTGCATTATTATTTCAGATCTATCAATAAAATGTAACCCATTCCATGCAGATATACTTCACAGTGAAGTATTCATTCAATACCCAGACACATGCATACCCTTTCACCATGATCTTATTCTCATTATATAGATTTATCCTTTACCAATACCATGAGCCAAAACCACAAAAATGCTGATGGTATTCTTGGACGGAATCAAATAGACGACACACCGCTCAATACTGTGGGCTAATACCATGGTAATGCCCCTTGGTATCATAATTTTAGAGCGTAAAAAGGCATATGCGACTTTTCTTCTTCGACTCTGCATGTATATGTCATGGCTTCTCTTCATAAAAACTACGTATATACTAATTATGGATGCATATGAGGGTTGCCTATATACCAAGTAGTGTATACATTGCCTCCATATGCAAGTTGCCTTCACCAAACCTGCGTATACATTGAGAAATATTTCATGTTTCATTTCTCTGGCACTTACTGGAATTCCTTTCTCTGTCACATCTGAACTGACCTGTAGAAACATCATTTTTACATCTTTAACACATAGGTTTCTTATCAAAAGGCAACTCATCAAGTGGGTTTCCATCAAGGACAACTTCATAAAATAGGTTGCCATCAAGGACAACATATTGCATCATATTGCCAACAATATCCCCCTTTGGATTTGATGGCAACCATGATGGTGTTTGATTGCCGCAACATATAGATACATTAATAATAACCATTATTCAAACACCAAGATACTATCCCCCTTTGACATCAAGGGCAAAGGGCGGATTAATACCAAAACAAGGTTTCTCTTACCTTGTAGAAAGAAGATCTCTGTAGATCTGATTTGCACTAAATTTACCATGTTCCCCCTGAGTTTATGCTGAATATTCAAATAGATCTTTCAATGAAGTACATGACTCTATAAATCAACCGAATATGACCTTTCCTATCACCAAGGATTCATACTTACATCAATGATCCAACCAAGTGGAATTACATATTTGACTCAACTTCCCAACCAAGTGGGTTAACAAATTTTGACTCAACTACCCAACCAAGTGGGTTTACAAATTTGAACAAGTCCTTACATGACTGAATATAACAATTTTACATCATAGGTCTCAACATGACCTTTTCATCAAATTACATATATGACTTTTTATAACCAAGATCAAAGGACCTCAAGGGAGAGATCATATTTTAGAACCATCATAATGCCAACAATGCATTATTCAAAACAAGGCTAATGCTCCCCCTAGGCTTGAGAATCCTAAACACCTTCACCAACCAATTCATTAAAGAATCTTCATCAAGTAGATAATCAAAACTTAATATCATATTAGCAGATATAACCATCAACATCAGATCAAGAAATTTATTGATGTCAGTAGCATATTAGAAACTGTTCTTGAGTCTGCCTCACTATTTTTCTTATCAGAGAAAAACATACGCAACTGTCACCATTGGAACTCGCATGTATACACGGTTTTAGTTCATGAAACCTGTGTATAGAAAGTGAAATACAAAAAATTTCACAACTCCATCTCCTCCTGGATTTATACATTCTATACCTGTCCTCCGTTGTCACATTAGATGTACTGTTAGAAATAAACACAAACAGAATTACCAAACTAACCATGGGAATCACCATATATTGCTCCCCCTATGATGATACATCACTGATTCCTATAATGTATCTCACATCAATCCTGCAGTCATTATGAGAAGTAAAATTTAGAATCGGATGACTGTAATAGGGTCAATATTCCCTACGTTTTTGACCGATGCTTCTTATTTTCCCAACTTTGCTTGAAATTTCTTATTGTGTGCTAGAACTTCTCCAATTTCTCAGATCTATTCATCATACTTAACCTAGAATTAGTGGCCTTATGCCCAAATGAGTTACAATAGAAACAAGATCCATGAAAGCATCCTTTCTTTCTTGATCTATGCAATTCTTCAATAACCAGATCCCTTTCTTTTGGGAAATTATCATCATCCATGGTACATGCCATGAGCACTTGTAGATCTTGATCAGAATTTTCTTCTTCCTCATTTGACAATCCATTATTATCTTCATTTGTATGATAACTCCTTCCTTTTTCAAAGTGCTTCCCTTTATCATGATTTTCTTTATAATGACATTTAGTAGCATAATAACCAACTCTACCACAAGCAAAACACTTGAAGGGAAGCTTTCCTCTGAATCTTCTAGTACCTGGTTGAAGTCTTCTCACAAAATTTTCTTCTTCTCTTGATATATAACTTCATTCCTTGAGAACTTCCTTTTATTTTCCTTTTGTACATGCCTTAAAAGCATCTTCTTTGACTTGTGAAGGACCTCCTCTTCTCATTTCAAAAGCAGTCAGGATACCATGTAGTTGAATAACAATAACATTTTTCAGATCCTTCTTTTCTTCAATAGCTGACACTTTTGAATCGAACTTTGGAGTTAGATATCTCAATATATTTTCTACTAAAGTTGAGTCTTTTATATCTTCACCCATATTCCTCATAGAATTAACAATATCATCTAATATTAGGAATAAACTTGCAATACTTTCATCATCATGCATTCTGAAATTTCATACTACATTCTAAGGGTTTGAAGTTTGGCACTTTTTACCTTTTCATCACCTTCATAGCTCTGAATGATCTTATCCATATTTCCTTTGTTGAATTTAGCTACATCACTTTGACAAATTATGTTTCTAACAGGCTTCCTAATAAAGCATTGACAACTTTGGCATTGATTTCATATTTCTTCCTTTCTGCTGCATCTATAGGAAGACTTGTTGGATATTGATAACCTCCTTCCACGATTACCCATACATCTGCTCCAAGACTTTGAAAATACGCTCTTGGTCGTATCTTCCAAAATAATAGATTACTTCCATTGAACAATGGTGTCTTGATAGAAAATACTCCTTCATGACTTCCCATTGCGACAGATCTCCTTCAAGCAACCAAGCTCTTCTAAAGGACCTGCTCTGATACCAATTGTTGGAAAAAATATTGGGAGGGGGGGGGGTGAATCAATATTTATAAGTCACTATAAAATTTTACTTTTTATTTACTGATTTCTATACGTGACTTTAATGAACCCAACTAGCGCATACACACGACTATCTTTAAGCAAACTTGCGTATGTCCAGAGATCTTATTATGCATATTATTCTTTACTTAGATCAGTGCATCATTCATTCATCATATGTTTAGAAAACAATAAGCATGTGCAGTAAGAACAGAATAAATCATCACACATAAGCAACACACATGAACACCAGGATTTAATATGGAAACCCAATTCGAGAGAAAACCACCACTTCTGTCATCTCTATCTTCAATATTTATTATAAAGAAAACTGCTTACAATCTTGTACTGGCGCAGACTCATACCAGCACGCAGGAACCCACCCGCAGAAGGCTGCAACCTTCTATCGTTCTCCAGCTTCTACTGGAAGGGAGCTCCAACCCCCTAATCTTGTTTACCAGTTACCACTGGAAGGGAGCTACAACCCCCTGCTTCTCGTTTAACAACCACTCCTGGAAGGGAGTTACTACCCCCTGATCTCGTTTACCAGCTACCATTGGAAGGGAGCTACGACCCCCTAACTGAATGCTTCGACCCTCAGCACCATTGCGGACCACGTTTCATCAATTTTCACATTGGATCCATCAAATTCAACACAACACAACTTGTAGGCCTCTTTTCATCAGATTTCCAGATTGGACCCAATCCACACATTTAAGCTCAAATAAAATTCATCAGACTGAAACTTATAACCACATCAACTTATTCACTGAATCATCAATAAACTAACCAACCACTGATCTTTTTAATCATATTCAAATAGAAGCATAATCAATATTCAAACAACCAAGATTTGAATGAAGACATCATTGACAGACAATAGTAAAACAACAAAACAGGTTAGAAATTTCCCTCTGTACACTTCAGCAAAACCCTAGATCCCATATGCGCTTTTGATTAACTGAACCCGCATATAAATGCGTTTTCACAGAGACGAACCTACATATAGATCTGCAACTATTTCAGGACTGCTCAATTCTTCAGAATAAATAATCATCTCAGATCTTACCCCTTTCTTCAACAAACATTCTACAGATCACAGATCTAAAAATTTCATAAACATATCTAAGAAATACATGGTCATTTAAGATCTAGAGATCCTAATCCATCATTGTATTCATAGGTGAATTATTATTTTAGATCTATCAATAAAATGTAACCCATTCCATGCAGATATACTTCAGAGTGAAGTATTCATTCAATACCCAGACACATGCACACCCTTGCACTATGATCTTCTTCTCCTTAATTAGATTTATCCTTTACTAATACCATGAGCCAAAACCACACAACTGCCGATGGTATTCTTGGATGGAATCAAATATACGACACAATGCTCAATACTATGGTAATGCCCCTTGGTATCATAATTTTAGAGCACAAAAAGGCATACACGACTTCTCTTCTTTGTCCCCGCGTGTATACGTGACTTATCTTCATAAAAACTGCGTATATACTAATTCTGGATGTATACGCAGGTTGCCTGTATACCAAGTAGTGTATACATTGCCTCCATACGCGGGTTGTCTTCATAAAACCTACATATACATTGAGAAATATTTCCTATTTCATTTCTTTGGCACTTACTAGAATTCCCTTCTCTATCACATCTGAATTGACTTGTAGAGACATCAATTTTACATCTTTAACACATAGTTTTATTATCAAAAGGAAACTCATCAAATAGGTTTCCATCAAGGAAAACTGCATCAAGTAGGTTGCCATCAAGGACAACATATTGCATCATATTTCCAACATAGGGAAGATCGGAAAGAAGGGATATCTGAATCTAGAAATAAATCAAGAGACATCATCCCATTAGAACAAAACACAAGCATGGAGACAGTCCCCCAGACACCTGAAGGGAACATTATCTCACCCATTCGGGACGTTAATACAGAAATAAAATCTAGAGCACAAGAAGGAAATATCATCACCGATAACCTTAGAACTGGCACCACCATTCTTGAAACCGAAGCCATTGCTCCTCCTTCCCCAGCAAAAACCTTGATAGAAGAGAAATCAGCTGAAAAGAAGTTAAGGAAAACAAGCAAGACTTGCAAGAGTTTGAGAAAGATGATAAAACATCTGAAGAAACAGTTGAAGGAAGTGAGCAAGGCTTGGAAACCTAAGAAGGAATTGACTAGCATAGAAACCCAAATATATTTTTTTACCCAGTTGGTAGAAACTGCTGAGATTTCTGTATAGACTGACCTAGTAGACACTGCTGAAGATTATGTGCAGAATAGTCTAGAACTTGCAGAAGAGAAGGAAACTCAAATGGAGGAGACACCTGCCTACACTCCCCTACTAGAAAAGGCTGCCAATCAGAAATTTCATAATGAATTAATTCAAGTTCGGCATGAATTGGCCCAATGAAGAAAGGAAGCAGTGCCCTTACAGGAACATTAGGCACTGCTGAATAAATTTAAATACCTTTCTGCAACCGAGGATGAAACATTTTCCCAACTCAGGGAAGAAGGGACGAAAGTAAAGAAAGCACAAGATCAGGTGGAACAAGCTAAGAAGAAAATTAGCATGGTTTTCTCTCTTTACTCTGATGTACTAACTTGCAGGGCACGAATCACTAACTATGCTCTATTCTTAGTAGAACGATATTTATTGTTGAAAGTCAAGGCTGTCAGGGCAAGGAAGCCCACCACTTTTAAAACTATTTAGGAATTTATCCAGTGTTTCAATGAGAAAGATAAGAAGGTCCAATAGCTTTTGTGTCAATTATACTTACACAATTTCTTTCTAAAGGAGGACAGGGATAGTAATCCCAACCCCTTCATAGGGGATGTTTAGTTCCATGGCTTCCTATATTTTTCCAAGAACCAAACTTGGTGGGCTAAAGCCTACAACACCTTTCAGAAGAGAGTGCATGACCTATACCTATGGGTTAAGGGGGAACCTACTAAACCCCTGTAACTATTCACCCAGCATAAGAAATTCATGCAGAAGAAAGGAGTGATATCCAAACTAGGACTTATCCATAAGGATATAGTGCAGCATAGGCAGACTTACTTCCAGGAAATTAAGGAATAAGCATTAGCAGTAGCCAAATAGAGATGTTTTGCCTCTAAAAACAATGCGAAGAACAGAGAGCCATTTGGATACATGAACTTCAAAGTTGCTGCTTCCAGGTTCCTTCTATACAACAACCTAATATTTAACATGGGCCCTACATGTATAGGGTGTAGATACAGGTGCCCTCTCATCTGGTATCCCCATGAGGACTATCACCACAATTATGAGTTGCCAGAGGGGCACATGAAATCAACCTTTACAAATATCAAACAGAGACATGGCTTCCGACTTTATAAAGAGGAGGTATACCCTGCATATTCTTTAACCCAGCTACACCTCAACCATTTGTTTTCACAAGGACTTACAAAAAGGTAAGCAGGGGAGTATCTTGGGCCGAGAAGAAGGTACATTTCACCCCATCTTTACCATGATTTTTTATGTACTTTTATGAATTTTCCCCTCATATTAGAAATAAAATAAAGGGAAATAGCGTAAATCCAAGGTAGAGTGAACTAATGATAAAAGGATTTTTTAATAACGTAAGAACTGACTTATCATATCTTTATTGATAGGGAAGTAAGGAAGCTGAGCTACGGATGACCAAAAGACAGCTAACAAGGGAGGCAAACAGGATCATAATGGCTCCTACGGATTGGCGGAAGATGGAGAGGCACATCCATGCTTGAAGTACTCAAACGATAGCCACGAAGAAGCAAGGTCCCGTATGTAAATAATCTGTTACTACTTTTGAATCCGCCTTTAAAAGGCCGAATATGAATAAGATAGAGATAGATATCTATATGGATTTTTCTCTGTAACAGACATATCAGGACAAAATCATCAAATTGTATTAATTTATTACTATTCGGCTTAATAAATAATCTAGCATTTTTTGAATAGATAATCTCTGAGTATTCCTTGGTAGTAGGCTTGTGTGGCTTTGGGGCTAGCCCTAGGAGCTTCACTGCTATTTCTGTGCTATATGTTTATTTACATAATTTGTGTTTACAATTATTTAATGCGTTTCATAATATATCGTTTAATTGGTTAATTGCGAACATAAGATGCTACAACTTCCTCTTTCATTAGACTAGTTCACTATTCATGACTTCTTTCTTAAAATCCATGCTTTCATAATTGTTTAAATGATTTCATCATTATTCAATGATTTTGTAATTGTTTTTATTAGTTTTAACATGACTGTTGTTCAATTCTGCATGTAGTTAATGTTGGAAATTTTCATTATCATTATGAGCGTTTGTTTTTTGTTTAATTTATAAGGTTGTCATTGGTTGATTAAAAGAGAATTCCATTGAAAAATTTAGAATAATCAATTGTTGTTCAATTTATTAGAGTTGTCGTTCAATTCAATATGATTGATATTCAATTCTTCAAGTACACTATTAAATTTTAGTTTATTCTTTTCAGTCTGGATTGGCTATTTCTGCATAGGATAGAATAGAGTTAGCTCCCTTGAATAGTCAAAATTATTCTATAACTCACTTCCAAATCGATTTGATTGAAATTCGAGAATTAGACAGTCTTCCTTATGATAATTTAGAGTAGTTGTCCTCCGATGTCACTTGCATATATTGTTCTTACACTCTTGAAATAACAAGACTTTCCCTAGGTTGATAATTAAATGAGAAGCATTGAGGTTACCTATAACAGTCAACTTTATGACCCAACACACTACATGTGCATGTAATCAGACATTTGACTCTTAATCCCAAGAGGGACTAGCTAGTTGAAGGAGGTCCATGGAGGTGCAGCCCAAGAGGGGTGAACTCTGTTATCAACCATTGTATTATGTGTATGTTGTGTGTTATTTATCTACATTTCATTTATTGTACATGCATTTTTAACAACTAATTAACTCATAATTTGATCATCAAAGACACATAAAACTTGACACATAAACCCCTTCATAATTGGTTAACTTGAGATGAACCTAAACACACATTTTTAATACTGATGAGGGAGCTAGCATAGGAATAACTAGTTTTCCCATATTCAGATCAATGAAGCATAGAAAGATAAGTTTAGAGAAACCGAATTGTTGTCCATGAACCTAATAGTGGATGGAGTAAAGGACAACCTAATTCCATACATGTCCAACATAGATTTCACTCTATGAGGCTCTCTCCAAATTATTCACCATCAAGAACATTGGTCAAATAGAAAGCCTCAAGAATGAGTTAAGAACTATTAAAATGATGAAAAATGATATTGTGTCATCCTAATTTATAAGGATATATAGAATCAGAGATGAGCTCCAAGAAATAGATGAATTTGTACCTGGAAAAGAGCTCGTAATTACTGATCTTCTATGACTACCAAAATATTGGAGTGCTTTTGCATCAAGAATTCACAATTGGAAGGATACTCCAAAATTTGAACAAATTTGGAATGCATGTAGCCAAGAAGAAGCATGAATATCATTAGTAAACAACAAGAAGGAAAATGAAGAAGAAAATACCTCTAATGCATATTTTTCTCATCACAAGAAAAAGGGAACCTTCAAGAAGTTCAAAGGACCAAACAAGAAAGTTGACCTATCCAAAATTGAATGTTACAATGTCATAAGATGGGTCATTACAAGAATAAATGTTTCAAGAATCCAAGGAATAAGAAGAGAGATAGGGAACAAGCAAATATTACCAATGAATCTCCACCTAAGAAGAACAAGACTAAGGAATCAAAAGTCAAAGGCTTATACTACTAAGTCCTCTCCTACATATCCTTCTTAGTCTTGTATTTTTTTCCTTTATTTTTTAATTTCTAGAGTTTGTAGGTCTAATATGTCTAATTAGAACATTTTTAAATTATTTTGATAAAATTTTAGGTAACCCTCAAGATTGGATTAAGAGGGACCCTCCACCGTCTTTACCAAAAATATAAGTATTTTGTTGTTTTTTCATATTTTCATGTTTGGGTTCCTCCTCACATCAATATTTGTTTGTATTATATGCTAATAACCTTTTTCTTTATATTTTACTTGGTTAGGAAAGGTTGTTGAATGCTCAAAGGTTATGGAGGATACTTCAAAGGATAAACTTGAAGCATAGAAGAATTTTTTTTGCAAAGGAATCCCTTCAAGAATTGATGTCCTACAAGATTCGTTAAAGAACTATTCAAGGTATGTATTAAACTACAAGTTGTGTTACAAATTTCTCTTCATAGAAAAGGTATGTTCATTCTCTTTTGTAATTTTCTTCACATTACTGATATCGCTATGTCTAGGGTTTTGAACCTTAAATATTCTTGTCAGGATGATTAATTGTTATATTATTTATACCCTCAACATTCTAATCAGTTTGATCAATCTTGTGAAACCCTAACCTTTAGGGTTCACTATAAAACCATATCCTCTTGTTTCTAAGGGTATGTCAATATTGATTATGAAACCCTAGTCTACTTAGGGTTGTTGATGAAGTCTAGAAATCCTATTCTTTTGATGTTTAGAATTTTGGTATTGTTATGATAGAAAACCTAAGTTCTTTAGGGTTTTTTGTTAATGTATAAATTATGTATTGAAACCCTAGATATTTAGGGTTTGGTGAATTAGGGTTTATGAACAAAACCCCTATCCTAGGTGTATATTCATCTCATCGAAACCTTAGCCTGGAGAAAATTGTTGTATATCTAACTTTGATGTATTGATGTTTGTATTGATGAGAAATGCTAGTGTGTGAAATCCTATATATGTATATGTCGGTATGCTAACCTAATTGTTGATACACATGTTTTATTTTGTGAATTATAGGGTGTGTAACAAATATCTAGTAGAGATTGATATTTTAGGATAAGATGATATTGTTTTCTTTTAGTTTTGATGATAAAATCTATGTATAGTTTGACATGTAATTTTAAAAGTATATTGTTGAAACCTTAGATGTATAGTAGGATTGTTACTTGCTTGAATTGTTGATATATAAGGCTTTGTGTCTTGAAGATGGAGTCTATGGTTTATGACAAAACTCTAGAAAAAATTTTGAATTCTAGTATGTAAAAGGATGTGTCTCTTGTTAATTATGAACCTAACTAGGTTTAAGTGTTTGATGTCTAAAGTATAAATGCTTCCATTATAGTAACATGATTTTGATATAGCTAACTTCATGCTTTTGTATGTTTGTATTTGGTTGTACTTTCTATTAAAGTTTTGCAGGTACATAATCTTCAAGATGATTAAGGAAGTTATATGAATGGCGATGATCAAGATGAACTTGACGTCATAAGAAGGAATGAACCCGTGAAAGGTTCTTCAATGTTATATAAGAATAAAGTGGTTGATTTCCCTAAGTTGATAGGGATCTTGGATATAAGAAAGGGTATATCTCCCCAATTGAGAGGGAGGGAATATTATGACAGTGAATACCTTGAAGTAAGAGAAAGTAATATAGATGAATGTAAATGTTCCATAAAGTTTCAAACAAAATAATTGAGAATATCTGAGGATGTATTTGGTGTTGCTGAAGAAATGAAAGAAGAAGTAAGTTTCTGAAAAATTGTAACTTGATGATGAAAGTAACATCATAATGATTGAGGACCTAAAAGGTTTTGTTTTTACTTATATTTGAAAGTTTATTATTGATTAGGTTTGTGATTGTGTAGGATCTCTTCGTCAAAAGGTTGAACACTTTGGAAGCATGCTTGGACACATGGATATATCTGATTTAGTTTATTGGGAGAGATGAATCATCTTACGGCAAGATGCTTGGGAGGACATCTGGTCGACCTATGTGTTGATGTTTATATCCCAAAGAGGGAGGGTGGCATTGGTCATGGAGCTTCAACCTTGGGTACACACATAGATCCCTGGGTTGGTGGTAAAGCTTAAAATCATGATGGTATCTAGAATGGCTAAAGCTTTATTCCCCTTAGTCCCACCCAGATAGAATACCTTGGTTGGGTATCTAGTCTGCAACACTAACTGTGCTATAATTCTTAGTTCATATCATTTTGAGATCTTCCATGTACTTGAATATGTATGTAATTATGAATACCTCCCTGGTTAAGAGGGAGTGTTGAAGAATGTAACTAGCATCGGTCTTCATAATTTTACTTGTCAAAATAAATTTTATTAAGAAAGAAAATGACTTAGTAAAGCATGGGTTTTGTTAGCATCCTATAATCTATAGTATCACAAGGTGACTGATTATTCTTTTTAGATCTTGTATATTGAAGATAATATTCCATGGTTGTGATTTATTTCTAGAAAAGTAAGAGAAATCCTTACTGTCAAGGGCTTCAAAGGAATCAATCTGCCTTTTCAGTTTAGTGGAAAGAGGAAAGTGTTGCTGATAAGGTGTAATGGTGAGAAAAATTCATTTCTTCCCTCACTCATTTCATTTTCCCTCTTTTACCCTTCATTTTTCCAAACTATAAAGTCCCCACGCTTCATTTCTTTCAAAACCACTTTTTTAACTATTAAAATTTGATTTTTATAGTTAAAAAAGCAACTCTACCCACCCACTAACAACCCTATCACATTTTGTTGTTTAAACTTACCTTATATCACTTTATTCACAGCTCTATCCCCCACTTTAGGCCGCTTGATATATATATATATATATATATATATATTATGAACCGCATATGCCTTACCTTACAGCAAAAACTGTTTGACCCTTTCCTTGCCTTTCATGTCGGCACTTTGCAACAATCCTAGCCACATTCCATTTGCCACCTTTTAACTCTGTCGATGCGATATAGTGGGACACTTCACGCCACAACACCTCCGTTCTCATCACACTTTGTGAGTCTTAGCAGTCACTTCCCTGTGCTCATAGCATAAACCTTAAAACTTTCGATCCGTGGTATTAAATGGGCTCCGTCTTTGTCCTGCCACATCACCCTCCGCTCGTCACACTTCACACTGCGCGAGGTTTAATGATTCACCTCCCCATTTCTCACAAAAAAAGTTGCGATCTACGGGCAAGAACACCTCATTACCACGTCACCTCCGACTATACCATCATATGTCCCCTCCCAACTAACTACCCTCCACCTCTCTGTCATCCCCACGCATCTACCCACATCCGAAAGTCCTTACTTCATTTCGTCCCCCACTCAGCCTGCAAACCTTAAGAAAAGGGGGCGGGGTCCGAAATATGTCGTATTAATTACCACTTATCCTGCTACTTGGCAGCACTAGGGCTTTTTGCACCCCCCCTTCACCAAAACTACTTACCACCCTTGCCCCCCTCCGAAATGATTTTCCCTCCACTCTGATACCATTTCCAACCGACCGCTGCTCCACGCGCCATCGCTGCTCCACGTCCACCGATGATTCCCACCATTGTTTCTCCATGTCCACCTACAAACCCCTATCACCATCGCTCCACGTTGTCTTACTTGGCCAACTAGATCTCACGACGAAACTGCATTCTGATGCCTGGTAACTCAAACAAGGTTTTGTGTCAGTTATAAATGGACAATGGGTTTTCCATTAAACTCCCTACAACAGTCATCGACGCAGTAAATACATAGGTCTTTTAATAGAAAATGGTCATCATGACAGCTAGCGCAACACCAGATTCAATTATCCAGCAACGGTTTTATGAAGAAACGTGGCTAGATGTTAGGTTTATTTTATCGTAGAATCTTCGTGATCCAAAGAGGAAATTTCTTCCTTATTCTGTAATCAATAACAGACTGTGACAACCACCATTTCGTCAGATTTATCTTATCACTGCCATTGCATGGTTCCACTTGTCCAATTTATGCTTGCATGTAATTAATGACAGTCACTGCAGTAGATAGAGTAACTGACATAAGTGTTATTTAAATACTGCATTAATTAGCAGCAGAAAGGGAGCCCAGAAGGGGAAAAACCATTGTAATAGACTCATTTGGTTGTAAGCACTCTCTGTTAAGATGAATGAAAGGAAACTGTTATTTCTAGATTCTTGTGTTATGATCTATGGTGAAGTGCTCATTTTCCTGTAATTTTTCATTCTCTAGTTTCACATATTGTTTTTCTTTCTTTACTGTGGATAAGAAATTTTTGTGTAGGATTTACCAGGGGGTACCCTGCACAGTATTGAAACAGTAATTTATGTTTTCCTCTAAGATTTGAATGCAAAATTTAGAGACGGTCTACTTTGCATTCACATTGAACCTTAATCTCCTCCTCCTTTCCATTTCACAAGCTATAGAGACCCTTTGACATGGCTATCTTGCCTTGTCTCACATGATTTCGTTTATCCATCCATTTGAATCTGTTTAAACCTGTTTGACTCCATAGCCCAATGTACCTCTTCTGCTATCTCAATCACAAATTTTCAAACAAACCCCTATGCACTAATAGCTAGCCTAAAATGCCCCTATAAACAAAGCTATATCTGGTAGAGAGATACCTCTTTGGGTCTAGGAAGGCTAGATCCAAGGCCCGAAGCGATTTTGATGTCCCCCCTGTAGTTTTTCTTTAGCCTCAAAATTACGGAGTGATAACATAATGGCGACCATAATGGGGAAAAAGTTTATCTTCCTCAGAAATTACATCAAATTTCAGATTTGATTACTAATGGTGGACAGTGACCAGACACAAGAAGGCTGCATTATTCACCTGGCGACTCCATGATTCAAAGAACCAAAATTTTGAGAATTCATGGTGACTCCACAACATGCTGATGAGAGTTCCTGCTGAACAAGATGACAAGGTTTGTGGTAGATATTTTATCTCGTGAAAATTTAAATGCAATCAAGAATCAACTATCAGAATTTCAGCTTGATGGACATTTTCTAGAGGTTCTCTTTCTCATTTTGAAATCAAACAAATTTTTTCCTGAAGCTAAAACATGTTTTCTGCAGGTAGTTGTTGAACAATACGAAAATGGCATTAAAATTTTAAATTCTCAAATTCAATCATATAATTTCCGAGATCCTGAAGAATTATTGGAAAATCTTCCTTCTCCAAAGCAAGAGGAAATTGTACTATTCTTGACTTACATATTGAGGATGATTATGATTTCGAGTACAAAACTGAAGATGTGGTTTCAAGGTTTAATACTGAGGACACAACTGATCAACTAGTCATTGAAGGCATAGAAGCAAATATCATACATCATGCTTTTATCGATCCTATAATGTATTATATGGAGGTTATTTTTAGCTCAAGTTTTCAAACATGTATTCTATATAAGGATAAAATACATCAACAATTTCCATTACATATTACAAATTTGATTATGTGGACACATAATCAAGTTATACTTCTAATTTTCCTGACAAGAAGTCAAGTTGTCCATTTGTTTCTGCTGCTACTTGATTGGCTGCACTGGCATTATTGTATCATTTAGAACAAAAGTAATTTCAGTAAATTAGGGTAGGTAGCAGTGTAAAAATAAGCTCAATACTCTGAGCATATTTCCAGTTTTAGTTTCAGATTGCTTTCTAGTTTTCAGTTCAAGTGTGTTCCATATTCCAGTTTTCAAAGAGTGTTGATTTTAGCTTGAAGTTTTTCAGCCACAGAAGTTTTTGTAGCAGATTAAGTTGTAGAGTTGGGATCAGCCCAATGGATCATGCCACTAGTCTATGGTGTTCTTGACACCTCCTGAAGGAGCTGCCATCCCCAACTGGAGCCTCTGTTAGCATCCTGTTAGCCCCCCTATGAAATTTTTGACAAGCAAATAGGGGGCTAAAACATTTTTGAGTCTTCAAGGAATGCATTTCCTCTAAAAACACAGTCTCCTTGAAGCCTCCATGTGCCTTTTATCCCTTGATCAAATCCCCTCTGCTGGTTCCCCTTTTAGAGCCTCTCTACTATGTGAAGAAATGCCCAAAGGCCCCCTCTTTCCCTCTTATTTCATCCCCCAAAGCCTTTGTTTTCTCTCCCCTTTATTCCCCCTTCTTTCCCCATTTACCCCCCAAATCCTCCCAAGATCCCATTTAACTTCTTCCCCTACCCTCTGTTTTCCCTTCTTCCCCCTTTATTTCTCTATCGTTCCCCTTCCCTAGCCCTAAAATCCATTAAAATGGGCTAAAAAACCCTCTTCCACCTTATTATAGGGCTTAGCCCCTTTCCCGTAACTCCTCTCAAACCACTTCCCCACATGTGCCCAGGCGCCAGGACCAAGTGCTTAAGTCCCCGGCGCTTATCGCAATCGGAAGGTCGGGCGGGTGTAAATCCTTTGTTAACAGCGGAAAGCCCCGATGCGATCGTTTATAACGTTAAGTCCTCCGCGTTGTTGTGCACCATCGATCTATCACCAGATCAACGGCTGAGCGCTAATCGCAGCCGCGGCTCAATCACAATCGCAACATTCAAGTGACACCCCCCGATTGATCGCAAGTCTTTCGCCTGCCCCTTCGATTGTTGTCCCCGCCGTTGATCTGATCGCCGATCCAACGGTCAGCGCTTAATCGCAAACCCATTCCCAATCGCAATCGCAAGTCACATTGGTGCCGCCCCGATTGAAATCTTCCGATTTGATCCTGGCCGTCCATCTCCCTTCTGATCTGACGGTCAGCGCCTAATCGCTCCATTCCTCCGATCGCTGATCGCAGGTCTTTCTGTCTCCGCCCCGATTAAATCGCAGCCGTCCATCTCCCTGCTGATCCTATGGCTCAGCGCTATTCGCATGCTCTTCCCTCCGTCCCCCGATTTAATCCCGACCGTTCATTCTTCCGCAGATCCGACGGTCATCGCACTCCCATTTCATCCGATCGCAAGCCTTCCCCGTTGTCTCCCGATTCAATCCTGACCGTCCATCTGTTTCACGATTTGACGGCCAGCGCTCAATCGCATCGCCCCTCCAATCGCAATCGCAAGTCCTGACTCCCGTCCTCCGATTGTAAGCCTCCGATTACATCTCTGCCGTTCGTTTCCTCCAAGATCTGACGGTTCTAGCTTATTCGCCCTCCGCCTCCGCCGAGTCCCACCTCCATGGCCTCCGCTCCATTGTTTTCCGTCATTTCCTTTGTATTTCGACCCAACGCTAAAATTTGGGTTTTACACCATGCGTTCATTGCTCCGCTCCTCTCCGCTATTTACACTATTTCTCCACTGTTCCGCCACCATCCTTCCGCCTCCACAGCATTTCTCCACCACCACTTCCTGGGCTTTAAAGTAGAGTTATTTCAAATTGTGCAGACAGCTCATAGAGGTATTCTCAGCACTGCCAGCGGATCAGCAGATGGTTTCAAAGGGGTTAGTGGTTTCTGTTGACATAATTAATGTTAACCCCGCTATTCAAAGGATTAAGGTTCAGTTTGAAGACTAAGGAGCGCACCAGCAACGCCATTACTGCGATACCTAATAGCAGGACATGTTTCCTCCAGAAGTACACCTTCCCGTAGCATCCTCCATGTTTCTCGAGCCCAGGAAAGTCAAGAACACTGACAAAGCTTCTCAAGAGACTGTCAAACAGCATTAAAGAAGCATGGAGGGCCTTGCAGACTTTCATCTAGTTCATTTATTCCAGAAGGCTGGCACAGAGCTCCAAGCATCAGAAAGGACTCCAAGGAAATATCAGAGGCCGAGTTCAGCCTGACAGAGCCTCCAAACATTCTACAGAGTGCGCACAGAGCCATTAAGCAGTATGGGCGTGGACACTTTCGCCGATTCTGTCTTAATGAGATTCATTTATTGTATATCATACCACTGCTTCTTCCTCTTCTCCTATAAAATATCCCTGAGAACATATTGTAAAGGTTGTTGTTGCCTTGCTGGGCATCTGCTGTTAGAGGGATTCATTCCGACTGTTAGAACAGTCATGGGAGGGAATAGCAGAGTAGTTGTATGTAATAGGCTGGGAGAAGAAGTCTGGACTGTAACAGCCATTGAGCTTATTGTACATGACTGGTTTTGCATCAATTAATCAAAGCACATTTCATAGGATCCTGGTCTATTACTATAGGTGATGTTTTCTTACTCTGTTTATTACATTTCCATATTGTTTCATGTTCTTCTGGTAGGCATCAGAATAATGGTATAGGATTCACCCTTGTTAGGTGCCCTATGCTGTCTGTTCTCCCTACCTTTATGTTTTCCGCCCTATGTGCCGTCTAAGAGTGGGTTCATGGGTTTAACCAGTGTAGCGGATGTTATTGCCTGCTAGCTGATGTATGAACTTGGGGTTTGCTTCTTAGATGTTTCTTTGTAATCTTATCTTTGTTTTTCTCTTGGAGTTGCTAAAGCAGACCTGGAGTTAAATGACCTCTGGTCCGATCTATAAGCAGCCCCATTGTCTCTTTGAGAGCTGCCTTTGAGTATGTCCAAGCAGGTCTGGAGTTAAATGACCTCTGACCTGATCTATAGACAGAAATTCGGTTGCTTTCCTTCTTTCACTTTCCTCCTTAATGTTCCATCCCATCATCTATCTAAAAAGATCCTTTAGTATAGATGACTTGCCCTTTGAAAGCCTTGGCTAGTTGTTGCATGTAATTTCCTTTCATGACTCCATAGCCCAATGGATGGCACTGTCTTGGCCTATACTCTTTGCTGAAACAGCCTGCTGTTTTGTTCCTTTCTTTCCATTGCTTTCCCAGTCCATGATCTCTTAACCAACCCAGCAACCCTTCAACCAAACCATTTAAAACCCCCCTTTTTTGCTTCATAACTAGCCTAATATCTCAATTCGAGCTTTAAAGACATATCATTCTTTGCTCTATTGGAGAGATCCCTCTCCGAGTCCAGGAGGGCTAGATCCTAGGGCCCCAAAGTGGTTCTGATGTTGTCTCATATTTTGGTCTTGCCAATCTGTCCAAAACATGGGAACCCCAACATAATGGCGACTCCGGTGGGGATGAATCTGAGAGTTAAGAACCGCTGATAGTTTGTCTATTTCCCATTGTTGTCACCAACATAATGGCGACTCCACTGGGGAAGAACTGCTTTGTCTCTAGATTGGCTTTTCATTGCTGATGGTGGACATCATCCAGCTCCAAACAGTCATAATCATCCACTTGGCGACTCCACACTCCATAATCCTAGAAGACTCCACTGGAGGAAGAACCTGAAAGATGGCCAAACCTCATAGAAGGGTAGAACATACGGGTTGGATTTGGTTTAAAGAACTCATTGTTTTTGTCTACCACTATGTTCTGTCCTAATTTAAGCCTAATCAAGTGTACAAAGATGAAACCCATGATGAGTATGGGAAAGATCTCAAGCCTCAGTCTTTAGACCGTGAGCAGACCTATGCTCCTGTGAAAAACCTGATGGAACAAGAAGCTCATGTAGTATCTCCCACTCTTCAAGAAGCTTCAAGCAGCCATGAGCCTATTGTTACATCACCCACACCTACAAAGGCCATAGAAAGATATAAGCCTCTGGTTTTACCTCTCTTCTTCCAGCCCCTGCCAACAGAATTAATAAACTAGCTGCCTCATTTTGATGGGGAAAATAAAGGGTCCTCTGCTGAAGAACATGTTCAAAATCTGGAGGATTTACTTGAGCTGTATGAAATAGAAGAAGATGATGTGTGCATTAGGATGTTTGCTTTTTCGTTACAAGGAAATGTTAAGAGTTGGCTCAAAGGCCTTCCAGAAGTAAGCATTTTCTGCTTCCATCAGTTTTCTCAAGTTTTCCTTGATAGATGGGCGGCCCCGAAGAATGCTCTCCTCATCCTAAAAGAATATCAAAATTTGAGAAGGCAGCCAGGAGAGACAGTGCAAGATTTTTCAGCCAGGTTCAATAAGGTATATGATGCAATGCCTTCTGATATAAAACCACCTTTGGGATGGGCTTTATTTCACTATCCAAGTTCTTTCGACCCCGAGGTGGAATTCCATATCAGGAAAAAAGAGCCTTTGAGCCTGGAGGAAATGCAGGATATAGCAATCACTGTCGAATACAACATACAGTGCAGGGAGGAAAGATTAAGAGCAGCAAGGAAGGACCGAACAGAGCGAGCAGCGCAGATCTCTTTAGAAAACAAGCTGGAGAGACTGATAGAGACTGCCAAATCCTTGCTGAGTGTGAAAGAGGAAGAATATGAGGCCGAAACCAGAAATGATGACTGGGAAAGACCTGCTCCTTGTCCTCAAGAAAGACAAACCAGATCTCTGCAAGACATAAGTCACATGCCAAGCATGTATGATGAACCAGAGCTTGAATCAGAAAATGAACTTGCGGAGTATTTAGAAGAAAGAATTGCTGAGAGCCCTGAAGATTTGATGGGTGACAATACTTACAATTCTGATTTCTCTGATGTGGATATGTCTGATGATGAGTTTTTCCAAAGGGAAACCGAGCTTGCACGGCCATCATCAGAGGTCTCATGGGAGGAAGACTACGACCATCAACTTCAAGAAAATAATGAGCTAATGCCGGCCATCTATGATACTGATGGAGAAAGTGTTGAAAGCATGATAGCAGACGAAGATTCATTGAATCTTCTATCTGCTTTATATCCAAACATCAGTTATACTTGCCAAGCGGACAGAGGCCAGCAGCTCTTCAGCGTAGAGGACGAGGAGAAAAGAGATGAGGGAAGTCTTGAGCGGAACGAATATCCAGAGCCTTCTCCCAAAGGGATTAAGGTAATCAAAGAAGCCCCTGCTCAAGAATATGTTGATTTTTTCACAGAGTTTAGCCCGTTGCAGCAGAACCGACCTGTGGTACTAGAGGACAGCACTGTTGAATATAATGAGCCCTCTAGCTCAAGCTGCAGTGAAGATGAGCGAGATCTCCTTCCCCGCAGGCGTCTCGGCCTTGATCCAGAGGAAGAGGAGGTACTCCTGGTTGATGCCCATATGCCAAATACTCCCAACCAGGAAGAGGAGGAGTGTGAATACAAAGGCCTCACTACAGACGCAGTGATTGAAGTTGCCCAGGATGCAGACAGCCTATCAGTCATGGTAGGCTTTGAAGGAAAGAGTTTACATCATGAGTTTGTTGACCCTGTGGCAGACTACATGGAGGCCCTGATTGGCTCACCTTCACAAGCATCAATCTTTTGCAAGAGCCAAATGCATCAGAATTGGTCACCGCTGCTGGTGGCCTCAGTTTTGAAGAACCACATGCCGAGCACCTTGTGGTTATCTCTGACAGGCAGTCAGTGCTCATATCCTTTTTTTCTGTTATTAGACTGGCTGCATTGGCATTATTGTATCACTTAAAGCATCAAATATTTCCAGTTAGGGTAGGGTAGGTAGGAAATGCTCAATAAAGCTCAGCCTATGAGCAAGTAGGTTAGTTGTTTCATTTTCTATCTTAGAATGTAGAGAAGAAACCTGCTAGACAGTCTAATCCTAGCAAGTAGTAGTGTAGGTAGAGAAACATATGAGACCAACAGTCTAATCTGGTCTCATGGAGCAATAAGGGTAGAAGTAGACTAGGTTTATTTTTCCTGTTTGTAAAAGTTAATGATGTAAAGGGTCTGCAAGTCCAAATGCACCCAAGAAGAAAAAATGTTAGAACTATAGTGTGGGTAGGTAGTTGTGTGGGAGAATTTTACTGCTGATATGTTGTCTTCATAGTTTGTGGCAGCAGATCAAAGAAAGAGATGGATGGTTCAAGCAGCAGGCGTCTGGCCTACACCAAGAGATCATCTTCTGGTTTCTTGGCTCCTTCAAGAAGAAGCCATCCCCATGTGGAGCCACTGTTAGGCCCCCTATGAAATTTTTGACAAGCAAATAGGGGGCTAAAACATTTTTGAGTCTTCAAGGAATGCATTTCCTCTGAAAACACAGTCTCCTTGAAGCCTCCATGTGCCTTTTATCCCTTGATCAAATCCCCTCTGCTGGTTCCCCTTTTAGAGCCTCTCTGCTATGTGAAGAAATGCCCAAAGGCCCCCTCTTTCCCTCTTATTTCATCCCCCAAAACCTTTGTTTTCTCTCCCCTTTATTCCCCCTTCTTTCCCCATTTACCCCCCAAATCCTCCCAAGATCCCATTTAACTTCTTCCCCTACCCTCTATTTTCCCTTCTTCCCCCTTTATTTCTCTATCGTTCCCCTTCCCCAGCCCTAAAATCCATTAAAATGGGCTAAAAAACCCTCTTCCGACCTTATTATAGGGCTTAGCCCCTTTCCCGTAACTCCTCTCAAACCACTTCCCCACATGTGCCCAGGCGCCAGGACCAAGTGCTTAAGTCCCTGACGCTTATCGCAATCAGAAGGTCGGGCGGGTGTAAATCCTTTGTTAACAGCGGAAAGCCCCGATGCGATCGTTTATAACGTTAAGTCCTCCGCGTTGTTGTGCACCATCGATCTATCACCAGATCAATGGCTGAGCGCTAATCGTAGCCGCGGCTCAATCGCAATCACAACATTCAAGTGACACCCCCCGATTGATCGCAAGTCTTTCGCCTGCCCCTCCGATTGTTGTCCCCGTCGTTGATCTGATCGCCGATCCAACGGTCAGCGCTTAATCGCAAACCCATTCCCAATCGCAATCGCAAGTCACGTTGGTGCCGCCTTGATTGAAATCTTTCGATTTGATCCTGGCCGTCCATCTCCCTTCTGATCCGACGGTCAGCGCCTAATCGCTCCATTCCTTCGATCGCTGATCGCAGGTCTTTCTATCTCCGCCCCGATTAAATCGCAGCCGTCCATCTCCCTGCTGATCCTATGGCTCAGCCCTAATCGCATGCTCTTCCCTCCGTCCCCCGATTTAATCCCGACCGTTCATTCTTCCGCAGATCCGACGGCCATCGCACTCCCATTTCCTTCGATCACAAGCCTTCCCCGTTGTCTCCCGATTCAATCCTGACCGTCCATCTGTTTCACGATCTGACGGCCAGCGCTCAATCGCATCGCCCCTTCGATTGCAATCGCAAGTCCTGACTCCCGTCCTCCGATTGTAAGCCTCTGATTACATCTCCGCTATTCGTTTCCTCCAAGATCTGACGGTTCTGGCTTATTCGCCCTCCGCCTCCGCCGGGTCCCACCTCCATGGCCTCCGCTCCATTGTTTTCCGTCATTTCCTTTGTATTTCGACCCAACGCTAAAATTTGGGTTTTACACCATGCGTTCATTGCTCCGCTCCTCTCCGCTATTTACACTGTTTCTCCGCTGTTCCGCCACCATCCTTCCACCTCCACAGCATTTCTCCACCACCACTACCCGGGCTTTAAAGCAGAGTTATTTCAAATTGTGCAGACAACTCATAGAGGTATTCTCAGCACTGCCAGCGGATCAGCAGATGGTTTCAAAGGGGTTAGTGGTTTCTGTTGACATAATTAATGTTAACCCCACTATTCAAAGGATTAAGGTTTAGTTTGAAGACTAAGGAGCGCACCAGCAATGCCATTACTGCGCTACCTAACAGCAGGACATGTTTCCTCCAGAAGTACACCTTCCCACAGTGTCCTCCATGTTTCTCGAGCCCAGGAAAGTCAAGAACACTGACAGAGCTTCTCAAGAGACTGTCAAACAGCATTAAAGAAGCATGGAGGGCCTTGCAGACTTTCATCCAGTTCATTTATTCCAGAAGGCTGGCACAGAGCTCCAAGCATCAGAAAGGACTCCAAGGAAATATCAGAGGCCGAGTTCGGCCTGACAGAGCCTCCAAACAGTCTACAGAGTACGCACAGAGCCATTAAGCAGTATGGACGTGGACACTTCCGCCGATTCTGTCTTAATGAGATTCATTTATTGTATATCATACCACTACTTCTTCCTCTTCTCCTATAAAAGATCCCCGAGAACATATTGTAAAGGTTGTTGTTGCCTTGCTAGGCATCTGTTGTTAGAGGGATTCATTCCGACTGTTAGAACAATGAGGAATACAAGAAAGAAGCAGGCGAAGAATGAGTGAGAAGTCCTAACCGTAATGTACCATTGAGCCATATTGTACATGACTGGTTTTGCATCAATTAATCAAAGCACATTTCACAGGATCCTGGTCTATTACTATTGGTGATGTTTTCTTACTCTGTTTATTACATTTCCATATTGTTTCATGTTCTTCTGGTAGGCATTAGAATAATGGTATAGGATTCACCCTTGTTAGGTGCCCTATGCTGTCTGCTCTCCCTACCTTTATGTTTTCCGCCCTATGTGCTGTCTAAGAGTGGGTTCACGGGTTTAACCAGTGCAGCGGATGTTATTGCCTGCTGGATGATGTATGAACTTGGGGGTTTGCTTCTTAGATTTTTCTTTGTAATCTTATCTCTGTTTTTCCCTTGGAGTTGCTAAAGCAGATCTGGATTTAAATGACCTCTGGTCTGATCTATAAGCTGCCCCTTTGTCTCTCTGAGAGCAGCCTTTGAGTATGTCCAAGCAGGTCTGGAGTTAAATGACCTCTGACCTGATCTATAGACAGAAAATTGGTTGCTTTCCTTCTTTCACTTTCCTCCTTAATGTTCCATCCCATCATCTATCTAAAAAGATCCTTTAGTATAGATGACTTGCCCTTTGAAAGCCTTGGCTAGTTGTTGCATGTAATTTCCTTTCATGACTCCATAGCCCAATGGATGGCACTGTCTTGGCCTATACTCTTTGCTGAAACAGCCTGCTGTTTTGTTCCTTTCTTTCCATTGCTTTCCCAGTCCATGATCTCTTAACCAACCCAGCAACCCTTCAACCAAACCATTTAAAACCCCCCTTTTTTGCTTCATAACTAGCCTAATATCTCAATTCGAGCTTTAAAGACATATCATTCTTTGCTCTATTGGAGAGATCCCTCTCCGGGTCCAGGAGGGCTAGATCCTAGGGCCCCAAAGTGGTTCTGATGTTGTCTCATCTTTTGGTCTTGCCAATCTGGCCAAAACATGGGAACCCCAACACATCCTATAATCTATAGTATCACAAGGTGACTGATTATTCTTTTCAGATCTAGTATATTGAAGATAATATTCCATGGCTGTCATTTATTTCTAGAAAAGGAAAAGAAATCCGGACTGTCAAGGGCTTCAAAGGAATCAATCTACCTTTTCAGTTCAGTGGAAAGAGGAAAGTGTTGCTGATAAGGTGTAATGGTGAGAAAACTTCATTTCTGCCCTCATTAATTTCATTTTCCCTCTTTTACCCTTCATTTTTCCAAACTCTAAAGTCCCCATGCTTCATTTCTTTCAAAACCCCTTTTTTAACTATTAAAATTCGATTTTTATAGTTAAAAAAGCAGCTTTTCCCACCCACTAAAAACCATATCATATTTTTCTGTTTAAACTTACCATATATCACTTTATTCGCAGCTCTGCCCCCACCTCCCAAGCCGGCTGATATATATATATATATATATATATATATATATATATATATATATATATATATATATATATATATATATATATATCTATATATTATGAACCGCATAAACCTTACCTTACCACAAAAACTTTTGACCCTTTCCTTGCCTTTTGCATCGACACTTCGCAACGATCCTAGCCACTTTCCATTTTCCACATTATAACTCCACCGATGCGATACAGTGGGACCCTTCACACCATGGCACCTCCGTTCTCATCGCACTTTGCGAGTTTTAGCATTTACCTCCCCGCACTCATAACATAAACCTTAAAAATTGCAATTCGCGGTATTGAATGGGCCCCATCTCCGTCTTGCCACATCACCCTTTGCTTTTCGCACTTCGCACTACGCAAGGTTAAATGATTCTCCTCCCCACTGCTCACAACAAAAGTTGCGATCTGTGGGCTGCAGGCAAACCCACCTTATTGCTGTTAGCCACCTATAAATTCTGTCATACTCAATGGTGGCTAAGCTTGTCTTTTAAACCTTCAAGAGATAGTTCCCTTTGAAAACTTATCATCTTTTGAAGTTTTATGATGATTATTACCCTTTGAGTTAATCTTCACTACTGTTTCACTATTAGCCCTAAAGTACATGCTGATTTTCCAAGAGAAAGACTGCTTAAAACTCCATTTTTTCATCATTACATTTCTCTATTTCATTCTCCATTTTTTATCCATAAACACCTTCATCTAACCTCCAAATCATTTTAAAACCTCTGTTAAACCTTTATCTCCCCTTGATTTGGCTTTTAAATCCCTGATTTAGCCTATCGAAACCCCCATTTAAACTTAAAAACCCTGTTTTTGGCCTTAAAAATAGTATTTTTACATTACAAAGGCATTAAGCCCCTGAGGGCTTATTACCTTAAGCCCTTTCCTCCATGCGTCCTAAAGCCCTGCAATCGGGCGCTAAAAGACTTGAAAATTTTTCCCGAACCCTTACTTTCCTTTATTTTTCCATTACCCTGACATTATGATTTAAACAAATCTAGATCGTTGATCTATGCAGATCAACAACCATCAGGCTCCATTCTTCCACCCATCCATCCTGCCTTACCTTTTCCTCCATCCATATATCCGATCCTTCTTTCAATCCTAACCATCCATCAAAGAGATCTGATGATCGGGACTTAACCAGATCGCCTATTACACCCATCCACTACAGGACAAAAGCGTTACGTCACCATGGACCCCACATACACTTTTACCCTGCAGCTCTTCATCCATCGCGCTCAACCCACACCGTTGGATCTGGAGCCTCCAATCCAACGGTCAATGATCAATATCGCGCGGTTTTCACCCCTCATCCACAGTGTGCTACTTCCACACGATAAAAGTGGTTTTCATTTGCCACGCGTCAAGTGATGAGTCGTATCGCGTTCCAAAATTTAATACCGCCTACCCCCCCGAATGCTGCGCGAAAACCACTGATGGTTTTCCCGAAACTGCTTCTTCCCAATTCATGCCATATTTTAAATTTAAACCCTGGGTCTCTGTTTTGGCATAGAAACCCGTTCTTCACTACAAATTCCTCCATCCTCACTGCTCCGAAACACTTCCACAAATGCTCCTAAGTAGTTCTAAACCAATTTTCGCAGGATTTAAATAAAGTTTGTTTATTTTTATGCAAGTTTAATGAAGTTCAAGTTAAAAACCCTCTAGTAGATAATTACAGTGTTATTGGCCGAGGATGATGATCCTCATGGCCTTTTACAGTGATAATTACACATTTTTAGAAGATCGATAAGTCATGATTATCGACTTTTTGAACAAAAACTCCAAGAAACCGTCTGCGCCCTTGCAAACAACAAACACAGTCAGAGTTAATTAAATGAAGGAATATCAGTGTCAAGATGAATATCAGAGCATATTCAAAGGTTTAAAGATATAATCAAAGCTTGAAAGGATCAAGGAAAAAATTGAATATCAAAGGCCTAATACACAGAATGAAGAAAGATCTCCAAAAAAGCCTCGAATTCCACATCACAATGGCTAATTAAATCCCTAGCCAAACAAAAATGCCACCTTGCAGCCTTCTACATAAAAGGAATACCCAGATCAAATTTCAGTCAGGAACATCAAGGCCAAGACAGCTGAACAGTTATTACACACAAGACAAATATCTCAAACTGTCAGTAGAAGTTATTGTAAAGATAAGAAAGTGCCTTAAAGTCCATATTTTTGCCCTCTAAGCCTAAAAAGCAGAAATAGAATAAATGAATCGGAGTTGTAATTCAATGCTTTCCTTCCTTATGCCTTGCATGGTTTTCAAGGCTAGGAGTTGCATTTAGTATGGAATTAATGATATCTAACCCTAGAACTCTTCCACCTCCTCTTTCTTCTATAAATACTTCTGAAGAAAATGGTTGATTGTTGGTTGGTAGCTAGTTGTAACATTGGAACTCTTTCAAATAATACATAGTCTTTCTGAAGTTGAGGAAGAAATTGAAGTCTTGGAAGCTTTATGATGTTGTGACATGCTTATTCACGAGAAGGCTCTATCATTGGATCCCTAAGCCTGGCTATTAGTGATGTATTATCAACTGTCTGTTGTTTTTCTTGTTTTCATTATGTTCCATAAATTATTACTACAGTAGGGTAAAAGGTTTAGGCTAAGAAATTACTCCTGGAAGCACCTTAAACCTGTTTATCCTTCACTGTTTTATGTTTTCTTCTGCTAAGGAATTCTAGAGTCTTTAATCATTCTCTTCAACCCTTATGCTTGTTTATTTCTCAAATAGTTCAAATAGTTGGTTCCAGCATGATTTATGGTTTTCCCTGCTTGTTTGCTGCCACTTGAAAGTCGTTTTTGAAGTATCCCTTTGAAGTACCATTGTTTATAGTTTGCCAAAGAGGTCTGTTTTGATCATACCCTTTGTTCCTGTTTGAATAATTGTTTTTAAGGGCTTTATAGTTGTAATCATAGATGTGTTAGGTGTTCCCTCTTCTGTGACTGAAATTATCAGTGAATATTTCATGTTTTCTAAACTCCTTTGAAATAAAATCTTTGAGGAAATAGGATGTGCTCCCGAATCTTAGATTTCATTTTAAAAAATTGTCTTGAAGTCATTATTTGCTTAAAGTGTGGTTTGTAGAATTCATGGTTAGCCCTGTCTATCAAATACCTCTTTATTGTTCAAGTTATGTTTTTAAGTTCCCTTTGTTGAGAATTCAAACTCTCTTTCAAATCATTAATGTCCATCTCATTCACAAAAACTAGAGGATCCTGTGGCCAAATTAGATTTGCCCTTTGATATCCCATATTCATTGATAAGCTTGTCATAAACCTCTTCTTGAATCCATCGCCCAATGAATCTAACACTTCTTCTTTCTATCTATACTACTTAGATATTTCACGTGTTGTTGTGCCAATTCAACCAAACAAATAAACCAAATCAACACCTGCACTTAATAACTAGTCTAAAATCAATACTTAAAAACAAACAAGATATACCTTTGCAAAATAATTTGAGAGATCCCTCTCTGAGAATAGGAGGAATATATCCTAAAACTCTAAAGATTGGTTCTGATGTTGCCCTGTCTTTTGGTTAGCCAATCTATCAAAACACAGGACCCCAACAATTTTCACGTCACCTCCAACCGTACCATCATACGTCCCCTCCCAGCTAACTACCCTCCACCTCTCTATCATCCATGCGCATCTCCCCACATCTGACGATCCTTATTTCGTTTCGCCGCCCCCCCCCCCCCCCCAACCTCCCAACCTTAACAAAAGGGGGGCGAGGGATCCGAAATATGTGGTATTCATTACCACTTATCTCGCTACGTGGCGGCACCAGGGCTTTTTTCACCCCCCTTCACCGAAACTACTTACCACCCTTGCCCCCCTCTAAAATGGTTTTCCCTCCACTCCAATACCATTCCCAACTGACCATTGCTCCATGCTCCATCGCTACTCCATGTTCACTGATGATTCAGGCCATTGTTGCTCCATGTCCACCTATAGACCCATGTAACCACCGCTCCACATCAGCTTACCTAGCCAACCATATCCCACGATGGCACGTCATTTTGATTCTCGGTAACTTAAACAGGGTTTTGCGTCAGTTATAAATGGACAATGGGTTTTCCATTAAAATCCCTATAGAAGTAACCAACGCAACAAATATAGAGGCTGTTTAACAGAAAATGGCCATCATGACAGCCAGTGCAACACCAAATTCAATTATCCAGCAACGGTTTTTTGAAGAAGAAACAGGGCCAGATGTTAGGTTTATTTTATCGTAGCCTCTTCGTGATCCTAAGAGGAAATTTATTCCTTATTCTGTAATCAATAACGGACTACGACAGACACCATTTTGTTAGATTTATCTTATCACCGCCATTGCATGGTTCCACTTGTCCAATTTCTTCTTGAATGTAATTAATGATAGTCACTACAATAGATAAAGTAACCGACTTAAGTTTTATTTAAATATTGCATGCATTAGCAGTAGAAAGGGAGCTCAGAAGGGGAAAAACCATTGTAATACACTCATTTGGTTGTAAGCACTCTTTGTTTTGATGAATGAAAGGAAACTGTTGTTTCCAGATTCTTGTGTTATGATTTGTGGTGAAGTGCTGCTTTTCCTGTAATTTGTCATTCTCTAGTTGCACATACTATTTTTCTTTCTTTACTATGGACAAAAAAATTTTGTGTAGGATTTACCATGGGGTACCCTGCTCAGTCTTGAAACAGTAATTTATGTTTTCCTCTGAGATTTGAATGTAGAATTCAGAGACAGTCTGCTTTGCATTCACATTGAACCTTAATCTCCTCTTCCTTTCCATTTCACAAGCAGTAGAGACCCATTGAAATGGCTAGCTTGCCTAGTCTCACATTATTTCTGTTATTCATCCATTTGAATATGTTTACATCTGTTTTACTCCATATCCCAATGGCCCTCTTCTACTGTCTCAACCACAAATTTTCAAACAAACCCCTATGCACTAATAGCTAGCCTAAAATTCCCCTATCAACAAAGCTATATCTAACAGAGAGATCCCTCTCTGGGTCTAGAAGGCTAGATCTTAGGACCGAACCGGTTTTGATGTTCCCACGTAGTTTTGTTTAAGCCTCAAAATTATGAAGTGATAACATTTTTCATGCTTGTGTCATAATTTTCTAGGTCAATGCCTCCATTGAAGTTTTCTAGGTTGTATGTTGAGTCAATAAAGTAATTGCGATTTTTATTAGACCCTTCTTGGGATTTTTTATCATGTAAAAATAATTATTTTTTAGTAAAAAATTTTCTTTGACACCTCTACGCCAAGCCATCCTTGTCCCCATGAAGTCAACCTACATTAGGGAAATTATACCCAACATAAAGGCTATATATAGAGAGGAAATTTGACCTACTTGGAGGATTCACAAAACAAGTCCGATCTTCAAAGAAGAGTGAAGTAGCTGGAGAAGGACATAATTTGTTGGGAATACCTAATTCAAGTTTCTAGACTATCTATCTCTCACACGTGCGAAGTTTCTGGGTATTTGTTGGAACCAAAAATGTGTGTCTAGTGCGGGTCCAAATTTTGTTTTGTTGGGATTGAAGTTCTGTTGCTTGGGGGCCGAAATTATGGATTGAAGTTGCTGCTATGAAGTTGTCATTTGGAGAATTTGATAGGGATAATCTATTAAAGGGAAGGGCTGACTTGGTGGTTGGAGGAGGTCATTGTATAGGTCTAAGAAGTTTGGAAGTGACTCATCTTGATTTCAGTATACAAAAGGAAGAGTTTGATTGGGTTTACCCCTTATAGGGGTTTTCCCCTAGTTGAGCGCCTACATATTATGTCTATTGTTCTTGTGATATTCATATACATATAATTAGTAATAACTTGATGAAATATAAACTAGTAAACAAGTAATAGATTGCATGTAATAGATTCAATTTTTAATATTTTTCAATCTGAAATGATGAATTATTCTCAAAATTATGAGAAACCAAGAGTAGTTACAATCCATGGAATGGATTAGGTATTATATTGCCAACTTTGATAGAAGTTGAAGAACCATGACTAAAACATAATGAATCAGTGACATATAAGTCATGTTTTTGTTTAATTTTATTGTTATATGCTTTAAAATGTTATAATTGCACAAGATTTAGAGTTACTTATTGTTGAAACTGCTTTCATGATTGATAAATATTTGTAAGGCTATGATCTATATCTTTCCCATTCATTTCCATTTAGTTAATGATATATATAGAGAGATGAAGTGTGATAAATTGTTATATGTTGGATTAATTAATATGGTCTCTTATCATATGTTATGTTTATTTCTCAAACATTAATTGCACAAGATAAGGCTATTTGTCTTAGTCATTTAATTGGATTTTTATGGAAATTAGATAAAAGTTATGAGTATTATTTTAGTTGTAATGTAAGGTAAGGGTTTTTAATCTTCCACTTATTTGAAAAAGGATTATAGGTAACACATTTCACATTATTATTAGTTTTATGGATATGCATAAGCACTTTATCATCTAGTTTTATTTATTGTTTAATTTGTGCTCATAAATTTTGCCATTTTTCTATCCAATTTTTTTTTATAATAATAAGAGGAAAGAGTACACGTATTTTTATAAATAAATCTTGAGATGGAAAAATGGGCATTGTGATGGTTTTTTCCCAAAGTTGAAGATAAACGGACAATGTGTGGTCCATTTAAGGTCATTTTGGCAAGTGCGATCACCACAATGGTTTAAAGCATTGCAATACTTATGAAGGAGATTTATGTTTTTGTCTTGTGAGGAAAGGGGAAATGTTTTGACATAAGAATTTGGGAAAAGATAAAAGGGATCCTTTTTATTGAGTCTTGATGTAGAGCATGGGAAAGGATGGGAGGTAGGGAAATTAATTTCCTAGTTGATGATGATCACCATGAAATAAAAAGAGAAGATGAATCCATATTATTTAATGATTATGAAATTAATGTATTAGTGAAGAGAGAAAATTTATGGTTATCATGCTATTTTCTTTCTCCTATTAGAAGTTCAATTCTATTTCTAATGTTATAGTTATGGTTGTTGTGGTTTATTTTTTAAAAGACAGTCTTGAACGTGGATAGTACAATATCAACTCTTATTATGATGGAAACCATAGATCTATATTCTCTACCAATAAATAGTCTTTTAGTGCTTTGAATTTTAAGGATTTTCATTTGTGAAGGTGGTAGGTGAATTTTTGTTTTCCATAAGGTAGGATTGGTGCACCAATTTGGCATAGGTGCACCAAAGTGCATAATATAATAGTGCACCAAAGTGATTAATATAATGGTGCACCAAGGTTCCATTATCCATGCAAACCAAAGCGACAACAACACAAATCATACCTGATGTTCTGATTTAACCTTGGCACATTAGTTCTACACTTTGATCTACACCTCTACGATCCATGACTAATGCATATCCAATTGGAACAACCTAGAAAATATTAACTCGCCACTTTGGTATTGGCGCATCAATGGTCCTCTTTGGTTTCTAGGACATTGGTGCTCCACTTTGGTCTCACTGCATCGATGTTCCAGACTTTAGCTTATGCATAGATGCTCCTTTACTCATATGTATCGCATGTGTGGGGGGAGGGGGTAGTGGATTAAGGATTAAATTAATTTGAAAACCTAAAAACATGTGCATTTATGGACATATAAGAATTACCCCTATTTTTAGAATTTACTACATCCACCTCTTATTTCTCTACACCCTAGTGATAAATTTATATATAATATCAATATCCCCTTATGGAAATTTGACAATTTTAATTAAAAACATTGTATTTAACAATTTATCTTCACATACAATTTTAAATTCCCCTACCCTTAACTATTATTATTATACCAAAATATATTTTGAGAAAATTAAATATGCCTAATATGAAATGAAGTATTTTTTTCCAAACTACAAGGGTGACCCCCTCATGACATGAGATAAGAATGGAAACAACCCAACAAACATATTAGTGCTCCACTTTGGTCTTAGAACATCGATGATACACTTTCATGTAAGTGTACCAATCCTCCATGATTGATGGGGACATGCTGGGTTGCCCCAAATATCTCCCAATACCCCAGGATACTCCACACAATATCCCACAGCTATGTTTTCATCCACATTCTGGAAATTAATAATTTTATTGAAAATGTGCAGTCAAAATTAGATTGGAGATTTCCTTCAAAAATGCTATGATATATCTCTCTCATAAATTCCAATACCTTTTTACACTCACCCAACTCACATGGGCTTCATCTCATCAAGGTATAAAACAAGCTCTCAAAGCTTCACACGCAGTACAAAATCTATCTTGTTGTAGGTGCTACGAAATGTTTTCATAGTGCGCTGCAAAACAATTTGGTAGCGCCCCAAACTTGTCTTTCCACATTCTTGGGAAATTGAATTGGCTTGCTCCTCTACAAGGTCGATCCTCCACAATATTTTCTTTTCCTTAACACAATCATCACACTAATATGCCCTTCTTTGTTGAGGTTGCAACACTAACACATTTCCCTTTGAACCAGTCACAAAAGGTTCTTGACAACATTCACACGATAGGGTGCTCAGGTTGCCTACGAAAACACTCTAATTGTTGTGTTATACACAGTCCCTAATCCAACACATAGGAACGATCACATACAAGGAAAAATCCTCACGGTTTTGGAACACGACACAAAAAGGAGCGACTACACTCTAACATGGGTACTGTGTTTCTCTAGTGGGATCCATATCACAAAACCCACATGCTCACTCATCTCTAGAACGCATAGACACTACCCACATGCTCTCCAGAATGCATATACACTTCCCTTCTTTGGATTTAAGCTAAAACAATAGTGACTAATATACAAATGGATACCACATCACGATGGATGCTTCAACTCATAGGTTCTTAACATAATGAAATAAGCACACATAACCAACGACAACACATGGACTAACTTCAAACCATCAAACAACATCTTATCCTGATCAAAAGCTCTCATATGCACTACCATAAGTAAGTAGTGGATATACTCATCCATGGACCCAAAATCACACACTCTTCCACATACTTTGCTATAATAATCAAACATATATGACAAACACCACGATGGAGATTCCTTTCCCAGGCACTTCATATAACTCTATGGAATAAGACCACACTTTCAAAGGTAAGTAATACATAGATATCAAACTAAAATTACACAATCCATCAACTGAAAAAAATGGAGATAATGCTTCATCACCCAATCTCTACCCCATAGGCACAGGTGACTATATACTCAGCCCCAACATAGATTTAAACCAACATGTATCGATTTAATATGAAAGAATATAACCATGAAATTTCTCAATGCATCTTGATCCTTAACAAGTGCAGATAAAAAACTTCATTCATTATATACAGACAGAGGAAAATACACACACAGAGGCACATAAATATAATTTCTCATTGATAAAATTCTGCATAAATTAAGTTGGCCATATTTTACAATGTGGGCATGTGCATCCCAGACCTATCATCCTCTGTCTCTCCTCCTAGCACTTGAGCTTCTCCTATCTACTATTGCACTTCTGCCTCTTCTGCACACATCTTCCTCTCTCTTCTCAACACTCATTTCTTTATAAAGAAATCTAACATGGGTAACCAAGAGTCATAAGTGATGGTTCATTTCTCTTGCCACAAATATGGGAAACTGAAGCTACATTAATTACATTTACATTAAGAAATATTTCCTCTCACATCCTAATGAAAATATCTATCAAAACATTTGAAATATCTCCCAACATCATCATGTGACCTCCCATCACATTGGAAAGCCTCAGTCCAATATTCCTTGAACATTGTGCTATATCTATGCACCTTCATCAATGATTAAGATGCATTAAAGGGACAACAAAAAATACATGAATGCTCCACTTTGATTTTGGATCATGAGTGGTCCATTTTTTTTTGTATTCTCGATGATTCATTTTTCTCAAGGGTGTGATGTAATGCATCTAGTGACCGTAATCCTCATGCTTTTGTAGTTTTATGCAATTTATTCTAAATGCACAATTGATCCAGACTTATTGAGGAACATAATAGAATACATATATAAAAAAAAATAGAGAGATGCAGCAGAAATATAACTTCATTTCATTAATATCAAAGAACTAAAATATGCTTACATGCAAAATGGAAATAAACTAGCTCGAGCGATAATAGCTTATCTCTGAGAAGAGATGTGGTGGCTACATGCCTCCGAACCATGCTACAATGAGGCTCAAGGGCCTGTTTATTATTAAGAAATAATTGAAAACCCTAAACATCCAAAAACCTAACCATAGGAGACGAATCGCCAAATCTGTGGGCCCCGTTGGGGTAAAATGGTACATCAAATTCTCAGGGTTAAAATTTTGGCATACGATCTCCATTTGATGTGCACAATATCTCGTTAGAAATATATATCTGAGGACTACAACTATTTACTACAAAAATTAGTTAAAAACTAATGTTTGCTAGTTTTCCAAAAAAACATCGTTTAGGGCCTCATAACGGCTCCGGAAGTTCAGGTCTCGAAAAACTACCAAAAATAGTAAACTATGCTAAAATTAAGGAAACTGGAAAACTGAAAGAAACAATGGTGGGGGTCCAAATTGAATAGGTGGGTCGCTACCAAATATCCACCTGGATCAATCCTCCTCCTTTAGGAAGCAATGGTCACCATTGGGTCGAGTGCCTCCATGAGATGGGGAAATTTTTGTTGAACTTGGTCCCTGGTAAGCCACTTTCCTTGGTGCAGGAGTTGGCTGACTTTGACAACCCGATACAATTGGATCTTCCGCTAGTGAGTGTTCTTAATCGGCGTGTCCATGATTCGATCAGTTGTGGCCTATTCCATTCACTCTGGATCTAACTTTGTTGGTGTTAGTTGTTCTATAATGTCTGAAGTGTCGAGTGACAGTGGCAATTATGGTCGAAGGTGGTCCACATTGAAAATTGGGTGCAGGCCAAGGAATGGGGGAACGTTGAGCTCAAAAGTATTGTCTCCCATAGCCTTGGAGATTTTGTAAGGCCCATATCCAAGAGGTTGGAGATTCTGATGGGCTCCGATAACGTTTTATTTCTGCAAATGCAACCAAACTTTGTCGCCCACCTGAAACTTCAGTGGCACCCATTGTTGATCATGTCGTTGCTTGTACTTAGCATTTGAATTCTCCAAGATGTCATGACCCTGCTACCGGGTGTGATGGACACATTCAAAAACTATGGTTTCTTTATCAGCCTCAAGCAATACATATTTGAATTATGTCTGTGTAGTCGCATGAGGTATGGAAACATCAATAAGACACAATGGTTGAAATCCTAGACCCACTTGAAAGGGACTGCGACCAGTTGAGATATGAAGAGCTATGTCGGGTAGAGGTGCTCTGGGAGTCAGATCGATCGAATGTTTGACTTGACAGGGCAAGGGTAACCTTGTGGGTGAGGAGAAGATGTCCCTATATTTTTCCACGACCTTATCCACCTGCTTCTACTGTGTGGAAGAACCGTTCTTGGGGCCATGGATGGGGCCATGATCTCCCCCTTACTTTGAGAGTGAATAAGAAAGAAAAAAAATTTCCCGGTATGGGAGATGATATTACTGCATTTCTTAGTAGAGATCAAAGAGATGGAAGTATGAGGGGCTACCTCTAGTATCACATATAACTTAGTTCCTAAAGAAATAATAAGAGTGCGAGGACTAAATTAATACACAACATGTCGCTTCCAAAAATAGGGTTGGCCTAATAATACATCACAAACTTCAAGAGGAGAAAAATCACATAGTACCTCATATGTGAAGTGCTTGATGTTGTAGGGGAGGTGGCACTGTTGGCTGACGTGAAGATCTCGTCCTTGGTGAAGCCACTTGATGGTGTAGGGTTGCGGGTGTGCTGTGGTAGGTAGGCCCAACAACTTCACGAAATTTGCTGAAATGAGTTTCTTTTGGCTCCCAATGTCGACAATGAAATGCAGCGGGGAACCCTTCACCCACATCTATGAGTGGATGAGACACGCCCCCTCATCTGGATCTTCCAGTTTTCCCTTTTGGAGGTTGGTGGTGGCTACCATCGAAGTGGGTTATACATCAATGACCTGCTTACCCTTGTCAGTTCCCTTGTTGGGTTATGAATCAGAATTAGAGCATGCATCCATCTTTGAGTCTTTCAGCTGGGAAACTAGTGCTTTCTTTGTGTGACATTCATTTGCATTATGAGTCGGAGTTTTATGAAACTCATACCACTTCCCGGTGTCCTTCTTTTCCTTCCATCACCCTTGACTTACGGGTTCGAGGAGTGGCCCTAGGGGGTATTGGATGGGCTATATACTTTTCTCTACTTTGGATTCACAGATCCAAAGTTTCACTTCTATTTAAATTTATGCTCGATCTTGGCAGCATATTGATATGTTGCACCAAGTGTTGAGATGTCGAGGAAATCCATTTCCTCCTGAATGTATCTGTGAAAAAAACTACAGTACTTAAGCATTATATGTTTCTATGAATATTTAATACCCAAATTTGTTCACAGGGTATGGAATAGATTCGTCATCTCATGCACATCTTGATCCCTTTGCTGCTGTAACGTAATCCATTCTATGTACTTGTCCTCATAGCTCCCCGTGACGGGGTAATATTTGTCCTTGATGGCATCTCGAAAAAAATTCCAAGTGGGTTTGGCTGAAAATAGTGAGGATTATCCCTCATCCCTCTAGTTCCGGTAGGTTTCCAATCAGTCCTTGACATGGGGGGCGACTTTGAGGAGTGAAAAAGTAATCTTTTCCCTATTGGAAAAATCATGAACTACAAAATATCCTTCTAGTAGATTTAACCATATATCTATGGTGTCTGCATCTATCTGGCCTTCAAATATGGGAATGTCAAATTTTACTTGTACCTTGAAGGGAGTGGCACCTCCAAAGTGACTGTAGGACAAAGATGTGTCGCCTATGGGCATCTACTGAAGGATCTGGGCAAATTTTTTCATCATCACGTTCCTCTGTCACTCAAGGGATTCTTTGAGAAATATTTTGAAAGGATTTACTGATCCATCATCTTTATTTTCTTCCGCCATGGGAGTTTGTCAGGGTTTGCGAGTCTAGTCTTGCAAAGGTTCAACCAGTTCAAGCCCTAAATCCTTATACCCTGACCTCATTGGGGAAATGAAAATAAAAACAAAGAAAGATAAAATCGTTCTGATACCACTGATCTGGACTTATGCAGGAACACAATAGAATATATATATATATATATATATATATATATATATATATATATATATATATAAACATAAATAGAGATATTCAACAGAAATAAAACTTCATTTCATTAATATCAAAGAGTTGAAATGTGCTTACATGCAGAATGGAAGAAAACTAGTTCGGGCGATGGTAACTTATCTCTGACAAGATATGTGGCAGCTACATGCCTTTGAATTACAATGAGGCTCAAGGGACTATTTATTATTAAAAAACGATGAAGCCCTAAACATCCAAAAATATAACACTAGGAGATGAAACACCCAATTTGTGGGCCCCGTTGGGGTAAATTGGTACATCAACTTCCCAGGGTCGTAACTTTGGCATACAATCTTTGTTTGATGTGCACAATAACTCGTTAGAAATATTATTCGAGGACTACAAATTTTGACTGCAAACATAAATAAACAATTCATGTTTCCCTATTTTTTTTTAAAATGTCGATTAGGGCCTCAAAATGGCTCCAAAAGTTTAGGACCCGAAAAACTGCTAAAAATAGTAAATTGTGTTATAATTGAGGAAACTTAAAAATTGAAATAAATAATGGTGGCAGTCCAAGTGGAATAGGTGGGTGGCCACTAAATATCCATCTGGATCAGTCCTCCCCCCTTAGGATGTAATGGTCCCCATTGAGTTTATTGCCTCCATGAGATGGGGAAACTTCTGCTGAACTTGATCCCTGGTGAGCCACTTTCCTTGGTTCAGGAGTTGGCTGGATTTTACAAGCTGTTACAATTGGATTTTCTATTGGAAATTTTTCTTGATCGGCGTGTCCATGGTCCAATCAGTTGTGGCATGTTCTATGATGTCTAGGTTTAGCTTTGTTGGTGTTAGTTGTTCTGTAATGTCTAAAGTGTCTAGTAATGGTGGAAAGTATGGTCGAAGGCGGTCCACATTGAACATTGGGTGCAATCCAAGGAATGGGTGAATGTTAAGCTCAAAATCATTATCTCCCATAGTCTTGGAGACTGTGTAAGGCCCATATCGAAGTGGCATGAGCTTCCGATGGGATCTGGTAAGGCAATATTTCTGCAAATGCAACCAAACTTTATCGCCCACCTGAAACTTGTGTGGCACTCGTTGTTGATCTTGTCGCTACTTCTACTTGGCATGGGACTTCTCCAAGATGTTGTGAATCTGCTGGTAGACATGTTGTACACATTCAATAAATCTGGTTTCTTTATCTACCTCAGATAATACATATGTAGATTATGTCTATGCAGTCACATGAGGTATGGAAACATTAATCAGACACAATGGTTGAAATCCTAGACCCACCTAAAAGGGATTGCGGGCAGTCAAAATGTGAAGATATCTATTGGGTAGAGGTTCTCTGGGAGTCACATCGATCGGATGCTTGACCTGGCAGTGCAAGGGTAATCCTGTGGGTGAGGAGAAGATGTCCATGTATTCTTCCATGACATTATCCACCTACTTCTATTGTGTGGAGGAACCCTTATTGGGGGCCATGGATGGGGCCACGATCTTCCCCTGAATAAGAAAGAAAACAAATTTCCCAGTATGGGAGATGATCTTACTACATTTATTAGCAGATATGCGGTGCTACCTCCGATATCCTATATAACTTAGTTCTCAAAGAAATAATAACAATTTGAGGCCTAGATTCATACACAACATGTTGCTTCCAAAAATATGGTTGGCCTAATAATACATCGCAAAATTTAAGAGGAGAAACATCACATAGTACCTCATCTGTGAAGGGCTTGATGTTGTAGGGGTGGCGACACTATTGGATGATGCTGAGATCTTGTCCTTGGTGAATCCACTCAATGGTGTAAGGTTGCGGGTGTGTTGTGGTTGGTAGTCCCAACTGCTTCACGACCTCTACTAAAATGAGTTTATTTTGGCTCTTGTTTTCGACAATGAAGTGAAGCGAGGAACCCTTCACCCAAATATGTGAGTGGAAGAGACACCCCCCCTCCTCTTGATCTTCGAGTTCTTCCTTTGGAGCTTGGTGGTGGCTACCATCGCAGTGGGTTCCGTGCGAATGACCTGCTTACCCTTGTCAGTTCCCTTGTTAGTTTCAAATTCAAAATAAGAGCATGCATCCATCTCTGATTCTTTAAGCTCATCCAATAGCTCTTGCTTTGCACGAAATTCATTTATGTTGTGACTAGCAGTTTTATGAAACTCACACCACTTGTCGGTGTCCTTCTTTTCCTTCCTGTCATCCTTGGCTTGCAGCTTCGAGGAGTTTCCCTAGGGGGTCCCAGCTAGGATTTTCCTTTCCTTTGCTTTGGGATCACAGATCCAAAGTCTTTCTTCTTCTGTTTAAATTTCTGCTCGATCTTGGTAGCATATCAGTATGCTACACCAAGAGAGGAGATGTAGAGGAACTCCATTTCCTCCTGAATGTATCTGTGCAAACAACTATGGCACTTAAGCACCAGATGTTTCTCTGAATATTTAATACCCAAATTTTTGTGTAGGGTATGGAATATATTTTTCATCTAATGCACATATTGATCCCTTTGTTGTTGCAATGTACTCCATTGTATGCACTTGTCCTCATAGCTCCCCACGAGGTAATATTGTTCCTTTATGGCATCTAAAAGATAATTCCAAGTGGGTTCAATTGAAAATAGTGAGGTTTCTCTCTTGTCCCTATATTCGCAGTAGGTTTCCCACCAGTCCTAGACACGGGGGGCGACTTTAAGGAGTGCAAAAGTAATATTTTCCCTATTGGAAAATTTATGAACTAAAAATATCCTTCCAATAGATTTGACCATTTATCTACGACGTCTAAATCTATCTGGACTTAAAATATGATAAAGTCAAATGTGAATTATACATTGAAGGGAGTGGTGCCTCCAAAGTGGCTGCTAGATGGAGATACATCACATGTGGGAATCCGCTAAAGGATCTGGGCAAATTTGTCCATCATCGTGTTCCTCTATTTCTCGAGGGCTTCTTCGAGCAATATTTTGAAATGATCCCATACTCCCTTGTCTTTCTTTCTTCCGCCATGGGAGGTCATCGAGGTTTTCGAGGCTAGTCTTTCAAAGGTTCAACCAATTTAAGCCTTAACTCCTTATACCCTAACCTCATTGGGGACATGTAAAGAAAAATAGAGAAAGAGAAGACCACTCTGATACCAATGATCAAGACTTATGTAGGAACACAATAGAATAAAATTATAAAATTAAACAGAGAGATGAAACAAAATTAAAACTTCCTTTCAATAATATCAAAAAACTGAAATATGCTTACATGCAGAATGGAAATAAACTAGCTCGGGCGATGGTAGCTTATCTCTAATAAGAGATGTGGCGGCTACATGCCTTTTAAATGTGTTAAAATGTGGCTTAAGGACCTATTTATTATTTAGAGATAATGAAAAACCCTAAACATCCAAAAACCTAACCCTAGGAGATGAATCTTCAAAATTGTGGGCCCTGTTGGGGTAAATTGGTACACTAAATTCTCGGGGTCGTAACTTTGGCATATGATCTATGTTTGACGCGCACAATAACTCATTATAAATATCCATCTGGGACTACCAATTTTGACTACAAAAATTAAATTGAGACTCATGTTTTACCGTTTTCCAAAAAAACATCGTTTAGGGCCTCAAAACGGCTTCAGAAGTTTAGGTCGCGAAAAACTGCCAAAAATAGTAAATTGTGCTATAATTAAGGAAACTGAAAAAATGAAAGAAACAATGGCGGGGGTCCAAGTGGAATATGATGGTGGTCACCAAATATCCACTTGGATCAACAACCATGCTCTGATGTGGTATAGTAGCAATACCATGTGTTAGTACAAGGAGTCACTCCTTGATTGCAAAAGGAGTAAGCCTTACACAACATAGTTCATTTCAAATTTTAAAGGGTTTTTTGAGTGGTGGGGTGGCTTCTCAAATATTTTGAAATGATTTTTATATTCTTTAACACTTTCATGTGTTTGGCAAGTTGTGGAAAATATAAATTGTATGGGTAAATTGGTATTATAGGGAGAAGAGTGTAACAAATGAAAGGAGATGGTTAAATAGTACTTATTCTAGGAAATATTCATATCCTAAATCAGTCACAACATTCAGAAAGTAGATTACATACATAATTTTTTTTTTAAATCCTTTATGAAATCTTCACTAACATTTTCTACAACACTTATATGATTTGCAGGAAGCTGAAAGCAGATAATTTACTATTAAATCCTTTAATAGTTTCTCACTCACACCTTATTAGATGTTGCAATTCATAACTAGAATAAATTAACAAAGAAGGAAGACACACCATACATTAGATGGTTTTTGAGTCACAAAATCCTCCATCATGAAGTAAAAAAGGCTCTTCTTTATTATATTCAGTCTTCAGGCAGACCAACATCCAACCTGGAAATGGTATTTACAAATGGTATATATAGAAAGAGAGGCACCAACTCCATATCTTCTAAAAACAAGGAAACACTACTCCTAACAATACATAGGTGTCATAGGAAATTAAAACCATATCCCATAAAAATCTAACTGAAAGTACATATGTATATGAAAGAAGAGAATAAATCTGGGTTGAACTGTTGGGTATGCTGACATGCTGCCCCTTTTTCTGCTAATTTGTCTCCTCATGTTTTTGGTTCTTAATTAACCATGTATCTTCATTCAATATGACCTCCAACAACCTAATAACAACTTATCACCATTACTTATTATATCCATTTGGTTATGAGTCCTTATCTTTCCTTAACTGACTCAGAAACGTTGTTGAAAGGTGTTAAAAATAAGTTAAAACAAGTGCTACCGAAAATTTCGGTAAAAACCTGTAACTGCGCAAAAACTGTAACGCTGCCAGAATTTCTGGTAGCACTCCATTTATTTTTTAAAAATGCACAGAAAGCACTTGAAAAACCTGTGAAAACTTATACGCTTTGAAATTTGAGCTGTTATTCAAAATTTCACTTGATAAGCAAAAAAAGTGTTTTATCAAGAAACCTTTTTACCTTCCTTCCATGTGGGTTGCAACTTCAACAAGATTTTCCAAGTCTATCTTGCCATCAAAAGCTGATCTTGATCTGGTTTTTCTTGTGGCTGCTTCATTGAAAATGGTCTTATCCTCCTTAGAACCCTTTTGGATATTTCTTCTTTTTTAGGGTTCCACTTGCTTCCTGAAGGGATTTTGTTTTAATCTTTCTTCTTAGATTCCTTTTTCTTTGACCCTTCAGATTTTCCTTCTATATCAATGACCTTTGTCATTAAACTTGGATTGTGCGAAGCCTTGGACTTGAGCTTGAACTTGTTGTTGTCTCTGGTATGTCTTTTTCTGGTACTAGCAACAGGTTTGGCTTCCTCTTTCTTATTCTTACTACTGATCTCATACCCTACATCTTTGAGGAGTTCTTCATCGAACTTTGTGGGCTGATACTCTTTCTGCATTTTCTGCTGAATATCTGCTTCCGGAATTTTCGGTAGTATCTGTGCTTTATATTTCTCTGCAGTTGCAGACCTTCCTCTTTGAGATCTGATGTAGACATTAGGAAAAGGAGGAATGAGAGGCACCATTTTCATAGAGTTGAGTTTATTTACTGAGGATCTCTCTCCTTTCTCCAACTTTCTCTCAGCCTTGAATGAAAAAATGCTTTCTTTTCTGCTCTTGGATTTATGGATATTATCCTTTTTAGCCTTCCTCTTGGTTCTTTTTGTAGGCTGAGGATTTTTTTGTGAGGATGGAGGTGTAGATGCAGGTTGGCCTGCCCTGTAAAACAAGAAATGGTCCCATGTCTAATTACTTTTCCTTAACTCTTCTTTAACTAACACCTTGATGAGAGCTTGATGATACAAGCTGTATTATGAAGCAATAGCATGAGTTTGGATCATCGCTGACATCTTTGTTAGACTCTTCAGAAAAAAGTATGGCAAATTGAGGGTCTTCATACCTACAACATGAAAAAGAAATCTCATATGATAAATAAACACTACTGTATACTTCCTTTCACAAGTGAGGTAAATCTTGATGAGTTTAACATCTTCTGCCCATTCGTTTTTAAGTTAGCTACTAGGAATTCCTTTGGCCCAGTTGGGATCTCTATGTCCATCCTTGAGGAAACTTTTGAGGTCTCCTCCAGTGATAACTTGACCTTTAAACCACCTTTCTCCTTCCCATGGAAGGTTGAATGCCTTAGCAATTGAATATGTTGAAACCTGCAATGTAAGACCATAGATTGTGGCTTCCTGTCCATTGAATGAGTTTGCAAACTCTTGAGCTAATCCTAAGTGAGAACTTCCTAGTCTGGTGCACAAATAATACCACCCTGCTTGAAAAAAGAATCTTCTCACCTTCAAATTTTCATCTCATAGGTCAGCACCCTGTGTTTCAATTCATTTTATCTTCCCTCCTCTTTTAGTCATATTCAGAAATTAATAACTCTGTCTCTTAAAAATGATAGGTGGAAGAGCTAGAATAAGTCACCTAACAAGTGTGTATTGTGTCTTCCTCTAAAATCCCATCTGAAATCTAGACTCCTCCTCAAACTGCAACTCTATAAAACTCGTTCTCCAATAGATAGGTTCACAACTGATACTGCTCCTTCTTTTTCGCTGATTTAAAGCAACAACGATGGTTTACCATCCCATGCAATAGATTTTCATGATGGAAAATATCCTTAACCTTAGTATGCACCATGTGATAGCCATCATGGTCTTCAGTTGGCTGTGTAACTTCAAATAGCATGCTACAAGTGGCTTGAAATAAGCGGATTTGTGATTGGCAGTCAACTCCACTGCATGTTGGATTATTGGCCTAAATGTCTGGCAGCGTATATGCGCAACCATCCAAACGGTCACTACATTAAACCTACGGATCCACGATCTTTTCATTTGAAAATCATGTACCTTGACATGAAACTGGACAAACTCGGCTGACAGACAAGACATGATCAACGACTGACTTTGGTTATTGCAGATTGACACCTAGACTCTACACGTATACCTTGAATTAACTTAATGTGACTAACCACAAACCTATCCTATCATGTGGTTTAAATCATAATGAAACGATTTAAAACGTATTTAAAACCAAAACATGTGACTTGACACAAAGCATATGCACCTTAAAAAAAAAAAGAGGGGAAGATACCGAAATTTCTAGTAGCATCAGAATAAAAGAAAAATAGACAAAAACATGAATATAATGGACTGTCCGAAAAGGCTAAAATGGGCGCTACTGGAAATTTCAGTAGCAACCATTTTTATTTTATTTTTAAAGTCTAATCCTAAAAACAAAAAATTTAAAATGGACTCATGACTTAGCAAAGAACTATGCTAACACCATGCTCCATGCTCTACATTTCTATTCAAGCACCAATGCTCCACTTAGATTGGGTCCACTCCATTTCACCGTGAAATCCTATTGATCGTGCTTATGTAGGTTCACAAAATTATGTAAGACACATGGTTCTCCACATTGGTCTTGAATTCTAGGTGCATTGTATGACCCTATTTATCTTGCTCTTATAAGTTTCCATATTTTATTTGGGAAGCCTAATGCTCCAGTTTGGACATAGTGCATTGCTTTAGGATCAATGTACACTAGAGGGAAAAAACCCAACAAATACATTTATGATCCATGTTAATCATATAAAACTAGTCCTCCACTTTTGTATATAACCATCAATGGTCCTAATATACCAAAACATTGGACAATATTACTTTTCTTTTCTTAATTAAATAAAGAATTAAAAAAATATACAATACAATGGTTCAAAGGTGGTTAAATCTAGGGTTTTTTTCATTTCTATATTTCACATGAGAGAAGAGGAAGAGGAGGAAATAGTACTCGAAACGGAAAGCGAACAACCATGAATCGAAAATACCAAGAGGATTCTGGCCAAGAAACCCCTAATTTCCCTCTTCATTGTTTCACTATGGATTTTATTTTTGTTAATTTCCCTCATTGTTTTTAAAGTTTTAAACTTTTTCTATGAGAGATGGTAAATATGGTCAATGCAACTCCACATTAAATACAAGGTACAAGTCAAGGAAAGAGGGAATACTTATTTCAAAAGTATTCTTACCCACAACCTTGGTTATTAGCAAGCCATGTATAAGAGTGTATGGGTTTTCTAATGTGGTAATATCAGATTATTTTTCTACAAATACAACCATCCCTTATCGTACACCTAGACTTGTGTGCAACCTAGAGCTAATCACGGTGTTTCTTGTACTTGAAATTTCCTTTTTGCAAAATATGTTGCACATTGTGTTGTCATTTATGTCAAAGGGAATGTATCAAGAACAACAACAAGACCATCTTTGATGATCACAGAACCAACAAGGATCTTCATGAAGAAGTATGACTTCTTGATCTTTCATAAGGTCTCATTACGTGTGGATATGGACACTTGAATTTATTTTAGTTTTTTATTAAGTTAAGTTTCTCAAATGAACTTACTAATAACATGGTCAAGTAGTGCTCACCAATACCTTTCCATGTTAAGTCCCTATATTAATGTGTAGTCCATTCTTATGTTAGTGTAGCCCCCCTTATTGTTATTTTTGTACCCCTATAACCCCCATATTGTTATTATTGTGCCCTTACATTATTATTGTTAGGTTGGCTAGGATTACATTGTGGCACCACTGGGATTACATTATGGCCCTATGGACTCCTATATATAGATAGGAGGTTTTGTCTTTTGTATCATCCAAGAATTGTTCATTCATGTAATGTATTGCAGGTTGCCCCCTCGAAGTGGCTTATTTCTAAGGCGTTGATATCTCTTTTCTTCTCTTTTTGGAGCTGGTTTCACAACATTTGGTATCAGATCTTTGAGATTCTAGTGTTTCGCTGCTCTAAACAGGTCATTGTGGTATTTCACTATAACATTTTTTCTACAAAGGTTCAGAATCTAAAATTTTTATAGTGCGAAGCCAAAATCCTGAGGAACATCTTCCCAAAATTTCATAGCTTGGTTCGCAATATTTTCGGAGATATGATCTGTGCAAGTTAGGTCATTTTGCAGGCTCCTGAATTTAACCTAAACAGGTCATCATGGTATTTTCGTAATAATTTTTTTTCTACGAAGGTTCAGAAGCTGAAAATTTTAGAGTGCAAAGTCACAATTCTGAGGAACATCATCACAAAATTTCAGATATTGGTTCGCAATATTTTTGGAGATATGATCTGTGGAAGTTAGGGCTTTTTGAGGCTTCTAAATTTCATCTCAAAGAGGTGATCGTGGGAAAATATTCATAGCTCTCTCTCTGAGCATCGGATTGGAATGCTGTAAAAAGAGGTTGCAAGTGCACGAACTATAGTTTTCATTCTATCAATTTCAGAGCAAAAGGAGGAAACAGTGGCACGTGGCAAGTCATACAAGTGCGCTATACTGAACGAGTCCATAATTAGGTCATTGTGGGAGATTGGACATAACTTTGTGTTGAAGAATCCAAATCAAGTCAAAACTGTGGCATTTGAAAGAAGCTTTATAGGAATACGATAGGGTCAAATTTAAGATATTGAGGATCTGCAAGTATAGAGATAATTCAATTTCAATATAGAGCTCCTCAAAAGAAAGTAAAAGGTGTGTATTTGTTTCCCGAATTGCATAAGTCTTGTTTGAAGAATTAGTTTGAAGTGATTCCAAGGGCCTATTGAGCATATATTTTAGTATTGGGTTCTGAAATTCCTCCTAAAAATAATTCAACACCCATTAAGCCCTCAGAAAGCTATAATATGACACATGAAGAGGAAGAATTGCAGTATGAGATATCAAAATTATGTTACCAAGTGCAACAAATTTTGATCTTACGAAGAGCGACTGAAGATGACATAGATGGTTTAAAAGCATAAATGGAGGCTAAGTTGGATGGTTTGAAGGATCAAATAATATCTAATATGGATGATAAATTAGTGGAAGATCACATAGAGCATCAACAACAAGTTCTCCAACTCTCAAATGATAACCTAACTTTGGTGTAGAATCTAATGAAACAATAGGAAGATCAACATCACATCAAAAGAAGTTCTGAAGCAATCATAGAAACAAGAAATCGACAAGTACGATCAATTTCAGAGTATCTCAGCAAGTGGAAGAACTTTCCTGTAGAATATTTCACATGGGAGGATGAGAATTTTATATAGAAGCATCAAGAAATAATCAAGCGTTGAGGAACACACTTGTTGGAAGGAGAGGGGCATGTTAAGTCCCTATATTAAAGTGTAGTCCCTTATTATGTTAGTGTAGCCCCCCTTATTGTTATTTTTGTACCCTTGTAACCCCCATATTGTTATTATTGTGCCCTTACATTATTATTGTTAGGTCAGCTAGGATTACATTGTGGCCCCACTAGGATTAAATTATGGCCCCATGGACTCCTATATATAGATAGGAGGTTTTTTCATTTGTATCATCCAATAATTGTTCATTCATGTAATGGATTGGAGGTTTCCCCCTCGAAGTGGCTTATTTCTAAGGCGTTGATATCTCTTTTATTCTCTTTTTGGAGCTAGTTTCACAACATTCCAAAAGTACATTCTTCTCAGAAAAACTCCTCCTGGATGAGATGTTATGGCTTATTGAAAGTTAGCATTAGTTGGGGAAAAAATTAAAAGGCCAAACTATAGGGCCAAAACCCAAAAATATATTTGGTTAAATATCATTCAAGTATGGATCAGATCCATTGTTGGCTCATCCAATCAATGGTCACAAACAAAAAATTATCACACTCATTAACACAGTTAAATGGCATGCAAGTTCATGTCCAATCAACAAATTTTCCCACCAAACAATGATTAGATCAATGGAAATATCATGGGGTTTAACTAGCTCCTCAAGAGCCAATTATGTATTAACACGTGGATGTATGGTGTCAACCCCCATTCCTTTTAACATGAAAATTTTTGAGTTCTACAAGTGTAATTGGTTAGCCCTACATGGTTTGAACACTATATATATAATGCCTCTCATGGCTTGAGAAGATATGGATTTTGAAAATCATATGATCCTCTACGATTTGGAGTGAACATCTGCAGTGGAAGAATTTATTTTTTGTCCTAGTTTCTTCATGGATCATTTACAAGATGGGAGATTTCTAAGCTTGGGTGTGATCCCATGGCAGAGGTTGAGCATATGGTACTATAAATGAATAAGGAAAAATCATCCCCACTAAATTTACAGTCCCCATCCTACTTGATCCAAGAAAAGAAAGAATTTGAACCCATCGATGGATGCATATTGCTAAGTCCAAGGGAGTTGAGGATGTTGGCCTCATGGAATAGAAAAAAAAGAATATTAGTGAATAAATGATCGATTTGAGGTTGAGAGAGGCAACCATCAGGGAATAATTGCAAATGGAAAAGAAGAAATTAAAAGAGAAGCTACAGGAGAAGGAAGGACAATTTGACACCATGGCAAGCTTGTCCATGGAGGCCTCCCAATGAATACATCCCTCAGAAACATACACCTTCTCCCTCAAAGAAAAATGGCTTCAATTTCAAATCAAAACTCTAGCACAATATGGTTCACTACCCTTCTAAAACTACACACAATTTATTGAATTTTTTCACAAGGATAGTGTGGAAGACTAAGCTAAGATGGAAATGTTTTACATGCACAACCTAATATTGACTGGCATGAAATTATGGGATCCAAATTCTAAGATGGGGAATGTGCAGTTGATGGCATTAGCCTCTTGGTTGACCCATGAGGAGGAAAGGGTTGAAGAAGAAAAAAGGATGATATCCACAGAGACTAATGAGCCCCTATGGATTATAGAAGAGTTGAGGGATCCCACCTTGTCATCAACAACCACAAGCTCATTTCTTAGGATACAAAATTGGAACCATTTTACACATAGAGACATGATAAATCCATTCAACACTTTGAGGACATGTTTAGGATGCTAAGGACTGAAGAATTTCAAGCATGCCAAAGGAGATGGCATTCATGGCCCCATAGCTTGAAAATCAAGGAATATCACTTAACAGGGAGATTGAGGAATTCCTTGAAGAAGACACCCTTGTACAAGAGGATAGTTTAAATACTGAATGCCAATTGGATTGGACTCAAGTTCATTCTACCTTTGTTTCTAGGGATATAGGAAAGAAAAGATAAAATCGAATAGTAGCAAGAGTGGGTAGAAATAAAGAGAAATGCAGGGATCCATCCTCAGAAAGGAACTTCTTCAGAGATAACTTGGGATGTTAGAGTAGCTACCATGGATATGCATGAGATGGAACTACATTTCTAAGTTTCTCAGAGGGTGAGAAACACCTTTAGTAGGGGGGTGATGATGGGCTTCATTAATAGGTAAATAATAAGGTCCATTTAGCCTTCCTTTAGCCTATATTTACCTCTTTTAGGGATACTAGAGGATGATTTTCATATATCGTGGCCTAATGCGATTAATTTGAAAGAAACAAGTTCATTTGAGTGCATTCACTATGCATAGATACCTTGGAGAAATTTGGAGAATATTTAGGAGGCTTGTCCCCTAAATTTACCCACCTACAACTAGACTTGCTCCCTAAATTTACTCACCCACAATACGAAGATCCATTAACAACTGATGAACTCAAGGATTGTGAGGATCTCATGGAATTAAATCCATTTTTTCTATGGATTTTTGGAGGGAAGAAAACCTCCTTACAATGGTTTTCCCCTTAGTCCTTTTTGTATAAATAAGGAGGTATAAGGGCTCAATACGATTCAACCTTTTAAAGTAGATAGGGACTATTAAGAGATAGGTGCTCAAGCTTGTCATTTTCATTTATTTTCATCATGTACTTGAACACTATTTCCTATTAATGAGAAGTTTGTTGTTATCTTCCATCTGAGCTTATTCTAAAGGGTTGGGTCCCCTTGGGTGGGCCCAACCCAGAGGCTCTAGTCACTCTCATGTGTATTTTACTTATGCATTTTATTTCCTAGCAACAATTTATTATTTTCTTAATAGGATTTGTTTATAAAAATTTCTTGTGCAACCACCTCTCTTATGGGAAGTGTTATTTAGGATAATGTATTGGCAAGCCTAAAATATATAGTTGTTCTGTTTTTGCAGTTGTTATTAGTACTCTCATTGCATCTTTGTTTTATGTAAGCTAGTGATTGGTTAGTATTTTTCTCTAAGCACATGAAGTATAAACTATTGTGGATGCATGTATTGTGTAGACTACAATATAGATTGTCTTTCAATGAAATAGTTATATTTCAAATAAAATTCAACTCATACTTTCTCTGAGATTTCAATTTTATGAAATTTACATTGTTAATATTATTTATGAGTTTGGAAAGATTGAATAATTTTATGTGGTGTGCATGTACTACTGTTGATTTACAAGGTTATAATTTCCATCCACACTCCTTATCCCCCCACCAACTTCCTTCCTTCAACCTCAACAACTCCCTCAAGGCATTGTTCACTGAGAGTATATTTTTGGGATATTGAAGGCCACTGTCTGCATTGATTCTTGTGCAAGATGGGCCCCAGAAGGGTACTAGACTTGGAAAGGGTCTCATACAACCTTCATCTACCCTCCATTACCCTTTCCTACCTTTAGATCACCTTGTCCACCCTCAAAATGATCATGGATTAAATCATGTAGAAAAACAAGGCAATCCTATGTCGAAAATACTGAGGGGAGGGGGGGGGGTGAATCAACATTCCTTTCAATTAGAGAATTAGTTAATATTCAATTATTATCAGTGTTTGTACAATAATAGCAGTAAACAAAAGGAACACAAATGCACACAGTTTTTAACGTGGAAACCCACTCCGGGACAAAAACCACCTAATGCTTTTCTAATAATTCTTTAATATTCAACTCCAATTGAAAATAAAGCTCCAACTTACTATAATCTAGAAAAGCATTCTTCTCCAACTCCCACTGGATGGATGCTCCAACACCCAAGATTATTTAGTAGTCAACTGAACGGATGCACCAACACCCAATGAACTACAACTCACCTTAGCACCACCCTACCACCCTATAGAAGAATAAAAGAAGAATGCACTCCCGTACCAGGGAAAATGGTCCACTTTATAATGATATAGAATGATGTAGAAGAAGAAGACACACTAGACCATAACCCAAACTATGACACAACCACATAATGATGATCCTAGACCTCTCGGCACTGCCTCTTCAACTCTTGGCAAATAGACACTAGTACAATTTTTACAATAATGTATTTACAATAACTTAGTACAATGATACCTTTACAGTGACTGTATGCACTGCTGCCCACTTGAAGACTTCATGTGATGAACTTCTTGCTACTGTTCTGCACCTTGGTTGCTGCTCTTGTCATGCTACCCTCCACTGCACCTTGATTTTCTTTTCTGCCCTAGAAATTCTGGTCCTTTGCAGCCCTTGACAACACATGATCTAGCATTTTTTTTCCTTCTAGGAGCTCGATATTGAATCTGGTGTATCTTTGTTATTTCAGATCCTCAATATGTGATTTTAAGTCCTGTATTATTCCTCTAAGTCTTATTTCCAATGCCACAGGTCTGACTGAATTTGGATTCTTTAAGAGAGAGTTATGCCCAATCTCTCACAATGCCCTAATTATGGAGTGTTTCAGTAGAGCTAACTTGTATGGCATGCCACATGTCACTGTTTCTTCGTTCGGATCTGAAATTGAGAGAGAGAAACCTACAATCCATGCAATATCTATCACTTTCTACATAATTCCAATCCAATACTCATAGAGAGAGTTATGATGATTTTCCCAAGGTCACTTCTTTGAGATGAATTTCAGGAGCCTGCAAAAACACTGAATTCCACAGATCATATCTCTGAAAATATTACGCACCTTGTTCTAAAAGTTTTACAGGATCTTCCTCAGGACTTCAGCTTCAGCTCATAAAAATTTTAGCTTCTGAACCTTCGTAGAAAAAAAATTTATAGCGAAAATTCCTTAATGACCTGTTTCAGATGGTGAAATATCTTGCATAAGGAGGATATGAGGATCACAATTTATATAAATGCTTAGGTTGAGAAGGGCTTCAACAAGTGAACGTGGGAGGGATTTTAGGAGCTTAAAAAATACTAATTATGACTTTTAATGACACATGCCACAACCCCATGGGGTTTTAGCCCACTAACTGGGGGTACAAACTTCAAACATGAATATCTCTCAAACTGTGAAGAATTACGTGGCGTGCCATATATCAACAGAAACATCTCGACAAGTAGAAACTATAAAAACCATTCTTGATTCAGAATATATTAATTTGGTAGGTCAAAATTCCCATGCAATATTGGGGTAGCCCCTGGTTCTTATTGGGTTGACATCAATGACAACTGTTGATCAAAAATCCCCCCCTTTGGCACTGATGGCAACACAAGTACTCCCCTTGTGATCATGACACCTCTTCCTACAACATTCTCTCCCCCTTTGACATCAATGGCAAAGGGTAACTCCCCCTGACACACAACCATCCTGCGAACCTATACACACTTCCACTCCCCCTTTATATTGTGAATAAGGAAAATATAATGAGAACTTGGGAGAATCCCAAGCTTCTGGTGAAGATATTCAAATGCTTCACGAGGTAAAGGTTTAGTGAAGATATCAATGATTTGTTCTTTTGTACCAACATACTCAAGTTTGATATTCTTTTCAGCAACTTTTTCTCTAACAAAATGATATTTGATCGAATTGAGTTTTTTTTTTGAATGCATGACAAAATTCTTGGAGATGCTGATGGCACTGGTGTTATCATAGAATATGGGAATAGGCTCACTGAATTGTACTTGAATATCTTGCAAAGTTTTTTTCATCCAAAGGACTTGAGTAGAACATGCTGCCACTGCAATGTATTTTGCTTCTGTTGTAGATAACGATATTGAGGTTTGCTTTTTTCTCAACCATGATACGAGACAACCACCTAGATAGAATGTTGCTCCACTAGTACTCTTACGATCATCAACTCTTCCTACCCAATCTGCATCTGTAAAGGCTTGAATAATGAGATTGTTACCCTTGGGATACCACAAGTCATATTCTTCTATGCCCTTTACACATCGAAGAATTCTTTTGATAGCAATAATATGTGATTCTTTTTGTGCTGCTTGGAATCTTGCTACTTGTCCAACTGCTTGCATAACATCTGGCCAGGAAGTTGTTACATATAGAAGACTACCAATCATAGATCTATACAACCTCTGATCCACATCCTTAGATGAGTCGTCTATGCTCAATTTGTAACCTTTTACCATCGGAGTAAGGATGGGTTTGAAATCTTCCATTTTGAATTTCTTGAGCATTTCCTTGATGTACTTGGCTTGACATATAAATATTCCTTTCTCTTGCTGAGATATTTGAAGCCCTAAGAAGTATGTCAGCCCACCAAGTAAAGACATCTCGAGCTCACTTTGCATATTTGTAGAAAATTTCTTACTTAGTTGATCATCATTGCTACCAAATATTATATCATCCACATATACCTCAACGATTGTTAAATTATATTTATCTATTTGTACATAAATATTGTTATCAACAGTACCTTTCTTGAACCCTTGTTGGCGTAGATATCCATCAAGACGAGCATACCATGCTCTGGGAGCCTGCTTGAGACCATATAGAGCCTTCTTTAACCTATAAACATAGTCTTCTATTTGTGATAATAAAAAACCTTCAGGTTGTTCGATGTAAACTTCTTCTAATTCTCCATTCAGAAATGTTGACTTAACATCCATTTGGTAGACTTTAATTTTTCTTGAACATGCATAGGCGAGAAACATTTGGATGGCTTCCATTCTAGCAACTGGTTCAAATGTTTCATTGAAATCAATTCCTTCCACTTGTGCATAGCCTTTGCAAAACATTCTTGCTTTGTTTCTGGTAACCTGTCCATCTTCATTCAATTTATTCCTGAACACCCATTTAGTCCCAACGACATTTTTATCTTTTGGTCATGGAACTAATTCCTAGGTGTTATTCTTCTCGATTTGATCCAATTCTTCATTCACAGCTGCTACCCAATGTTCATTCTGGCTAGCTTCCTCAAAACTACTAGGCTCAAAGGTTGCTAGAAAAGAAATGTGAGCTTGTTGTGACGAACAAAGCTTTCGACCTTCATTTATGTCACCAATGATTTGATTTGATGGATGGTTCTTTTGAATCCATTCTTTTGTTCACTTTGGAGGAGCTTATTGTTATTGTTTTGGTATATCTTGATGACCATTATTTACTTCTTCCTGATTGATAGTTGCTTCCTGTTCTAGAATTTTATTTGTGTCTTTTTCAACCTTTGTCTCAAGTTTCAAAGATTCTAGATCCTCATCATTATTCGTTAGAACACCATCTTCGTCAAATGTAACATTTATGATCTCCACTATCTGTTTTCATCTTATATTATAACATTTATAAGCCTTTATTTTGCATGAGTAACAAACAAATATACCTTCATCAACACGTGATTCAAACTTACCCAAATTTTGATCTTCTCTTTTTATATAACATTTTCTTCTGAAGATTCTGAAATATTTTACATTAGCTAGTTTTCCTTTCCATAGTTCATATGGGGTCTTGTTGCAATTATTTCCGAGAAGAATTCGATTGATAATGAAGACTGTGATATCAATTGCTTGAACCCATAATTTTTCATCCAATTTTGAGTCCTTGAACATTTTTCTACCTATTTCCTGTACGGTTCTATTCTTTCTTTCAGAAACTCTATTTTGCCGAGGTGTTCATGCTGTTGAAAATTGTCTTTTTATTCCATTTTCGTCAAAGTGTTGCTGAAATAATTTGGAAGTGAATTCTCCGCCATTATCTGATCTTAGAAACTTTATTTTCAAATCAGTTTCATTTTTGACCAACCCCTTGTAGATATTAAATCACTCAAATGCTTCAGATATTTTCTTTAGGAAACTGACAACTGTCATCTTGGTATAGTCATCTATCATTAACATGAAATATAATTCTCCATATAAGCCTTTTGTTCTCATAGGACCACATAGATCAGTATGTATCAATTCCAATGGATACGATGCAAAGTGTTCTTTTGTTTTAAATTCAAATTTTGTCTGCTTGTCGTGCCGACAGGCCTCACATAGTGTGTTGGAAGGTTTTGAGATTTTCGACATTTCTCATACTGCTTCCTTTTTAATTATCGTAACAAGATTGTCAAATTTTATGTGACCCATTCGTTTGTACCATAACCAAATTTCATATTCTTTAGCTAGTAGACATGATTTAGTTGCTTCATCTAGAACATATATGTCGTTTGGAGCTCGACTTGCTATAGCCACAATTTTACCATACCTGACTTTCCTGATTTCACATTTTGTGGAGTTGAATAGCATTGCGTGTTCTTGATCACACATTTTTCCAACACTAAGCAGACTATTATTCATGTTTTCAACCAATATAACATTCTTGGCTATAACATCTTTGCTTCCGACACTGATGGTACCTAATCCTATAACATTTGAAGATCCATCATTTCCAAAGGATACGGTTCCATCCTTCTTCTCTTTCAGAGATACAAATTTCCTTCTACCTCTAGTCATATGCTTTGAGCAACTGCTATCAACATACACACATCTTTGTTGTTTTGCGCCTTGAGAGAAAAAGCACAATTATTAGTCTTCTTCTCCTTCCATGTTCATTCATTCTGTGGCTTCAAAGATTCTTTTGGAGGATTTTCAAGCCTGCAGTCTTTGGCTATGTGTCCAAAGTCCTGACAATTGTAACTTTCTATATTATTTCTTAAATGTTCAAATCTATTGATGTTTTGTTGAGCCCTGGGAGGTTCATATTTGAAGGATCTCCTGGAATTGTATTGGTTCCTATGGAACGTGCGACATTCTACAACTTTATGACCAAATTTTCCACATGAATAACAATAGCCATAAAAAATATGTTGGTACCTGGATGGAAATCTTCGTCGAGGAATTATCTTCCATGGATGTTCTTGTGAATCTTGTCCAATGAAGTCTACATGCATGTCAGATCTCATAGGTTCATTGTATTTTTTGGTAGAAGGTCCTACTTCTTTTTCTTTGTAACCGAGGCCAGTTCTGTCATTGTAAGATCGTTGATTGTTGATGATTTCTTCCAATGCCCTTAAGTTTTTGGCATAGTTTTGGATAGTTTTTCCTTCACTTCCTTACGCGGCGAGACTACTTCGGCTTCTAATGCTTCCCTTTATTGGTTTCTTTCTTCCAACTTCTTTTGAAGTGACTCTTCAATATTTGTGTTCTTCAAATTCAATTTTGAGACCTTGGACTTGTTCTTCAAGAGTATTGAAACATATTTTCTCATCCTTGAGCTCTTTTATAAGCCTGATTGCCTCCTTAGAAAATTATTCTATGGTCAACCCTTCTTCTTCATTGTTTGATACTTCTTGTTTATTGTGCTTGGCCATAAAAAACACTCTCTCATTGGCTTCTTCTTCGCTATTACTGTCTTCATCGGATGATGAGCTATATTCTTTAGAGAGAAAGTTCCTTTTGGATCCTTTCCTTTTTTCTTGCTTGTTGAATTTCTTAAAGGATTTCTTTCCTTTTGAGTTTCCATCACTTCTGTTCAGACATTTTTCTGCGAAATGCCCAACCTCACCATAGCCGAAACATATCAATGGAAGTTTACCTTTGAATTTTCCCTTACCAATTTTTAGTTTTCTCGTAAATAAACATATTCTTCATCTGAAAGACCTTCTCCATCGTCTCCCTTTTCTTCACACTTGGAGGTGCATGTCTTTTTAATTGAAGGTTGTTTGTCCTTATTGGTTTTCTTAGATGCAACAAACGTAGTTTCTAGATGCGAAGTACCCTCTTTTTCATCAAGTCTCATTTCATATGCTATGAGAACTCCATGTAATTCCTCTTTGTTGATTTTGTCCAGATTTGCACTGTATTCTAAGACTGATACCTTTGGGTTGAATCTCCCTGGTAACGTTCTAAGAATCTTTCGTATAATAGTCTTCTCATCAACTGGCTCTCCCAATTCTTCCGAAGTATTGGTTATTTCATCAAAATATTGGAAGTATGCAGCAATGTTGTAATCTTATTTCATTCTGAGTTGCTCAAATTTTTCTCTATAGATTTGAAGCTTTGCTTCTTTGACATTTGAGTCACCTGCATATATATTCTCAAGCTTGTCCCATACATTTTTGGTGGTTTTACAACCCAACACCTTATGATAAGAAAATTCAATAAGTCCACTGATAATAATATTTTTTGCTTTTGCATCATTTACCAAATTCTTCTTACCTTGTTCATCCGTAGTTGATGTAAATCCATTTTGAACAGTGTCCCATACTTTGTAACCTTGTGCCAAGAGATAGACCTCCATTATTCCTTTCCAAAGTGCATATTTATTTTCATTGAACAAAGGTACACCATTCTTGGTATGCTCCAGGACCTCCTTCTAATTGTTAAACTGCTATTGAAGGAACCAAGCTCTGATACCAATTTTTGGAAATACTGAGGAGGGGGGGGGGTGTGAATCGGTATTCCTTTCAATTAGAGCATTAGTTAATCTTCAATTATTAACAGTGTTTGTACAATGATAGAAGTAAACAAAAGGAACACAAATGCACACAGTTTTTAAGGTGGAAACCCACTCCGAGACAAATGTTAGTATGAATCTTTTGTAGGAAAAAGACCACTTTAGCTATGCATAAAAAATAGCCCTAACATCAAATATGGCTACCAATATCTTCAAATCTGTAGTTATTTGATCAAGATAAATGTTGCACAAATCCAGATCTATGCATAAAAAGATATTAAGCAGTAAAAATAAGATTTTTCTCCATGCATCCAATAGACAAGACAAGAACAATATTTTTGAAAGAATTTTTATATTAAGGGCACTTGAGAGGAAAACAAGAAAGGTGTTTCCAGTTCTCCTCAATGGGATGGGTTCTTGAAAGTCCTCAGCGTTTCAGATCTAGAATTTCTCTCTCTTGTTGGTGTAGAAAACCCAGACAAACATAGAACTCAAAGGGAGCTCACAAAGTAAAAAGTAGAGAATGTGACAATGATAATGGCTCAAAGTCAGACCAAGAGCATAGATCCGGAGTGATCTAATGAGCAAAAAAAGGTGACAAATGAATGAGAAAATCCTTTTATTTATAACAAAATATTGGGTCATTCTAGATCTTGGTGTATGATTAAAATAATATTAACCAAATTTAGATCCACCTTTTATGGAATATTTTATTATATTTGTTGGAGGGAAAAGGTATTTGACTTGGGTCAAATCCCTTTATTTGTAAATAATAAATAAATAAATGATTTATTTATTATTTTAAGGAAGTGGTTGAATGATAATTAAATAAATAATGGCTTATTTAATTATTTATAAATGATTTAGTCATATTTAACAAGGAATATTATTTAAATAAGATTTAAATAATTATTCCTATAAAATAATAAGATAAATAAGGATTTATCTAATTAATTTCCTTGTTTTGGGTTAAATATAACTTGGAATAATAATTAAATTATTGTTTAATTGATTATTCCATGAGGAAAATCAAACAAATAAAGATTTGTTTAATATTTCCTTTTGGGGTTTCCTATTTGGACCATAAACAACTGATCCGGATTTATGCAGGAATGCAACAGAATAAACACATAACCATAAATACAGAGATGCAGCGGAAATAATGCGTCATTTCATTAATAACAGAAATATGCTTACAGACAGAATGGAAATAAAACTAGCTAGGGCACTGGTAGCTATCTCTAAAAAGAGATGTGGCGGCTACAGGCCTCTGAACTGTGTTACAATGAGGCTCGAGGGCCTATTTATTATTGAGAAACAATGTAGAATCCAAAACGTCCAAAAACCTAACCGTAGGAGATGAGGCGCCAAAACTGTGGGCGCCCGTTTGGGCACCGTGTTCAACTTCCTGGGGGCGTAACTTTGGCACCCGATCTCCGTTTGATGCGCTCAATAGCTCATTAGAAATATCTATCCGAGGACCACAACTTTCGGGACGAATTTGATGATCAAATTCGCTGGAAAACGTCGTTTAGGGCCTCAAAACGGCTCCGGAAGTTCAGGACTCGAAAAACTGCTAAAAATAGTAAGTTTTGTTGCAACTTGAAAGCTGAAAGAACTGATGATGGGGGTTCAAATGGAATAGGTGGGTGGCCACCAATATCCACCTGGATCATTAAGCCCCCAAAACGGCTCCTAGAGTGGAGGACCCGAAAACCTGCTAAAAATAGTAAGTTGTGCTGAATGTGAAAAGCTGCAAGAATTGATGGTGCTGGTCCAAATGGAATAGGGGGGTGGCCACCAATATCCACCTAGATCATTCCTCCCTCCTTAGGAAGCAATGGTCCCCATTGCGTTGAGATCCTCCATGAGATGAGGCAAATTCTATTGAATTGAGTATTAGATGTATTGAAGATGTCATGGACCTGCGAGTGGACATGCTAGATGCGTTTAGTAAATTTGGTTTCTTTATTAGCCTTAGACAGTACATGTTTGGATTCTGTAAGTGTAGTTGCAGGATGTATGGCAACACCAGGCGGTGGTGCGTTGGGAGTCAAATCAATGGAGTGCTTGTCCTCACAATGTAGAGGAACCTTTATGAGTGAGGAGAAATTGTCATCGTATTCCTCCATAACTTTGTCCATCTGCTGCAGCCGTGCAAGGGAGCCCTATTTCGAGGTTGTGGCCACAATACTCTTCTTTCCTTGTGAGTGAGTCATAAGGAAAATGAATTTCCTAGTTTGGGAAACAATCTTACTGCGTTGTTTTACAGTAGTCAAAGAGATGACATGAGGCGGTACTACCTCTGGTATCCTGTACAAGTTATTTCCTGAAGTAATAATAAGCGAAAGACGAGGCTCAAAACTCACACACACAACATGTCGCCTCCATAAGTATGGTTGGCCCAATAATACATCAGCTACATCAAGAGGAGCAACATCACACAATAACTCATCCGTGAATGGCTTGATATTGTACGGAAGGTGGCACTGCTAGCGAATGCGGAGATCTCTCCCTGGGTGGAGCCACCCGATGGTATACGGCTGCGGGTGGGCTATGGTCGGTAGGCCAAGCCGCTTCACGACCTCTGCTGAGATGAGGTTATTTTGGCTTCTGCTATCGACAAGAAATTGCAGCGGAGAACCCTTTAGCCACAGCTGCGACTGGAAGAGGCGCTCCCCCTCCTCTGGATCCTCTGGACCCTCCTTCTGGATCTTGGTGGTGGCAACAATGGCACTGGGATCTGCATCAATGATCTACTTCCCTTTTTCATTGCCTTTGTCTAGTTCTAACTCAGGATCAGAAAATGCATCTGATTCAGGTGCCTTTAGTTCGGCCACCAAAGACTGTTTGGCCCGACACTCGTTTGTGCTGTGAGTGGGGCTGTTATGAAAGTCACACCACTTCCCTGTGTCTTTCTTTGGATTTGTGGTGTTGTTCTTCGGTTTGGGGGCACCTTTCAGATTTTCAGATCCAAAGTCTCGCTTCTTCTGCTTAAATTTCTGCTCGATCTTGGCGGCATAGCGATATGCCGTGCTAAGCGATGTAATGTCGAGGAACTCCATTTCCTCCTGAATGTGTTTGTGCAAACAGCCACGATACTTGAGCACCAAATGTCTCTCCGAATCTTTAATACCCAACTTTGTGCACAGGGTATGGAACAGATTCGTCAGTTCGTGCACATCTTGATCCTTTTGTTGCCGCAGCGTGGTCCATTGGATGTATTTGTCCTCATAGCTCCCCACGGGGTAATATTGTTCCTTGATGCCATCTTGGAAGGAATTCCAAGTGGGTGTGGTCGAGAACAGAGAGGGTTCCCCTTCGCCCTCTTGCTCACGGTAGGTTTCCCACCAGTCTTTGACATGGGGGGCGGCTTTGAGGAGTGCAAAAATAATCTTTTCTCGGTCATAGAAGTCATGGACCGAGAAATACCCTTCCAACAAATTTAACCATCTGTCTACAGCGTCTGCATCTATTTTTCCTTCAAATATAGGAATGTCAAAGTTTACCTGTACCTTGAAGGGAGTGGCGCCTCCAGAGTGGCTGTTGGATGCAGACATTCCATATGTGGCGTCGTTGAATTCTTTTATTTGAGAAAGTTATCCATCATCGCATTTCTCCTTTGTTTCTCGAGGGCCTCGAGCGCATTTTGATAGATCTCCTCGCTCCCCCTCGTCTTTCTTTTCTTCCGCCATGGGAGGTCGTCGAGGTTTGCGAGGCTGATCTTGCAGAGGTTCCACCAGATCAAGCCCTAGCTCCTTATACCCCGACCGCGTTGGGGACATGCAAAGAAGGATCGAGAAAAAGCAGACCGCTCTGATACCACTGATCCGGATTTATGCAGGAACGCAACAGAATAAACACATAACCATAAATACAGAGATGCAGCGGAAATAATGCGTCATTTCATTAATAACAGAAATATGCTTACAGACATAATGGAAATAAAATAGCTAGGGCACTGGTAGCTATCTCTGAGAAGAGATGTGGCGGCTACAGGCCTCTGAACTATGTTACAATGAGGCTCGAGGGCCTATTTATTATTGAGAAACAATGTAGAATCCGAAACGTCCAAAAACCTAACCGTAGGAGATGAGGCACCAAAACTGTGGGCACCCGTTTGGGTAAATTGGTGGTTCAACTTCCCAGGGGCATAACTTTGGCACCCGATCTCCGTTTGATGCGCTCAATAGCTCGTTAGAAAGATCTATCCGAGGACCACAACTTTCGGGATGAATTTGATTCCATGAAATTCGCCGGTAAAACGATGCCCAAAAAACGTCGTTTAGGGCCTCAAAACGGCTCCGGAAGTTCAGGACCCGAAAAACTGCTAAAAATAGTAAGTTTTGTTGCAACTTGAAAACTGAAAAAACTGATGATGGGGATTCAAATGGAATAGGTGGGTGGCCAACAATATCCACCTGGATCATTAAGCCCCCAAAACGGCTCCGAGAGTGGAGGACCCGAAAAACCTACTAAAAATAGTAAGTTGTGCTGAATGTGAAAAGCTGCAAGAATTGATGGTGCTGGTCCAAATGGAATAGGTGGGTGGCCACCGATATCCACCTGGATCAAGAACTTAATAAATGTGTTTTATTAAGTTATTTGACATAGCAAAAGCAATTTTACTTAGGGTAAAATTGGTCTTACATGGTGTACTTGGTTCCATCTAATGATAATAGGTTAGATGACTAAAAAATGGTGTAACAAATTGCCCCCCAGCGTGCAAGTGTTAGGAGAAAATTTTATGACCGAAGTATGTTGTAAGAACTCAATCACCAGACATCAAAAGGGAAGTCAGAGAGAGAAATGTAAGGTAGCCTAATGTGCTAAAGAACCAGACCCGGAGGAGATGAGACTTACAGGTTCAACAAGTCTCTTTTTATGAGAGGGTACCTATGCTAGAGGCAGCGAGGGAGGCATACCTATGCCCGCCGAGACAAAGTACAAAAGAATAGTGCGTTGAGTAAACAAGGAATGGAACTGTAAAGTACACAGAAGCCAGATAAAAGATATAATGAGGAATCCCATATACATGCTATGCCTAGGATAACAGCCAGGAATTATACAATAATATCTGAGTACATGAGATACAAATACAACCCAAATGCCCCCTATACATGGGAAAGGGCTTGCAAAATCTAACTGATACATGCAAATCAAAGAGGCGTTGCAAGTGGTTAGGGCCGACATCATCAAATATATGGAGCTGCATCGAAGGTTGTAATGAAGAGGTCATCCAGGCATGTGGGGGGCTACCTACAGGGCCACCCCCTCATGAGGGTTGAGACATCTCAAACACACCCGGGAATCACCAATATTTTCTACTACATTGCTGGACCATCAAGTATACAGATCTCGATCATGCTGAAAGGAGCTGAAGGTGAGAAACAACCAAGTCAAAGGGCGATAAGTAGTCCCTTTGCCTGATCCGGGGCGTCGAACAAGAGTGGAAGCTGGAACCAAGGTACACCGCCCTCTAGACCTGTCTTCTGGAATGAATGAGATGATGTCGACAGAAGGAGGTCCGCCATAGGTGAGGTAATAAGGAATCCTCAACTAAGGCATGAGAGAAAATAGTAGAGTGACTGACAGATTGATGCTAATGATGATAATGAAGTAGGGGATACTGAGTAGCGAATGGACGACTTCCCTTGTTAAAGCATAAAGGGCATGGATGACCTCGTAGCGATTGACACAATATCATGAGGGATAGGGGACAATGGGACTGAAGGCCATAATGTGCGACACAAGAAAGGGACCAAGCAAGGAAGGATGGAGGACTATAGCGGGGTACAAAAGGACTCGGGATAGATTCCATGGATGTGATGATGACTCAACTTGAATGCTCTAAACAAGGGCGAATCGATGGTGCTGCCACACAGTAAAGGTCCAATGGGGGACCATGAAAAAATGAGTACAAGATGGTAGCTCATGACGAAAATGAACAAGGACAAGTATGGAGGCAAAGTGGTGCCTCAAGTACAAGTGTTGTAAGTGAGGAAATCCAATTTTGAGGAGAGGTGAAGAGACCCTTCTTGGGTAAAATGTGTCATGGTGAAGTATCAACGTACTAAAAACTAACAGGTACCCAGAGCTCATGAACAGGCTAGGTCACACTTTTTGGGGTCTGTTCTGCGACCTGGGTAGTAGGTACTGGGCAGAAAACTGTGACCTGTCCCAGGAAATGACCTGAAAAGTGCGACCTGTCAGAGAAAGGGGGTTTCAGTGCTATTTTTGGCTGAGATCTGGGATTTGTATGGTTGAGGGGTATAGGTGCCCCCAAGCATGTTGTGGTCATGCCAAAATGTATTTAGAAAAAGGGGAATCTAAACACATTTTAATGATATGGTGTGCCATTTGTTTTCGTTATGGTTATGCAGTTTGAGAAAGGAAATGGAGGATTACCAATCTCTTTTAGTACTGCATATATGAATCAAATGGAATTTAAGTTTCTAGGTTGGCATACCTGGTGTCATTATCCCAAAAAGAGGATTTGGAGATAATGAACTGATGCTCTCTTAGAAAACCTATAGGTTGGTCAATAACAATGTCTAAAAGACTGGGTTGCTGATGTAAGATGAAGGAACGATAAGGGGTATCATCCCTAGAGTGATCTGAAGTGATATGGGACTCTAGAGGTTCTTCTAAATGTGGAAGAATAATGATACTAAAGTTGGCATGACCAGATACACTAGGAGAGTTGTGGAGAATTTCTTCTTTTGGTCTCTCAAATGTGGGTGCCCCCTTACCCAAACATTGGGTTTCAATGTAATGGCCATAAGGTGTATGTGGTGTGAACGCATGGGTTCGATGTAAGGGGGAATAGATAAAGTCAGGGGTCGTGATTTCTTCCATAATGTCATCAACGTGATAGAAGATGGGGTGACTGGTGGAAGAAAGACCACCTGACGCGGCAAAGCTACCTGACTCATCATCACGGGAAGAGAGGGTCACATGTGCATCATCACAAGGGTTGATAGAAGAGTAAGCAGATAAAGGATCTACCGATGTTGAACCCAGGGTGATCGCTGAAGGGAGGTTAAGTGCAACATCAGGGGAAGTCACCAAGGGGACTTCCACCAAGGGTCTCATGGATGATGATAGGTAGAAAATGGTGGTAGCAGGCTCCGTCATCTCGACATCGGGAGGGGGAATGTCAATGGGAGCAGGTAAATCCTCAAGCTGACCTGAAGCATACTACGCAAGTATGGGAGAGGTGGATTGATTTTGTTCAATCTCGTACTCTCGAATTACCTCTAAAGAGGCGCGGTAATGCGTCGGGTGGGGACAATGGTGGGAATAATGGCCATGGACACCACACAGAGCACAGGGTTTGTTGGTGCGAATAGTATTTGGGTTCTTGGCTGCGGTCGAGGAAGAAATAGAGGTTTCAGGGACCGTAGAATCAGGGAACGCAACTTTAACCATGGGTTTAATACGGGGCAACTCGGGACAAGTATGGGTGGCATGACCGATGACATCACATAAGGCGCAAGGCTTTGCGGGCGAAGTAGGGGCAGGGTCATTCTAGGTGGCCTTGTCTTTGGATGCCCCCTTGCAAACTTTACCTTTCTTTCTTTGAGTTGTCACAACAGGAGAAGGGTCTTGTTGAGGTGTGGGTGGCACTGTAGCAATGAAAGAAGCTAGGGGAATCGGTTGAACTGGTTTCAAAGCAAGGTAAGGTTTGGGGTGACCAAGCAGGGTAGCGGCTAGAGGATCAAGGTACCAGACGAGTATACCCAGGGTCAGGTTAGGGAGAGAAAGGGTGGCCATGATGGGAACCGAATAGACTCCGGGAGAGGGAACAAGGAAAGGTATCTGACCAGCGGGGTAATGGCCAGGAGGGACAACTCCAAGATGGTTGAGACCTGGTGGAAATGACCCAGGAGGATAGAGGGGCTCATGGGTACCAGCTGTAGGAGAAGGGCCAGAAGGAAGAGGTCCAGTTGGCTGAGGCGAAGGGCTAGGAGGAGGTTGCGGTGGGTGAGGTTGAGGTTGAGGTTGTTGAATATCTGAAGCGGGTTGTTTAAGGTCAGCCCAAGACGATTGTATCATGCAAACATTCGCTAAGCTGGGATCAGAGACAGGAGGAGGAGGAATATTGAGGAAATTTCCAAGCAAGGAGGAGTCTTTTTAGACGCTGGGGGAGACATTGGTCAAAGAATTGATGGTTTGATTATTGGCTACAAAAGAGATGGTCGACTCAGGGGAGGTCTAATATTTTGGCTCATGACATGTCAACTGGTCAATGGTGACTATCTTTCCATTATGAGGGAAAAACATCTTGCGGTGGACCACGGATGGGACAGCATAGGTGTAGCTACGCCCTAAAATAATGTTATAATCAAGAGGGGCATCGATGACTTCAACGTCAACGCAAACATTCTTGCCCGCAAGAGTGATAGGACAATTACGGAATAGGCCAATGGGCTAGGAGGCATGGTCGTCCCATGCACGAAGTGTCATTATGGAAGGGGCCAGCTCAGTAGATCCGAGTTATTTCTAAACCGAAGTAGACATCACACAAGTGGATGCCCCCTCATCAATAATACATCGAGAAACATGAGTGTTCGGGATTTTGACTGGGATTTGGAAAGCTACGGAAGCAGGAAGGGGAGGATGTTCTGATTGACGGGCATAAAAAACAATCAATTGGTCATCAGCAGGATCTACAGTGCCCATGGCAGATAGTAGAGCCTTATTTTGAGAAGGACACGACTGGAGGAGTTCTAGTATTGAAATGGCAGCAGGAGACTGCACCAAATCATCTACTATGCTATACGAATGAGCAGCTTGACCAGAAGTAGAATTTTGGCGTAATGGGCCCTTAGGAATCTTGGTATGAACCTCAACTTTGGGCTGAGGGATATGCAAGGGACCATTAGATGTCAAAAGAGGCTCTATAGAACCTAAAGAAGGTGACTCGGGGACAAACGGAGTGGGAGGCTTAGGGTACTGACGAGACCGAGTTTGAAGGTTAAGGTCGACAGGTAAAGGTTTATCAGAGTTCATCATGAGAATCTGGTAATCGAAGGAACCAGAAGGGGAAGGTTGAGTGGCCGCCTGTCCGTCAGGTGGTTGGGTAGCCACAAATCCCTGTTGTGCATCAGTGACTACTGTTGCGGGGGTTGAGAAGGCAAGGGAGGCGGAGGTGATGATGTTGGAGGAGCTGGAGCACCAAGCTGTGGATACGGATAATAAGGGGGTTGGGTAACAATGTGGTAAGTAGGAGGCTGGGCCAAAAAAGGGGGCATGTCGTATCCTATAGACGTGCTACTGGGAGGGGAAAAATTGCGAGAGGTGTTGCCTCCCCCCCCAGGAAAACCATAACCCATGGGAGGTTGGGCGTATGTATGAGAGATAGGTCCAATGATACCGTCGGCGGCATGAGGTGCCCCCGGTGCATTGGCATCACCGGGTCTAGAGAGATCAGGTATAATAGTATAAACATAACCCGTCTGAGCGTAGATTAGGTTATATTTTAATGCCATTTAGAGGGCATCTTCTTCGGTTTGAGGAAAATGCGATGCGGCATCTTTCCCGATAGGGGTCAAGAGAGATCTAAGGAACTAGTCCATGTAGACACGGTCTTCGAAGGTAGGAGATTGACATAGTCTCTTTCTTCTCCACCATTCCTGGACATGATCTGATAGGCGGGTCGCAGATGATTGACGGAAAGAAGTCAAAAGTTCGATACCAGTGTCATAACGAAGGGGAAGCTGGAAGTAAGATAAAAAAGCCCGGGCAAGAGTCGCAAAGGTGGTATGAGAGGAAGTGGGATGATCAACATACCACTTAGAAGCTTCACCTGTAAGCGTGCGTTGGAACAATCTAAGATGGATGGAATCATCAGTAATGGAATGGGATGAACACCACATGTGGAAATATCAGATATGGTTGGAGGGATCCTCTCCAGCAAGGCCTTCGAACTTGGGAATGTCGGAGAGGAGCTTGGTTGGCATAGCAGGCCAACCAACATCGTGGTGGATAGGATCATTGATCAACTGATTGAAATCGGGGAGAATGAGGCCTGCCATGAAGGGGAGCAAGGGAGCAGTGAGGTAGTTCCCATGGCGATTCCGCTAGTAACATTCCCAGCATTACGGCCGGGGATGCCACTAGTGTTAGGCCCTGGACCAGACATGGGGAAGGTAACAGGGGGAGAACCAGAAGTAGGGGGAGAACCCAAAGAATCAGAAGAGGAGTCGGAGTGCAGAATCGGAGGGGGACTAACTCGACGATGACGGGAAGGAGTAGGTCGACCAATAGGAAACTGAGGGTGAAGGCCAAGAAGTCTCCGGGATATATGCCTTGGGGGCGCAAAGATGACGACACAAAGGGAAGAAGAAGGACCAACAAGGGCAGGGAGGTGCAGAATCAAGTGATCACAATGTCGAAACAAGGGCAGAGAGGTGCAGTGTCAATTGATTTTAAAGTCTTTTCCTGTCGGTGTTAACTAGGCTCTTCTTCACTTAGGGTCAGTGTGTGGCGTGTGTTAATTTTAATTTTTAAACCCAGATGTTTTGGGAGTAAAATAAAAAGTGTGCTATGTAACTGAAAATAAATCTGCAAAGAACAGTAAATAATAACAGAAAATTAATAGCTAACAATGCATCGATCTAACCCAATAAGGCAGGTCTCTCAAAACTAGTCTAAAAGAGGGAAAAAATCTATTCAAAACACACTAAAAAGAGGCCAATAGATCTAAGGTTGGGAGGGACAGGGATCTAAAGGAGAAATCTACTGAAAAGAGGTGCAGAAAATAGCAAAGAGGCAGAGGCAAGGTTGCTGTAACAAAGGAGTAAATCAACTAGAGGTAGAAGGGACAGGGAGGTGACCCTAGAGGCAAACCCAAACAAAAATGTATGAGGTGATTTGAAAGGGAGAAGAGATGATCTAAAAGGGTTCTGAAAATGAGGTATTAGATCTGAAAAGAAAAAGGCTGAAACTCTAAAAATTCAGACGTCTGAAACAACTAAAACTTTTCCACAAAAAGTGGAGGGTACTAAATCCCTAAGGGGCTAGATTCCCACTTGGTTGAGTAAAACAGATCAGAAAAAATTCTAAACGGGCAGAGACAGAGGTTGGAAAACCCTGACAGAAGCTTCAGACAAACCCAGAAAAATTGCAGAAAAAAGTGCAGGTCACAGGTTCTAACCTGTTTTCAGTCTAGGTCACAGTTTTTGGGCAGAAAAGTGCATCCTCCAGTCTAGGTCGCAGGTTTTGGGCCGATAAGTGCGATTTGCAGATAAAAAAAAATTGTCATCTCAACTGCAGTTGATGTCTGTCACCTGCACAATAAGGCCAGAAACACATGGAAGTTAAAAATTTTAATGTTTGAGGGTTTTAGAGGTGAAAAACACCATAAAAATAGGAAAAACAAAAAACTGAAGAGAAGCCCTAGGGCCTGAAATAGCTAGAAATGCAGGAATATATAAAATGACAGCGGTCGCAAAATAAAACCCGTGTGGAATCGACAATTGTTAGTATCAATATTTTGTCAGAAAAATACCACTTTAGCTACGCATAACAAATAGCCCTAACATCAAATATGGTTGCCAATATCTTCAAATCTGTAGTTAGTTGATCAAGATAAATGCTGCAGAAATCCAAATCTATGCATAAAAAGATATTAAGTAGTAAAAATAAGATTTTGCTCCATGCATCCAATAGACAAGACAAGAACAATATTTTTGGAAGAATTTTTATATTAAGGGCACCTGAGAGGAAAACAAGAAAGGTGCTTCCAATTCTCTTCAATGGGATGGGTTCTTGAAAGTCCTCAGTGCTTCAGATTTAGCATTTCTCTCTCTTGTTGGTGTAGAAAACCCAGACAAACATAGAACTCAAAGGGAGCTCACAAAGTAAAAAGTAGAGAATGTGACAATGATAATGGCTCAAAGTTAGACCAAGAGCATAGATCCAGAGTGATCTAATGAGCAACAAAAGGTGACAAATGAATGAGAAAACCCTTCTATTTATAACAAAATATTGGGTCATTCTAGATCTTGGTGTATGATTAAAATAATATTAACCAAATCTAGATCCACCTTTTATGGAATATTTTATTATATTTGTTAGAGGGAAAAGGTATTTTACTTGGGTCAAATCCCTTTATTTGTAAATAATAAATAAATAAATGATTTATTTATTATTTTAAGGAAGTGGTTGAATGATAATTAAATAAATAATTATTTATTTGATTATTTATAAATGATTTAGTCATATTTAACAAGGGATATTATTTAAATAAGATTTAAATAATTATTCCTAGAAAATAATAAGATAAATAAGGATTTATCTAATTAATTTCCTTGTTTTGGGTTAAATATAACTTGGAATAATAATTAAATTATTGTTTAATTGATTATTCCATGAGGAAAATCAAACAAATAAAGATTTGTTTAATATTTACTTTTGGGGTTTCCTATTCGGACCATAAACGACTTAATAAATGTGTTTTATTAAGTTATTTTACATAGCGAAAGCAATTTTACTTAGGGTAAAATTGGTCTTACATGGTGTACTTGGTTCCATCTAATGATAATAGGTTAGATGACCAAAAAATGGTGTAACAACAAAAACCACCTAATTCTTTTCTAATAATTCTTTAATATTCAACTCTAATTGAAAATAAAGCTCCAACTTCTTAGAATCTAGAAAATCATTCTTCTCCAGCTCCCATTGGATGGATGCTCCAATGCCCGGGATTCTTAAGTAGTCAACTGAATGGATGCCCCAACACCCAATGAGCTACAACTCACCCTAGCACCACCCTACCACCTTGTAGAAGAAGAAAAGAAGAATGGACTCTCGTACTAGGGAAAATGGTCCACTTTAAAATGATATAGAATGATGTAGAAGAAGAAGACACACTAGACCATAACCCCAACTATGACACAACCACCTAATGATGATCCTAGACCTCCCGAAACTACCTAATCCAGGTGGATATTGGTGGTCACCCACCTATTCCACTTGGGGCCCCACCATTGTCTCTTTCAGTTTTTCAGTTTCGGCACAACTTACTATTTTTAGCAGTTTTTTGGGTCCTGAACTTCCGGAGCCATTTTGATTCCCTAAACGATGTTTCTTGGGAAAAAGGAGAGCAACATGGGTCCATGGACCGATGTTGCTCGTTCAAAATTTGTAGTCCTCGAATAGATCTTTCTAACGAGGTATGGTACGCGTCAAACGAAGATCGTATGCCAAAGATACGCCCCTGGGAAGTTGAAACACCAATTTACCCAAACGGGGCCCATAGTTTTGGCGCTTCATCTCCTAGGGTTAGGGTTTTGGCTATTTAGGATTTTCCATTGTTTCTAAATAATAAATAGGCCCTCAAGCCTCATTGTAACTCAGTTCATAGGCATGTGTCCGCCACATCTCTTCTCAGAGATAGCTATCAGCGCCCTAGCTAGTTTTATTTCCATTCTATCTGTAAGCAAATTTCAGTTCTTTGATATTAATGAAATGAAGTGTTATTTCCGCTGCATCTCTGTATTTATGGTTATATGTTTATTCTGTTGCATTCTTGCATAAATCCGAATCAGTGGTATCAGAGCGGTTTTCTTTTTCTCGGTCCTTCCTTGCATGTCCCCAACGAGGTCGAGGTATAAGGAGCTAGGGCTTGATCTAGTGGAACCTTTGCAAGATCAGCCTCATAAACCTCGACGGACGCCCATGGGGGATGAAAAGAAAGATGAGGGAGCAAGAGATCCTATCAAAATATTGCTCAAGGAGGCCCTCGAAAAACAAAGGAACGCGATGATGGATAACTTTGCTCAAATCCTTCAACGACTGCCCACCGGCGGCGCATCTGCATCCAGCAGCCACTCTGGAGGCGCAACTCCTTTTAAGGTACAAGTAAATTTTGACACTCCCATATTTGAGGGTTAAATAGACGCAGATGCCATAGATAGATGGTTGAATCTATTAGAAGGATATTTCTCTGTTCAGGACTTTTCAGACCGAGAGAAGATTATTTTTTCACTCCTCAAAGCTACCCCCCATGTTAAGGACTGGTGGGAAACCTACTGTGAGAACAAGGACCAAATAGAACCCTCTCTGTTCTCTGCCGTACCAACTTGGAATTATTTCCGAGACGCCGTCAAGGAACAGTACTATCCCGTGGGGAGCTACGAGGACAAGTACATACAATTGACCACGCTGCGACAACAAAGGGATCAAGATGTGCATGAGTTGACGAATTTGTTCCATACCCTGCGTACAAAGTTGGGTATCAAAGATTCAGAGAAAAATCTGGTGCTAAAGTATCGTAGCTATCTGCACAGATACATTTAGGAGGAAACGGAGTTCCTCAACATCTCCTCGCTTGGTACAACATACCGGTATGCTGCCAAGATTGAGCAGAAATTCAAACAGAAGAAGCAGGACTTTGGATCTGCGAATCAAAAGCAAGGGAAAGGTGCTTCCAAACCGCATAAAAAAGGATAGAGCCAAGGCATGACGGCTAAAGACAACCTGTCGAATCCACAAGAAAAGAACAACACCTCAAAGTCAAAGAAGGACATGAGAAAGTGGTGTGAGTTCCATAAGAGCTCCACTCACAACACAAGTGAGTGTTGGGCCAAGCAGTCGCTAGTGGCCGAGATGAGGGCTTCTGAGTCAGATGCATGCTTTGACTCTGAATCAAAACCTGAAAAGGGGAATGAAAAAGGGAAACAGATTATTGATGCGGAGCCCAATGCCATTGTTGCCACTACAAAGATCCAGAAGGAGGAATCGGAAGATCCAGAGGAGGAGGAATGTCTCTTCCACTCCCAGATGTGGGTAAAGGGCTCCCTTGTACAATTCATTGTCGACAATGGGAGCCAAAAGAACCTCATTTTAGTAGACGTCGTGAATTGGTTGGGCTTTCCGACCACAGCTCACCCACATCCATACACCATCGGGTGGCTTCACCAAGGACGAGATCTCCACGTCAGCCAGCAGTGCCGCCTTCCCTATAGCATCAAGCCCTTCACGGATGAGGTATTATGTGACGTTGCTCCTATTGATGTTTCTTATGTATTATTAGGACAAGCATACTTGTGGAAGCATCATGCTATGTATGAGTCTCGACCTCATGTTGTTATTGTTACTTTGGGAAATAAGTTGTACAGGATACCAGAGGTACCACCTCTTGCCGCTATCTCTTTGGTTACTGCAAAACAATGTAGTAAGCTCATTTCCCAAACCAGGAAATTCGTTTTCCTGATGATCCGCCCCCAGGGCAAGAAGAAGACTGTGGCCACGACCTCCAGACAGGGCTCCTCTGCACAACAAAAACAAATGGATAAGGTTGTGGAGGAGTACGGGGACATATTCACCTCACCCACAAGGGTTCCTCTGCACTGTCAGGTCAAGCACCCGATTGATCTGACCCCCGGTGCGCCGCTACCTAATGGACCGATCTATCGGCGCTCTGTTCTGGAGAATGATGAAATCAAGAGGCAGATTCAGGAGCTGTTGCAGAAAGATCACATCAGACCAAGTTCATCGCCCTGTGGGAGCCCGATCGTGTTGGTACAGAAGAAGGATGGGACGTGGAGACTCTGTATTGACTATCGGGCGCTAAACAAGATCACTGTCCGGAATAGGTACCCAATCCCACGGATTGATGACCTTCTGGACCAACTCCAAGGTGCAAAATATTTCAGTAAGATCGACCTGAAGTCTGTGTATCACCAGGTACCAATTGAACCCTCTGATGTGTGGAAGACTGCCTTCAAAGCTAAGGAAGGCCTTTTTGAATGGCTGGTCATGCCTTTCGGGTTGACGAATGCTCCCGCAACCTTCATGAGGATGATGGACGACATCTTGCGGCCATTCACCAACACATTCGTAGTGGTGTACTTGGATGACATTCTGATCTTCAGCAAGACTTGGGAAGAGCACCTTCATCACATCCGACAAGTCCTCCAAACACTGCGGCAACACAAGTTGTGTGCCAATTTGGAGAAGTTCACGTTTGGCATGACCCAGGTTCAATATCTGGGATACATTATTGATGAAAGGGGGGTGCATGTGGATCCAGCCAAGATCCAAGTCATTCGGGATTGGCCAGCCCCAACCACTATAACATAGCTTCGCAACTTTCTGGGTCTTGCTAATTTCTACCGTAGATTCATGTTGGGATTCTCTCATATCACTTGGCCCTTGAGTCAAGTCACCAAGGGAGGAGCGAGAGCAAAATTCTTTTGGTCAGAACCTCAACAGAAGGCGTTCACAGAATTGAAAAATTGCCTCTGTTCTGCCCTAGTGCTCACATTACCAGATTTGCAACAACCATTTGAGATCAAGACAGATGCCTCTGACTATGCTATTGGGGCAGTTCTTACTCAACAGGGACATCCAGTGGCATATCACAGTGAGACATTGTCTGAGACAGTTCGCAAGTATCCCACCTATGACAAAGAAATGTATTCCATTGTGCAAGCCTGTCGACAATGGAAGCATTACATTTTGGGGAAGGAAACAATCGTCCACACAGACCACCGGCCCCTGCAGTTCATACAGACACAAGGGAAGTTGCAGAATGATCGCCATCAGAAGTGGTCCACATATCTGCAACAATTTCATTTGAACATCAAGTACAAGAAGGGTAGCACCAATAATGTTGCAGATTGCCTCAGCCGACCACCGATCGTGGCGCTCACCACCGTGCTCAACTCTTGTGGGAACGAAACTTCTGATTGGCCGCTTCTCTATGGGAGTGACCCAAAATTCGGCCACACTTACAAGGCACTCTTGGGGGGTACGCAAGTTCCAAATTTTCACCTCCAAGATGCACTTTTATGTCACCTGGGACACCTTTGTGTTCCTTCAAGCGAGCGTGCCAAGATGATATGGGAAGCACACTAGAGTCGAGTCGCTGGGCATTTTGGGGTCGAGAAAACAGTAGCAATACTGCAGAAGTATTTATATTGGCCGAACCTTCGAAAGGATGTCGAGAAGCACATCAGATCCTGCACTGCTTGTGCCATTGCCAAACCGACCATCAAGAAGCAAGGCCTATATACTCCACTACCTACCCCTAGTTGACCTTGGGAATCCATCTCCATGGATTACATGTCGGGCCTGCCTTCTACTAAGAATGGAAACGACTGTGTTTTCGTGGTCGTTGACAGATTCTCGAAGATGGCCATTATGGCGGCCTGTAAGAAGAATATCACAGCAGAAGCCACTGCTAAACTCTTCTTAGAACGAGTGTGGGTGCACTTTGGGATCCCACAGTCTATCATATCAGATCGATATAACAGGTTCCTCAGCACATTTTGGTCCAACGTCTGGTCAATGTTGAACACAAAGCTCACCAAGTCCACAGCTTTCCATCCCCAAACAGATGGCCAAACAGAGGTCGTCAACAGAATGATTGTACACATTCTGTGCATGTACAATTCAAAGCATCCCCGCACATGGGACGAGAGCCTCCCCTATGTACAACATAGTTATAACCAGGGCTCTCCATAGTTCAATTGGCCATATCCCCTTTGAGGCGGGCTTGGGATTCCAGCCACTATGTCCCATTGACGTAGCCATGCCATTTTCAGCTGCTCAGGCCGATTCAGCTCATGTCCAGTCTGAAGTTGACAAAGCAAGTAGCTTCATCGAGCACATTCAACACATCTGCCAATAGGTTCATGATATATTGGACAGAGCCAATGTGAAGTACAAGCAACGCCATGATCAACACCGGGTACCACACAACTTCCAAGTGGGCGAAAAAGTATGGCTACATTTGCAGAAGGAGCGCCTCACTAGACCCCATCGCAAGCTTCGCCCACTCTGATACGGGCCATACACCGTCACCAAGGTTGTAGGGAAAAATTACTTCAAGCTCAGTATTCCACCATTCCTTGGTCTACACCCAGTCTTCAATGTGGATCGCCTTTGTCCTTACTTCCCACCTCTACTAGACACCTCAGACATTGCAGAACAACTCAGACCAACAGATTTAAACCCAGACTGCATGGAACAGGTCACCACAGATTGTATCATGGACATGCAAATCAAGAACACTCACCAACAGAAGATCCAACTGTATCGGGTTGTCAAAGCTGGCCAACTCCTGCACCAAGGAAAGTCGTTCACCAGGGACCAAGTTCAGCACAAATTTCCTCATCTCATGGAGGAACTTAACGCAATGGGGACCATTGCTTCCTAAGGGAGGAGGAATGATCCAGGTGGATATTGGTGGTCACCCGCCTATTCCACTTGGGGCCCCACCATTGTCTCTTTCATTTTTTCAGTTTTGGCATAACTTACTATTTTTAGCAGTTTTTCGGGTCCTGAACTTCCGGAGCCGTTTTGAGGCCCTAAACGACGTTTTTTGGGAAAACGAAGAGCAACATGGGTCCATGGACTGATTTTTCTTGTTAAAAATTTGTAGTCCTCGGATAGATATTTCTAATGAGGTATGGTACGCGTCAAACATAAATCATATGCCAAAGTTACGCCCCTGGGAAGTTGAAACACCAATTTACCCAAACGGGGCCCATAATTTTGGCGCTTCATCTCCTATGGTTAGGGTTTTGGATGTTTAGGATTTCCCATTGTTTCTAAATAATAAATAGGCCCTCGAGCCTCATTGTAACTCAGTTCAGAGGCATGTAGCCACCACATCTCTTCTTAGAGATAGCTACCAGCGCCCTAGCTAGTTTTATTTCCATTCTGTCTGTAAGCAAATTTTAGTTCTTTGATATTAATGAAATGAAGTGTTATTTCCGCTGCATCTCTGTATTTATGGTTATATGTTTATTCTGTTGCATTCTTGCATAAATCCGGATCACTACCTCTTCAACTCTTGGCAGATAGACACTAGTACAATTTTTACAATAATGTATTTACAATGACTTAGTATAATGATACCTTTACAGTGACTGTATGCACTGCTGCCCACTTGAAGACTTCATGTGATGAACTTCTTACTGCTGTTATGCACCTTTTTTTCTGCTCTTGTCATGCTACCCTCTACTGCACCTTGCTTTTCTTTGCTACCTTAGAAATTCTGGTCTTTTGCAGCCCTTGACAACACATGATCTAGCTTTTTTTGCCTTCTAGGAGCTTGATATTGAATCTAGTGTATCTCTGTTATTTCAGATCCCCAATATTTTATTTTCGGTCCTATAGTATTCCTCTAAGTCTTCTTTCCAATTCCACAGGTTTGACCCAATTTTGATTCTTTAAGAGATATTTATTCCCAATCTCTCACAATTCCCTAATTATGGACTTTTTCAGTAGAGAAAACTTGTACGGCATGCCACGTGTCACTATTTCTTCATTCGGCTCTAAAATTGATAGAGATAAAACTAAAGTCCGTGCAATATCTATCATTTTTTACATATTTCTAGTCTGATACTCAGAGAGAGAGTTATGAAAATTTTCCCAAGGTCACTTCTTTGAGATGAATTTCAGGAGCCTGCAAAAATACTGACTTAAATAGATCATATCTCCAAAAATATTGCGTACCTTGATCTGAAATTTTTACAGGAGCTTCCTCAGGATTTCAGATTTTCCTCATAAAATTTTTAGCTTTTGAACCTTCGTAGAAAAAAAATTATAGCAAAAATTCCATAATGATCTATTTCAGATGGCGAAATCCCTTGCATAAGGAGGATATGAGGATCACAATTTATATAAATGCTTAGGTTGAGAGGGGCTTCAACAAGTGAACATGGGAGGGATTTTAGGAGATTAAAAAAATATTAATTATGAATTTTCAATGACCCATGCCACAAACCCATGGGGTTTTATCCCACTAACTGGGGGTACAAAATTCAAACATGAATATCTCTCAAACCATGAAGAATTACATGGCGTGCCATATATCAACGGAAACATCTCGAAAAGTAGAAACCATCAAAAGAATCCTTGACTCAGAATATATTAATTTGGTAGGTAAAAATACCCATGCAATATTGGGATAGCCCCTGGTGCTGCTTGGGTTGACATCAATGACAACTGCTGATCAACATCCTATAACATCCATGTAGCATCTTGTAGTACCATGTAAACTTGACCAAATTTGCCTTTGAAGCTTGGTTTTACCTCCCGGCCTTGAATAATTACCCTGAGGCTCTAAAACCATGATTGAGGAATATTGAAGACCACTTAGGACTTTCCTTTTACCACTACAACACTCTTAATCAATATGGGTTAGTGGAAAAATTTACGAATTGGATAGCATAGCGATGATTTTCTTGATTGCCTCATGAATTATCTAATGAATTATGTCACTAGATCTAATCTCTTTAAAATCCAATAATTAAAGATAGATTACATGTTCTTTTCCTTTATGCAAAGTAAATTAGGTTGGTTTTATTTTTTCTATGCTTCTTAAGATAGGGTTTCTATTTCAATCATTGTTATTTCCATTCCATAGATGATGTTTCCTTTCAATGCAACATTTACATTTTGTAAACAGATTAATGTTTAATTTTATGCAAGTATTGTAGCCTTTATATTTGGACAAATAGGTTAGCATTTCCATCTTTGCAAATATAGCAACATTTCCATTTCTGCAGAGTATATTAGAACTTTTCTTTCATGCAATTTCTTTCCTTGCAAATCTAGATTCAGTTGATAGAGTGGTCTTTGTATACCTTAGTCTGGTCCATTGCTTCAAAGTGACTTGAGTAGAGCTTAGCCTATTGTGCATACAACACTGTCACCTCTTAATTTGTATGAACCCCGTGTTGATAATTAAAGATCGTAATCTTGGGAGTTGCATCCTCTTGTTGCAATATTGAGGCTCATCAGTGACACAGTGGGAGGCCAAGCATATAGATACCACCAAAAACTCCATAGCTCCATGACGCAGTGAGAGGGCGAGTTGGCGAAGACCGAGCATATAGACATCACCATAACATAGTGATATGCCGAGCTAACGTAGGCTAAGTGTCAAGATATCACCAAAAACTTTGTGGAATGTAGAGAAATAGATTTGTGACACATTGGAGGGCTGAGAAACACATATACATATACATCACCAATTCCATATGCATTTTTTTAAGTATGGTTGATGAGTTTTCATAGTCACCATTAGCTTGATATTTGTGTGCTAGCATAGTTTTATGTTATACCCACTGTATGCATGACATGGACTTAGATAATCATTGATGCCACTATATATCTGGGAGACGAATTGGACATGGACCCATGGAAGGTGAACATTTAGTAGGTTTGTTGAATAAAGTAGCAGTGGCATATTAAAATGTGGATCGCCCTTTGTGCCAAAGCACACTGAGAGCACAGTTGGTAAATCATTCGTATAGTATGTGGGTGTTTGATGATTTGACCTGTAACACAAAATAGGTTGGTTAATTTTAATATATTTTCCCCCTTTTATCGAATTGTTAGAAACTTCTAGTAACCTATGTTGGATCCAGTGGTTATTTTGTACAAATAGTACTAGCTTTCTACGAAATTGTAGAATGTTCCATGAAACTGTGATTACGTCAAATAGTTAATTTAATGTATGGTTTATTATAGTTTTTATGGGTTTTTGGAGTCATATTAATCCAAATTGAAAACCAGAATATGTTAGGTGATCAAGGTTCAAATTTGGATGTAGCTATACATGTTTCATGTTGTTTTTACTCATATTTTATGGCCATAATCTATTTTGTTTGTTTTGGAAGTCTGCGAGCATGTTTCAGGCATTTTAGTTACATGAAATGAACAGTTTCCAAGGAATGTTTTGAGTGTCCAAAATACATATCTGGTTGAGGCAAATTTTGGGATAGGAGTATGGCAACCAACAATAGATATTGACATGAATTGTGTGATAGTTAAGATGATGGTTACAGGTTGTGTAGCAGTGTTTTAGGTTGCATGATAGTATATTGGTTGCAGGTTGTATGGTATTTAAGTTGTATTAGCAGTTTAATAAAAGTTACTTATTCAGTGATATATTATGGATGTGGATCCAATTTGGAAATGTGATCTTATATAGGTCCACAAGGAAGCAAAGGAAGGAGTTTTAATGATCAATCAATTTTGAGCCTAGAGTATGTTGGAGCCTAGTCATTGTAGAGGTTGGAGCCTCAATTAGGTTGTAGCCTATAGTGAGCATATCCTTGAATCTATGAGGTCAATGCCTCAATAAGGTTGTAGCTTATCGCAAGTGGAATCTTGTATATTTTGGGGGTAATTGACCCCTGCAAGTTGGGGCTAGGAAAATGATGTAAAATAATTAAAGACTGAGTTGAAGAAAAGTTGTTGGTTTTCTCCCAATTGGGTTTTCTTCTAAAAAAATTGTCTCCTTGTGATGTGATGTCCTTTATATTGTCTTTTTTTATGTTTCTTAATTGATGATGCACTATAATGGATAATGAGATAACATGCATAATGAAAACCAAATGTTTCGTTAATTAATGAAGACTATGGAAGTTTAAGATTGTGCTCCCACTGATTCATCCTCCCCGCCCCATTCTCAGTGTGACTTTTGGGCCAACAAGTTGTATTATAACATGTCATATTTAGGAACAAATAAATACTGGAAGATGGATCAAACCAATATGGATTTAGAAGCAACATCAGTTCTGCTTCTAGAATTTGAGCTAGAGGAGGTCAAGAGGAAAAATGAAATCTTTATAAAGAAACTTGAAGAAGTCAAGAGAGAAAATAAAACCATGATAAAGTAGTTTGAAGAAGACAAGAAATATTTGAGGAGAAGAACAACATAATTAACCATCTCAAGGAAGAGACGGATATAGAAAGGGATCCAACCAAGGAATTTCAGAAAGAAGCTCTGCCAAAAAAAAGCAGCAAAAGAAAAATATTTAGGTATCACAAATTCTTCTATGGTTTTTTTCTACGTTATGCATTTGGTTATAAAGCACTCGATTGTTTGAAAAATCATATCAAATGTTTTTTACGTCATAATTTTGGGCATAAATCCAAGCACTGTAAAATAAATCAAAGAAGGAGAAGAAGTTCTCTTAACATATGGAAAAACAAGGAAGGAAAGTGCAATATCATTCTATATGCTCAGAAGAAATACAATGTATGGTATGTTGATATTTCTTGCTCAAGGAACATGACAGGAGACCGGAGAAAATTTTCCAGCATCAAGGAAGTAGACAAAGGTAATGCAAACTTTGTAAACAATGCATCTACTTAAACTATTGGAAACGGTACAATTAGCATTGACAATGGAACAACCAAAGCTCATAATGTGTTATATATTGAAGGCATGGAGCATAATTTTGTTAAGTTTTAGTTAGATGTGTGATCAAAGTTTTGACATAATATTTAACTCCAAAAGATGTGAAATCAAGAATAGTTGAAATTTGGTTGTGACATAAAAGGTTGGGACATATCTATTTGACAACCTAACAAAAATTGAAATAACCCAAGATGTTAGGGATATACCAAATATATTGAAACCTCGGGAGGAAGTATGCAAGGCATGTCAACTTGGAAATCAAACTAGAGTTACCTTCAAACAAAATAATTCATACACTTCTTTTCAATTGGAAATAATTCATACAAATGTCTATATACCTGCTAAGATACACACACTAAAAGGTGAGAGATATTTTATGTTATTCATTTATGACTTTACAAGAATGGAATGGGTTAGCCTCCTAAAAAATGAAGCATTAAAGAAATTCAAAAATTTTAGAGCTCTTTGTAGGATATGCCTATTGAAGTAAGGGTTATAGGTGTTATAACAAGAGAACACAAGAAATTATTAAAATTAATTACGTCGAAGTAGATGAATCACTTTTGCACAATGATTTTCTCCCTCCATCTTAGCCTAATCCAGACATCTTTCAAGAATATCCATCATAAGAAATAGAAGATGAAAAATTTGAATAAGTTAAGATAGGAGCATGAACCTATGTAAGCTAAGACTCCATCTAGGTATGTCCAAAAAAATCATGCTTAGAATCATATTTTGGGAGATAAAAATATAGGAATTAAAATTAGAAGAAATATTGCAAATGTATCACATGAAGAATACATCATTTTTGTCCCTACTAGAACCACAAATTTTTTCTCAAGCCAAAAAAGATGAACATTCGATGAAGGCCATGAATGAAGAATTAGATCAGATTGAAAAGAATCAAACTTAGGAATATGCTCCTAGACCAAATGACAAAAACATAATTTGAACCAAATGGGCGTAAGGAACAAACTTGATGAACATGGATAAGTGGTAATAAATAAAGCAAGACTTGTCTAGAAAGGGTATGTGTAAGTGGAGGGCATTGATTTTGGTGAAACATTTGCTCCTATAGCTCATTTAGAGGCCATTAGGATGTTTTTATATTTTTCTTGCTTCAAAGGGTTAAAAGTATATCAAATGTATGTAAATTCATCATTCCTAAATGGTGAACTGAAGGAAGAGGCCTATATAAAAAAACTAGAAGGATTTTAATTAAAAGAAGGAAATTTTTTTGTATGTAAACTAAAGAAGACATTTTATGGTCCAAAGAAAGCTCCCAAGGAATGGTATTCCAGATTGGATTCTTATATTCATCAATAAGGTTTTAGCAGGGGCTCAACTGATAACAATATCTATATCAATAATGAGGAAGGTAACATGTTATTCCTTGTGGTCTATGTAGATGAAATTATTTTTCGGAGAAATTATGACTTCATGATCAAGAAATTTGCAAACAATATGAAAAAATAATTTGAGATGTCCATGCTATTGGAATTATTCGTTTTTCTAGGATTGCAAGTTAATCAATTAAAGTCAAGCATTTTCATATCTCAAACTAAATATCTTAATGATATAAGAGAATCCTTGGCCTCGAGAAATACTCATCAACCGAAATTAAGTATTTGTTTGAGTTTTCAACGTAGGAAAATAAGTGTCTCTACTCACATGCATTTTGAGTTGTTGATTCTCCTATTATGTTAGTTGTTGATACACCTAATTGTTATTTTTTGCTACCCATGAAGCTAAGTTGTATAAAAAAGGTGATTACATTGAGTTGCTGAAACTTCTAGGATTGCATGAATATACTCTTGTTGCATGGATTTGCTGACAGGTCCAAACCAGAAGTTGTTGCTATAGAAAAACCCCTACTAGATGCGCTACGAGAATGGAATATAGGTTAATTTTTTTTGTTTTTTCGTGTACTGTTAGAAATCAAATTGATTCAATTATGAAATGTGAAGAGGTCAAAATCATGGGAAATGACTCATTCAGTTGGAATGCAAAGAGGCCAACAACATGAGAAATAAATTGCAGGAACAAGGAATAAAAGGGGCCTTTTGGCTTTTGGCTTTTGGCTCTTAGGATTTTTGGCTTGGCTTTGGCTGCTGCATGATTTAGGAGAGGATATGACTAGCTATTCCAGTAGTTAGTGAGGGAATATTGACTACTACATCACTATTGTTGTGTGAAAACACATGAATTGCAAGTACTTTGAGGAATCCTCTCTCAGATATGAATTTTTTTGTATGTAACAACAAATTCTGAATAGAAAAAATATATATATTTGAAGTCTATTCTAAGTTCTTGTGAACAATATTAAATTACTCTCTATTTGGGATCTATGATTTATTTATTTGAATTAATTTAATATAATAGCATAACCAAATGGATGGAGTTGCGCACTTTGTCGCAACAATTTTGGTTTTGTAGTTTTCTATGAAAGCTATAGAATATCGCTTGCTACATTGAGTGGTATCAGAGTGGGTTTCGTTCTAATATTTTCACCTTGATTTGATTTGAGTAACAAGGTATCATAAGACTTTGTTCGGTGGTTTCTCGGTAAGAGTGCCAAAGGTATGAGTTGAGACATAGAACTTCGGTTGAGTTCTATGGATTTTGGTGAGACATTTACTACTTGTAAGGATACCACCGAGTGGTAGAGGAGTAGGAAAGGGAGGTGCAGGAAATCAAGAACTAGAAGAGTTAAGGTGAAGAATAGAAAAGTTGGATCATAGAAGAAAAGGTGATACAGAAGCAGATTCAAAGCTCTAAGAAAAAAGAGATGAAGAACAATATGTTGAGGACAGAGACCCAATAGCAAGGTTGATTTCATACTTGAGCAATAGAGGTAGTGCAAGGGTTGAAGTTTCCTATTATGATGGAAAATATGAGAGTTTATGTGCTCATAAATTGGATTGGAGAAATCGAAAGATACTTTAAAAATGAAAATGTTCAAGATCCAACTCGGGTAAGATTTTCCATGATGAAGTTGAAGGGTCATGTTGCACTATGGTGGGATATGTTATAGAAAGATAGAGTAAATAATTAGCTAGAAAATATCAAGGCATGGAAGAAGTTGGTCATGGAGATCAAGAAAAAATTTATATCTATTTATTACTAGCATAATTTGTATGGAAAAGTCCATAATCTAAGATAAAAGTAAACCTCTATTCATGAGTACACTGAAGATTTATTTAGATTTTCACTTTGATACAGTATAAAAGAACCATAATTCCAAAGATTCGTAAGGTATGTGAATGAACTAAAACACTTGATTCAAGATAAGAAGAGTATGCATTATTTCCATAATGTTAATGAAGCCTATCACATTTCCTTGAAGGTAGAGGAAAAATTGAATATGAAAACAAAACATAAAGTTAGAGGAAGAGGTTTTAGAGGTAGAGGTAAGGAAGGAACTGCTAGAGGTAGTGAAAAAGAAGAACAATCCACCATTGGTCAAGGTGGTAGAGGTGGAAATAGTGTTGGAAGAGGAAGAGGAATTCTCAGAAGAGGAAAGTGAAATTATGTAATTGATTGTAATCACTATGGAGTTGGAGGACATAAGAAATATGAGTACCAGGAAGGACAAAATTCATGGAGAAGAGGTGAATACAGAAAACAAGTTACATAATTCAATGAAGCTTTTGTTGCTAAAGAAAATGTGACTATACTTCACCAAGAATAGGGAGAAAATTTGTTGTTTCACAGAGTGCTACTGAAGCTTGAGAAAAAGATAGTGGAAGAACCAGAACAAAGAAGGAAAGTTTTTAAAACTAAATGTAAGGTCTTGTTGTAGCAAAAAACAACCCACATTTTGATTAATACCATAATAGAAAATGGGGACCCTTTTTTAATTTGTCGACTTATTTGCCTTAATATTTCTATAAAAATATTTAAAAAATCCTTAATTTTATGCTTTAATTAATATATTTCCCCTAGAATTAAAATTCCATGAATTATTAATATAAAATATAGTAATAAGGCCATAGGCCAAAACCACCATAGTCAAGCACTATTTCAATTAAAATCAAAGTCACACACACACACACACACACACACACACACATATACTAAACCTTTATGTGCTTTTTTCTTACCGCTTGACACATTTCCCAACAGGCCTTCCCCGTAGCTTTCACAAACTCTTCATTTCCATCCTTCCAAGGATCATTTTTTAGGATGAATAAGTCATACAAAATGACATATCAAGACCCCTCATTTATGCACTTTTCTTTCGTCTAATCTTTACTCTTCATGTTCTTCAATCTGTCGTTCTACCACATCATCCCATCCCTCCTTCCTCAAAGGCTACCTATGTTTGTCCATTCAAAAAAACTAGGAAAAATCATCCTAGGAGAGATCATCATCACATATCATCATGTAAGCCCCTCTCGTGCTTCTATTCTAGTTGCACTTGTAAACCCACATACCACATAATCCCGGTTAGCCTTCCCTGGAACTCTTAATTATCCATCCCTTTGTTTCTTCTAGGAACCTATTCGCGGGATGGCTTAGCTCATCCACACAACGTTGATATAATTTCCCATTGGAACACACATAGTTGCTCTCCACATCACCCCGAAATCCAGTTATCCTGTTGATCCCTTAAGCATGCTTCCTTTATTCCTTCCAAGCTCTAGCTTACATGATGATGTAATCAGCCACAACATCTACCAACTCATTGTCCCTTCAAATCAAACCATGCCACCTATCATGCTTGAACATTTGTAACTGTAACATGTAAAATTGGAAAACGTGGCCATAATAAATTTCTTTTTACTTATTAACTTTTAGAATATTTACTCCTACATGAGAAAGTATTAAGTTTTATGGTTGCCTATAATTTCATTTAATTTATGTGTTTTATGATAATAACTTAGTGAATAATATTTTAACCCTAGTTTCCCTTGATAACAAAAAAATCCATATTTAATATTTGTATCAACTGTTGGGATGGTGAAACCAAAGAATAATACATCATTACAGCAACCAACAGGTCCATTTCGGGAAGTAATTAATGAGAAGTTAGCATACTCCTTCCTCTTCTCTATTACCGTATGCATCATCGATTCTTGTGTTTCATCTTGGAATATGATTTATAATTTATTGGAGGAATAATTATCAGTGAAATATTATGTACAACCGACAATGGAAACTACAGAATAGGGGGGCAACAAAACTTCAGGATGCAATAAAATCCCTCGTGCGCAAAATGGCCGTGCGCCCCAGACTTATTCCTTACACAGATATGATTCATTGAGTGGTTGAGAATGTGGAAATCACTGAAAGGAATTTTATTTCCTCGCACGAGACAATTATCGGTTCATTCTATCCAACTCACATCCATGGTATGTATTAGTTTCCCAAGCCAAAACTTTTATATAATTCCCAATTCACTGAAATATTTATGAAAGAAAAATGTATCAGTAAGGATAAAGAGCTCCCTAGCTTGATTAGAGAGTGGAGGATAAACCATAACATACAGAAGGAGGAGTCATATAACATTTATTCCATACAATATTTGAGCTCTCATTTTTGTTATATGGCCTCTATGCTTTGTAGGTTATTATCATACCAGAATGTCTCAAAATTCCCTAAATAATGGTTCCCTCTTATTCATAGGGCTACTAACAGATTTATTTCTAATTGGGTCCAAATCCTATCTAATAGTTTAACCAAACATATCTTTCACTTCTGCTCCAAGAAAAAAATCATACATAACCCTCCTTTTTATATGTCTTCCTTTCTTATGGACTCCGTTTGTTTCTTCTTAGAATTTCCAGTTATGGGTTCAAAATGGACATTTGATGATCCTCTCCACATCCACATTTACCATAACATGGAGGAGAGTTATTTTAATCAGTTTTACCGCATTTTTCACCTCGTCATGATTCCCATTTACCAAGACATTTTCAGTTCCAAGCTTCTTAGAATGTCTATAGCTACTATGAATTTTTTGTTAAAAATTGGGGAAAGGTTCGTGGAAGAAATTTTTACCTATATTAGGGTTTGGGGATGTAATGGAAAAACACACGTTTTGCCCCTTTATGTTCTAGATAATATTTTATGTAGAGAAGTTTCCTATCAAACAGTTAGAACAAGGATAACCCTTGAACTAAAGAAAAATTCTAAGAAAATATAGCCTAAATTCCCTTTGCATATTGGCCTATTTACCCTTCATAATTACACTCATGTTGAAAATGAATTGCATCATTTATATGATTCGAATTTAGCTACTATCTTTGCAAAGACACATGATCCTTCCAAGTTGGTCAAGAATTTAGCTATTGATGAAAATATCAAGAATTATGTTGATGAAGACGACAATTATGATGAAGTATTTTTTGGAGCTCCTTCTTATTTATCTATCTGCAATAGAGGCAAGCAGTTGTCCCTAGACAACTATCAATATTTTTTAGTTTTCAGGGACACAAAAATTTCTACCTTGCCTTTGCGTTTGGTTAATTTTCTGAAAGGCGATGCTATAATAGAAAAAGCTACCAACTCTTCAACATAATAGGTCACTTTGAAAATAAGTACCCCTCTTAAAGTTTCTTCTATGGATTCTTGAGAAAAAAATACTTCAAAAAATTCATTAGTTAATGATATCATCAAAGATTTGAAAACACTTGTAGATATTGCTTTAGGGCCAATTCAACCAGGGAAAGAAGCAACAATGCCTAAAAAAAATGTTTTTTCCATCATTGGAAAAAAATCAATGAATGTCTCTCCGAAATCCTCAAATATTTCTCTTACATAGCCATGTGTCATTGCTAAAACACCTATAAATTCTCAACCCAATGTGGAGACAATTTCAACATCTCCAACTACTGCAATTCAACAGAACATTAAGGAGATTCCACCAATTGAAGTATTCTACAACCCACAACATAAGGCCATTATGAAGAAAAGCACGAAAAAGATGAAGGATGTTGAGAAAGATATTCTAACAATGATCATTGCTATGGGAGCACCTTCATTGGAAGTAGTTTAGAAAGGAAATTCAATAAACCCTGATGAAGAGATTGAGTAGTTAATGCAATATGCAAGAGCTTATGCTTATGCTAGTTTCGATAAAGCAGCCAAAGTTAGATAATTCATCAAGGAGAAAGATGAAAGAATACCACATTTGGAACAAGAATCCTCTCAAGACCAGGCACAAATGCAGGAACAAGTTTCTCTTTTTAGAGGCCAGTATGAATCTGATATTAAGTAGAGAGATTACAAGATAGTTTAACTGCAAGATAAGATAAAGAAAATTGAGACTAATATTTTGGATCTTGCAAGTTTAAGCATGAAGCTCATGAATTAAATCAATAGGTTTAACATGAGTAATAACTTCTTTAAAACAAATTAAGTATAATTTAGGGTCAATAAAAATAGGTCAATTATGTCCTTGATGTTTTTATTGATAGGGGAAGCCAATATGATGAGACCAAGTGTAGGATCAATGAGTTATTTTAATGTCAGGATGATCCTAAAATATTTTACCCAAACCTACCCAGGATCGATGAAGTGTAGATGTCTACAACGCTTTGTATATGGAAATATGAGATGTGCTTGGTTAAGAGATCAGTGAAATATGCTAAAAAAATTTCCAATTCAGTTGTTCAATCCATCATTCAGTTACTTAGGAGGAAAATATATTAATCAGATCAAGATGAGACTCTCACGGAGGTAGAGACATTAAAAGCAAACTGGAAAAATGATAGGGCAGAGTGTAGTAAAAGGATTGAACAATTATCAAAAGTGGATTTTGAGTTAACGTGGGAATTCCTTATTAAACCTCATGGCCACCTTCAAGTAACCATGGTAATTATAGAGTAAGTAACTCAATTATTGCCTTCATTGAAAGCTCAGGGGATTAGTTCTCAAGTGAGCATTAAACCTCACTCTTCCCCCGAGCTGGCACATCTTCTAGAAGTTTATCAACATTGGAAATTACATATTGACTCCTCATCCACAATTGTTCCTCCGAGTTGAATATTTCATTTTAATTTTTAATTTATAGCTATTGTTTTCTAGTTTGTTTTGTTTTAGTTGAGAGAATACCATACTTTGTAAGTATTTTCTTTCTTGTTTGAAAACTATTTAATTCATTCTCGAGCCTAGGTTTAATGGTTTTGAAATTTTGTAAGAAACAACTTGTTACACTTTTGTACTATGTTATTTATTTAATATAAGCTTTGAACCACTTCTTGATTCCATGTTTATGAGGAGTAAAGAAAAATTGGTACTTTTATCAACTTTGTTTTCTTTCAATTTATAATTGAAATCTTATCTTATGCATTGTTGCTTATGCTTATGATTAATTGATTGAAATATTGTCACTTTTGATATAATGCTATATGTTGATTATAATTGTAAGAGGAATGAAATTATATGTGATTTTTTTTATAAAATTATTTCAATTAAATATTTAATTGAATCAATTTATCTTTAGATTGTTTTGATTAACGATATAGCTTGGAAATCTATATTATCAGTTATAAGTTATCTTTATTTTTCATATATAAATAACAACACCTAGGTTAGTTAGTATTTTTTATATTTTATTTTATATTTATTGTTTTCACTAAGAATTACCAATCCATTCCCATTCCTTCCTTATAGCTTTCTCATATGTTAAGTCTCTATCAGCTGGAACAATTTATGTTTGCGTAAATGGGACCAATTCAAAACTGGTTGGAACCACCATCCCAAATGGAAAAGATCTTAACTTTGGGCTCTAACCAGGTGGTCTCCCAAATGGTTACAAGGAAAATTTTTGCCATCAATGGGTCCAAGGAAAGTGTTATAACTTGGTTATAGATCTAGTGAAAATTTAGTGTCCACTTAAGTCATGGACAAGCTAAAACTCAAAATTTTAGTCCATCCAAATCCTTACAGAGTATGATGGTTACGAAAGAGACAACATGTGGTTGTGACTAATAATTCCTTATTAAAATTTCAAATCAGAAGCCTTCAGGAGCACGTATTGTGTGATGTCATTGAGATGGATGCAAGCCACATACTTCTGGGAAGACCATGGTTGTTTAACAATAAATTTTATCATGGTGGTCAGGAAAACACGTATGAGTTCAAGGAGGATGGAAAATGGTACAAGCTCACACTAATGGTAGTAGAAACAATATAAATTTGCAGAGGTAGAAGCACGAGTAACAACAAGATCATGGTGTGTTCAACCAAGGAGTTTGTAAATGAAGAAAGAAGGGATTCTAACATTTTTTCCAGAGGAAGTGAAACTAGAAACCATACCTACATAAAATAAATCATTTTTAGATGAATTAAAGGATATTGTTGTTGAATAATTACCAAAAGGAATACCTCCCATGAGAATTATTTCTCATTAGATTAACTTGGTTCCTAGATTGAGCTTACAGAGAGTGAGGAAGTTAATAACTAGGTACAAGAGTTGCTTGATAGAGAAATGATAAGAGAAAGTTTAATTCCATGTGCAATACCAACAATATTAACTCCATAGAAGATAGGTGAATGGAGAATGTGCACAGATTCTAGAGCCATTAATAGGATAACTATCAAGTATTGATTTCCCTTGCCAAGGATGGAGGATATTATGGTCTATTTGAGTAGAATATTTCTTTAAAAATGAAGGATGGCTTGTTTTTATGGTTGGTTATGTCGTTTGGGCTAACTAATTCCCCTAGAACATTCATGAGGCTCATGAATGAGGTCTTGAAGCCATTCTTGGGAAAAAAATTTGTAGTATATTTGGATGAAATTTTAATTTTCAACAAAATCAAAGAGGAGCACTTGGAACATACAAGTAAAGTTTTGTAGCAGTTGAAGGAAGAGAAGTTGTTGATCAACTTGATGAAATGAAAATTCATGCAAGATGAGTTAGTGTACTTAGGAATTATAATTTCCAAGGAATGTTTAAATATGGACACTACGAAGGTGAAGGCTACCTTGGATTGGCCAAAACCTCAGTCCACTTTTGAAGTGAGGAGATTCCATGGTTTGGAAACCTTATACCAGAAATTAATTAGGAATTTCAGCAAAATTTGTGCACCTCTTACCAAGTGCATGAAAAAGGGTAATTTGAAATGAAAAATAGTAGAAAGGAAAGAATTTGTAGATCTGAAAAAGAAGGTGACAAAGAAAACTATTTTGGTGCTTCCAAAATTTGATAAAATATTCCAAGTTGACTGTGATGCAAGTCGAAAAACAATTGGAGCAGTTTTAAGTCAATAAGGTAGACCAATAACATTATTTAGTGAGAATTTGAACGATGCTAAGAATAATTATTATGTATATGATAAGGAATTTTATGCTATTGTGAAGGCTTTGAAGAAGTGGAGATTGTAGTTTTTAACCATGCACAAAAATTACCTATAGATGAATTGTAAAAATTGAAAATAAAAAATGGCGAGAACATAAAACATAAAAAAAATATACACAGATATTTTCCCCTAGATCCAAAAACCGAGACTACAAGATTTACTTGTCATTATATTCCTTTCAATGTTACAATACATATATACACATTTTGAAGCATTCATAAACACAAATCCATTAACCCTGGATTAGAACATAACCATAGTTCCCTTGATCGGATCTACAAAGTACCATGGGAAGAAAACCATCATGCCCAAAACCATGTGCAAAACCCATGCAAAAAACCAGAGGTACATCTGACCACCTATTATAAGGTCCAAAAAAACTTTCTTGGGCCACTGCCCCGACCCCCTATAGGGGGGCTACTACACACCCCCCCCCCCCCCCGCTTGTGACCCCCCTGTTGCGCCCGACACAACAAATAGGGGGGTCTATCACCCCCCCTGTGACCCCCCCCTCGTACACGTGAGTAGTCATGGAAAGAATATAACACACGCCCAACAACGACCCTATTTGTTTCCTAAGGAATTTGTCTTATTTACTGAAGGCATTACAATATATCAACAGTGAAGGTAAGTTAAATCAAAGGAATTCTAAATGGGTTGAATTCTTATAAAGTTATAAAAAAAATTTGAAGCATAGGTTTGCAAAGTCAAACAAAGTTGCATATGATTTAAGTAGGAGAGTGCTGCTTCTCAACACCTTGTTAGTAGAAGTGGTGGATTTGGAAAGCATGAAGGATTTGAATCCGTAAGATGTCAATTTCTGAGAAGCTTGGACAACTTGTAAAGCACCTTGTTGTGTAGAAAAAACCATGTTCTTGGATTACCATATCCAAGAATGGTTTTTATTTAAAAATAAGCAATTGTGCATTCCTCAAGGGTCAATGAGGCACAATTTTATTAAGGAGCTACATGGTGAAGGATTAGGTGGACATTTTTTCATGGATAAGATTGAAATTTTGGTAAAGAAGAGGTATTTTTAGCCTAGCATCAATAATGATGTTAGAGAGTTTGTTGAGTTTTGTAGAGTTTTCCAACTAGCAAAGGCTAGAAGTAAAAATATGGGGTTGTATACTCCATTGTCAGTACCATAAATTCCTTTGGAAGACGTGACCATGGACATTGTCTTGGGGATGCCAAGGAAACAAAGGAAGTAGGATTCAATGATGGTTGTTGTATATTGGTTTCAAATATGGAACATTTCATAACATGCAAAAGGACAAGTGATCCTACTGAAGTGGTTGTTTTATTCTTCAAATAAGTAGTGAGACTTAATGGGTTTCCAAGAACCATTACTTCATATAGATATACAATTTTCTTGTGTCACTTTTGGAGGATGCTATGGAATAAAATGGGATCTAAACCATTATACAATTCATCCTATCATCTACAAAAATATGGAAATACTGAAGTAGTGAACAAGAGTCTTAGAAATTTGTTGAGAAGCTTGAGTTACAACAATGCCAGCTAGTGGGATATGGTATTGGCATAGGAAGAGTTTGCATACAATGAATCAATGAATATATCGACTGGTAAGAGTCAATTTCAAATTTTTTATGGATGATCATCGAAAGTTGTTGTGCACATGATACATTTTCCATATTTGGAGGAAAGGAAGTGTTGATGCAATTGATTTTTCACACAACATGCAGGAATTGCATGAACATGTGAAGAAGAGATTGTAGTAGAGTAATGACTAGTACAAGGAAAAGGCATATTTGAAAATAAGAGCAAAGTTTTTTGTGAAAGGAGAGCTAGTAATGGCTCATTTGTGGAAAGAAATATTTCCCAGCGGTACCTACAGCAAGTTGAAATATAAGAAAATAGTCCCTTATAGGATTCTTCGAAAAAAAATGAAAACACCAACAAGTTGTGGTTGTTGAGAGACTTGGATATCTCTCTAGTATTCAATGTTTACGATCTATATGAGTTACATGAAGGAGAAAATATTGAAGAGATAGGTATGACGAATAAGTGGAAGGGACGATTACCAGTAAAACAGTCTGAATAAGTTGAATAAATTTTGGCCATAAGAGTTGTAAAGAAGATCCACCGAAGGGAGCATCTGGGGTATTTGTCAAACGGAAAAATAGGGGATCTTAAAATGCTTCGTCGATGACTATGTTATCACTCAATATTTTTCCTTGGCTGTGGAAGGAAACTCACTGAGGTAACCTTCAAACCACTTTGGGATTGAAATTTGACCCTTCAATATGGAGAGGTATTTCTCCTTAACTCTACTTCTCAAGGTCACTACAGTAATAGGTCACTAACATTCTCATTGCCCATATTTAATTGTAACAAATTAATTTGGTTTGGAAAGAAAATAAAGAGACCATTGGGAATGGAGTCTCTGACAAAAATAACTACTTTCTAATCACAAATTACATGAAAAACTATAAACAATTGCAAGATAGACTATAATTTCTTTGATAGGTTATCATCAAGATATGGTATAAGATTATAGAAAATAAACATCATACACAAAACACTAAAAGTGATTTCTGCAAATGATATTTAGGCTGAAAAACACATAAGTATTTCAAATAACATGAATGTAACAACCTTGGGTTAAAAGTTCATGTAATAAAGTTAATAAGGGGAAATTGGCAAAGGCATTGGAAAAGGCTTTGAAAAAGGAAAAAGGCATTATTGGAATATTTATTTATGAAAATAAAGGAAAATATGAGAAAAGAGAGATGAAAGGTCAGAGGTTGCATCTGAGGAGGAAATTGAAGAAAAATAGAGGGAAAATGAAGAAATTAGAGATATCAATAATAAAAAGGCATCAGAGCATCAATTTGGAGCCTTTTGTCAGTTTAGTTTTGGAATTGGTCTAAGAGAGGAGAAGAGCATCAAGAGGAGGAAAGAAAGGAAAAGCAAAGGAAGGACAAAGAAAGCAAAGGAAAACAAGGATCAAACAAGAAAAAGTTGGATAAGTAGCTTCAATAGGAATACTTGCAGGTAACAAGTTGCATGTATGATTTCCGAGATGGTTTGTGCATTCATGGCATATGCATGTGTGTATTTGGTTCTCTTGTTGTCATTGGCATGGGTTTTTCTAGGTGTGAAAGTAGTTTTGGCCTTGCCTTTCCATTTCCAGATAGCCATGGTGAGATGGGATTCATTCTTGGTTGACATTTGGATTGCCGGAATGTTTTGGATCCGGGTGAGGTGGTCTCAAAAAAAATCCCAAGGGTTGGGAGTGGAGATAGTTTTTTCTAGGAAGCCCTCAACAAGTGGGTAGAGACAAAAAAATTCCTCAAGGGATGGTGATGTAATTTTGAGGCATCCAATCTTGGTTTGGTTTTGTGAACTCTGGATTAGTTTATGTGAGATCACGATAGTGTGAGGGTGGAGGTGTTTTAACCTTTGGATTCCCTTGGATGTTTATGTTTTGGTTTTCCTATGAGATACCACATTCATTCTTGGAATATGGCACATGGGTGATTGGATGAAAGAAATATTTGGTTCAACCCAATCTATGGTCAGGTGGTACATGGAAGTACCTGCCTTGGTTGAATTTTTCATATGTTAACAAGAGCCAATTTCCTCTTGTATTCCATGAGTAATTATAATTGTTATTATGTGGCTTTAATGGTTGTTCTGTCATTTTCATTTATCTTGTTATATGTTGGTTATAAGCATGGTTTTATGACATATTCTAGTTATGGATCTTATCATATTTTGATTGGTAAATGAGTGGTTATTGAATGCATGGCCTAATAGATGTTATTGTAGCTATATTGAGAGGGAATTTGACCTTCTTGATGATTCTCAGATAAGTATCATATCCCCATGTTCATATATGCATTCATGACCTGTAGATTACATGTTCTCAAACTGTTTGACAAAATATCTGTCATGGTTAGACCTTGGTAGGTCAGGTTTGTGGTTAAAATTTGTGTATTTATCCTTGTCATTGATTTACTTATCATTCTGAAAATTTTATCAATTTCTGGGTAGAGGTATGGTTACTAGCCCTGAAAAAATGGCTTAGATCTCATGGTCGCCTTCACAAAACTGGGATTATTTTACTGCACTTGTTAGGAGGAAGGGTCATCCATGTCACTGAAAGGTTACAGTCGAATTTATGCAGTGTTATGCCTACGACTGGGAGTCCATATCACTAAAAGAGAAATTTAACTCAGGGTTTGGGCACTTGGAATGGTTTTTTAGCTCTTGTGGGTCTTGTAGCACCTAAGGGAAGTCAGTAAAGTTTTGGTTTGTCGATTCCACTTCCTTAACTGCACATAGGAGTTTGAGTCATGTCATAGTAGCCCTCAGATCATGTTTACCCTAGTAGCTCGGTGAAAGTGGGTAAATGTGGGAGGGGTGATTACAATGAACTTGAGCATTCAACACGAATTTAAATTCATATATCTTTATTCAAATACTAAAGACTAATGCTCAAAGGTGTGGCTAATGAGGAGGTGAACATAATAGAAAACAGACAAGAAATCATTAACACATGAATCTCTAAAACTACACATATAAGACTTATTATAGCAAAATATATTAAAATCAAAGTCTACAACAATACACTAAGTTTTTCCAAAAAATACAAACCCCTAAATTATGATAAATTGTTGATTAAATAGGAAAATTATAAGGCATATTTTGAATAAAATTTCTTTTGCAAAAAATAAAAAATAAATATTCCACCTGATGACAAAATCGAATAATGAATAAAATACAATTAAAGTTAGAAATAATTTCATAAAAGGTCTAGAATAGTTGAGACTACTAGTGGATGTGTTTGCTGGAAGATCATTGTTTCCAGGGGTCTTATTCCTGCTACATATAAATTGAATGCCATCTCTTTCTAATCCCTTCGAATCTGGAACCGATGGATTTAAATACTTTATCTGGAAATGATTCTTAGACAATTGTTTCTTTGCCTAGAAATATGTGGTTGATCTTTGACTTGATAATTATGTGCTTTGCCACCTATTTCCAAATCTCTAAAACACTGATCTCAATCCTTACAACATGGAGTTGAGTTGCCATTTATCTCTTCTAGATTCCTTTAAATATTGTTTTTTCTCTTCTCCTATGAATATTCAACTGTGATTTGAATGCTCAATTCGAATTGATGATGTGGCTCATCAATAGTTATCCATGAGATTTTTCTGGAAAATTCATGAAAAGTAGGCTTTAAGGAGACATTTGAATTTCCAAAACTGTTATATATGTGTAAAAACTAAAGGAGGTTTTTGTTAGTGGATTCAATTTTGACAAAAACAACTCTCTTTTTTTTTCAAAAATTTGTTTCCATCTATTCGGAAAATGTGCCCGAAGTTATTGTCTTTTATAAGAAAAAATAGTGTAAAACAGAGTGCTACCAAATAATATGTCAGTGCTTGCCCAAAATCAAACCGAAACTAGTGCTGAAATTTATACGATCTCATCCTTCCTGATATACAGTTATTCCATTCCATTGTTTTTATGTGATTTATGTGAGCGTCAATACAAATACTCCCCATGCATTGTTAATAATGATGTTTAAATAAGTTTTGATGTGTTTCATAAATGAAGTATTATAAACATAATGGTATTGGATAAGTGGAATTTAAGTGAAATGATAGGTGAGATAGGTGAATATGAGTATTAGTGGAGATGAATATGGTGAATAGAATTCAACGTGGAATAAATGTAAGGTAAATGAGATGTGAACGAAATGGTAATTGAAGTGGATGAGTGGGAGTATAAGTATGGAATTCCACGTGGAGTGGAAGTGTAAGATGGAAAAATAAATGTGAGTGGAGAGAAAAATATGAGTATGAGAATGAGTAGAGAGGATGAATAATAAATTTTACTTATTACTAACCTATAAAATTTATTTCTTTTTAAATCAATAATATATAGAATATCGAGGATAATTAGGATTATGATCAGAAAAATATCACATGAGCATACACAAGAAGAACTTCATCTATTGTACATTGAGCAGTGAAAGAATCAATAAAACCTTTGAAGCACATGGTACTACCAAAACTTATGAAACCTCAAGCGCTACGAAACCAGTTGAAACCACTAACACTATAAAATATGAGTACTAACACCATGGACAAGTGAACATTTCATAATTTTCCAAAAAAAACTTGATGGGTATTCATCATGTGATTTCCTGATCATTGTTAATTTTCCTTCATACTTTGGGTGAATGACACTTGGCATAAACATTACTTGTTGCAATTTTATTTGGGAGCACCACCATTTTAATTAGAGGCACAATCCATTGGCATTTAATTTGGCAGTGACTGCTTGTTCAAAAATTAAACCATTCATTGAAATTTAATTTGTCATCACTTTTCCCTTTTAATATTTGAACCAACGCTGAAAATTTTCTGTTAGCGTGAAAAACTTAAAACAACTTATCTTAGCCATTACCGCTAAAAGTAAATTGTGATAATAGATTGAACAAGAGCTAGCATGCCTATGAGGGACTTCAATATATGAAGAAACTACCACATGATTTGGTAGTTCATATTTTATTACCAAGGGTTTTTGGTGCAGGAGCATCCTTGGCCTCGAGCAATCCTCATCAACCAAAAATAAGTTTATGTTTGAGTTTGTAACATAGGAAAATAAGCATTTCTACTCCCATATATTTTGAGTTCTTGATACTCCTATTATGTTTGTTGTTGATACACCCAATTGATAGTTTTTTCTACTCCTGTAGTTATGTTTTATCAAAGAGATTATTACTTTGAGTTTCTGTAACTCCTAGGATTGCGTGTTTATATTCTCGTTGTGTGGAGTTACTGACACACCCAAATCAATAGTTGCCACTACAAGAAAATAGCTACTAGACGCACTACGAGAATGGAATATAGGTTGCAAATTTTGGTTTTTATGCGTACTGTGAGGAATCGAATTGATTTAGTTATGGAATTTGAAGAGGTCAGTAGCATGGGAAACGAATTGTTTCAGTTCGAATGTGAAGAGGTTAGCATCATGAGAAATAAATTGTGGAAATAAGGAATAAAAGGGGATTTTTGGCTTTTGGCTTTTGACTTCTAGCTCTTGGGCTTTTTGGCTCAACTTTGGCTTTTGCACAATTTGGGAGAGGATGTGACTTGCTGTTGCACGAGTTAGTGAGGGCATCTTGAATGTTGTGTGGTATTTCTATTGAAAACACATGAATTGCAAGTACTATGAGGACTACACTCTCAGATCTGAATTTCTTTGTCTGTAACAAAAAAATCTAAATAGAATAAAAAAGATTGAAGTCTAGTCTGAATTCTCGTGAGAAGGATTAAATTACTCTTTATTTGGGTTCTATGATTTAGTTATTTGAATTAATTTTATACAATAGCAGAACTAAATGGTTGGGTTTGTGCACTCTGTTGCAGAAATTTTGGTTCTATAGTTTATTGTGAAAGCTACTGAATATTTCTTTCTTCGTCACTTAAAGAAATGTTGAAAAAGTTTGGAATGAAAACTTGTGCCCTAGTAAGCACTCCAATGGTAACAGGTTGCAAATTAAGAAAATATAATGAATCTCTAGAAGTAGATCAAACCATGTAAAGGTCCATGATTAGAAGTCTTCTTTATTTAATAACATCAATACTTGATATTATGTAGGTTATGACATTAGTAGGAATATTTCAATCATCTCCCAAAGAATCTCATGTAAATGAAATTAAGAGAATATTCAAATATATTCAAGGTACTACAAATTATGGCTTATGGTATCCAAAAGGAACCAATATTACTCTTAAGGATTATATTGATGAAGATTGGACAAGAAATGTAGATGATAGGAAAAGCGCCAATGGAGGAGAATTTTTTTTTCGAAAATGTTTGGTCTCATGGAACAATAAGAAGCAATATTCTATCTCTGTATCCATTGAAAAAGTTGACTACATTGTTGTTGTGCCATGTTGTACCCAAGTGATATGGATGAAGAAAATTTTTAAATATCTTTAGGAACAAGATGATCAACCTGTGGCAATCATATGTGATAACACCAGTGCTATTGATATGTCAAAAATTCGTTCATGGATTCAAAAAAAAAAAAGCATATTCCAACTAAATATCACTTCTTGAAAGAAAAAGTTACTAAAAATTCAGTCAAATCAGAATATGTTCCCACTTAGAAGCAGATTGTTGACACATTTATCAAGCCACTACCAAGGGAAATCTTTCAATATCTTTGAAAAAATATGGGATTAGTATCTCACTCACTAGAAAAACTATCTCATTTGCATTACAAAGAGTTACAAATGGCTTCTTCAAAATTCCGAAGAAGAAATTATGAGGAGATTATATGTGTTTATGGTGATATCTCAGATGTAAAATGAATACAGGGATATAATAGAACAAGAAGGGAGCACAATCTCGGGGGGAGTTCAACAACAGTGGCAGCATTATCTCAGGTGGAGAATGAGAACAATCACAAGCAAGCAAAATAAGCACAATTTCAGGAGAAGCATGGTCTCAGGGAGAGATTGTATGGTATAAATAAAGGATAATGGTTCATGATAGGTCCACAAGATCATCTAGGAAAAATTTCTCATACAGTTTCAGTTGCATGAAAAGTTACCTACAAATATTTGTGACCCTTTACTATTAATTTCAAAGGGGGGAGATATTGCATCCATTTATGTTAATAGGAGAGATGATAGAAATTGCACTTATTCTTGTAGTAGGGAGAGATGACAACACATTACTTGGAGCTCTTTATTTTCTTTAACATCCAATTACTATCAATGTCTAGGGGTGTTGCCATCAATGACAAATGGGGAGATTGTTGCACATTGTGTTTTCATTGATGACAACAAGATGTCATTAATGTCGAAGGGGATGTATGGACAAGGGAAGTAAGACCATATTTGATGATCACATAACCAACAAGGATCTTCGTGAAGCAGTATGGCCTATCAATCTTTCATAAGGTCTCATTACATGTGGATATGGGAACTTGAAGTTATTTTAGTTTTTAATAAGTTAAGTTGCTCAAACGATCTTACTAAAAGCATGGTTACATAGTGCTCATTGTTACCTTTCCAACGATATATTCTACTTAGAAAAAATCCCCCCAAATGAGAATTTATGGCATTTTAAAATTTTAGCATTAGTTGGGGAAAAAATTAAAAGGCCAAACTATAGGGCCAAACCCAAAAAATTAATTTGATTAAATATCATGCAATTCTAGAGCAAATCCACTATTGGATCAACAGTCACAAGCATGAAAGTATCACACTCATTAACATAGTTATGTTATATGCAATTTCTTGTCCAATCAACGAATTTGTCCACAAAACAAAACATAGATCAATGGAAATAGGATGGGGTTTAACCAACTCCTTTAGAGCCAATTATGTATTGATGCATGGACGTATGGTGTCGCCCCCCTTCCTTTTAATGTGAAAAGTTCTAAGTTCTCTAGGCATAACCTATCCTCCCTCCATGATTTGAGCACTATAAATATAACGCCTCTCATGACTTGATAAGATTTGGATTTGGAAAATCATATGATCCTTTGTGATTTGGAGCAAGTGTCTCAGATTTTAGAAATATTTTTTTTTGTTTTGGTTTCTTCATGGATCATTACAAGATGGGTAATTTTTAATTTTGGGTGTGATCCCGTGGAAAAGGCCGAGCATACAATGATCCTATAGTGAAGGCCAAGAATACAATGATCACCATTGTGATGGAGGTGAGCACATTGTTATCATATTAACGCCTGACAGAGGCCAAGAATATAATGATCAAAATTATGACAAGAGTTGAGCACATTGTTATTATATCAACCCCTGATGGAGGTCAAGCATATAGTGATCACCGTTTAGCACATTGTTGTTGTAGTAACTTCGTGACATAGTGGGAGGTTGAGCTGGTGGAAGTTGGGCATATAAATAGCACCATAGCTCCATGGCACAGTGGAAGGTCGAGCTCAAAGAGGCCAAACATATAAATATCACTGCAACTTCGTCGCTTTGTGACATAGTGAGAAGGTGAGTTATCGAAGGCTGAGAATATAGGAATCACTACAGTATAGTGAGAGGCCAAGCATTTTGAGGCTTAATGTATAGATATCACCATAAACTCTATGGAACAAAACATATTTAATTTAATTTTATCATACACCTTACATTTTCTTATTAGCAATTGATACTTGTGTACACTGGAATCCGGTGGTTATTTTGTAGAATCGGTGCCAATTTTCTAACAAATTGTAGAACATGCCCTAAAACTATGATTATGTCAAACAAAATATTTAATATCTACTTTATCATAAGTTTGTGGGTTTTGGAGTCATTATTGATCCAAACTGCAAACCGGAAGATGTTGGGCAATCAAGGTTTAGATTCGGATGTAGCTAAACATGTTTGATATCATTTGGACTCATATTTGATGGTAATAATTGGTTTTGTTTGTTTTAGAAGTTATTGGGCATGTTGCAAGTGTTTTGGTTACATGAAGTGAACAATTTCCAAGGAAGGGTTTAAATGTCAATATTGCAAATATGATTAGTAGAGTTTGGGACAACAATATGAAAAATAGTAGTAGATATTTACACGAATTGTGCAAAATTTGAGATGATGGTTACAAGTTGTGTAGCAGTGGTTGCAGGTTACATGAAAATATAGTGGTTGTAGGTTGTATGGAAGAGTATGAAGGTTGTATTAGTAGTTTGAGATAGGTTAGTTATTCAATGATATGTTATGAACATGGATCCAGTTTTAAAATATGATGAAATAGAGGTCCACAAGGAAGAATAGGAAGGTGGTTAAAGCCTATGCTAAAATTTGCAACAAGAAATAGTGAAATTGGCATCCAGAAACAACATCTAGAAAATGGCATCCATAAATGGCTACCATGGAAGATTTTGATTTAATTATTTCTTAATTAAATTAGAAGAAATGTGTGTCAAAATTATTTATCCCTTAAATAAATTAGACAATAAATTGTAATCTTATCTCATAATCACTTGTAATAGTTAATTTAGTGTGATAGACTCAGTTAGCTCATGAAATTCGAGTTAAGGGTGGTTGGTGAGGCATGTAGAGTGATTCTATTTGTTTTAGATTCCAAGTTGCAGTTAGTGTATTAGTTTAATGCATGAGAAATCAGTTAACTCAATTAATTGAGTTAAAATCAGTTTAACCAGCTGTAACGGATTGTTGCACTAGTGAGAGGTCAAGTGAATTAAATTAGATTTAATTCACATGCAGTGATCTGTCAAGTGAATAATAATTTACTATTAATAGTTGCATGCATGTCATTTCTGATGAATACCCAGTTGAGACAGAGGTTAAAGGGAAGTTATCTATCAGTTGTATTTATAGCAAATTTCCCGAGCGCAATTATATACACCATAAGATTCCCATGATGTATTGTGCAGTCAAGGAAGGCTAATTTTCCTAAATAATAGGGGTTAATTGCCTAGGGATTTTGTGAGAAAGGCAGGACGAGCAGAGGCTGAGAATTGGCTAAGTACTAGCCCAATTTTGTCTGGATCAGTGTGAGACAGTCATGATAGTGCAACAGACTCTTGTGAGAAGAGTGCATTGTATTGTTTCATGATTCCTTGGTTCATTATACAATAGAGATAGAAGGGTTTTGAGCAGCAAGATTTCCCCAGGAAAAATATATGTGTTGTGGATTGATTTTCTTCTTTCTCTTACTTGGTGTGATTGTCCGATTGTGTTTATTTTCCACAATTAATTTGTAGAAGGATTCAGTATCTTGCTTTAGCATATAGAATGATCGAATTTAATCCATTGGTATAAATATTGTTTGTATAATTTCTACATGGTATCAGAGCGCCATAAATCACAATAGTGGAGAAGAAATTGAGGTTGTGTTGAACATTATTCAAACTTGCATATACTTTCGTTGGTGCAACAAGCGGATTAAGATGGCTTTCAATGGATTACGATTTGAATATTCACTTGAGGGAAGTTCTAATTATATCGCATGGAAAGACAGAATGGGGGCAATTATGGAGGAAAACGAGTTGAAAGAATTCATTGATAATGGTATTCCCAAGCCCGCATCAACAGACGTCGCTCTTCTTTATGCTTGGAAAAAGAAGGTAACAAGGGCGAGGAGGATCTTATTAGAGGGATTTAGAGATCACATTGCCTTGAATCTCCACAGCAAGGTGACTGCATATGCAATGTGGAAGGCATTGACAGATATGTTTCAGAACAACAATGACCAAAGGAAGTTAGCATTGAATGACAAGCTCAGGAAAATCAAGAAGGAGGAGGGTGATATGGTACCAACATACTTGGCGAAGTTCACTCAATGTCGAGATGAGCTTGGAAGTGTTGGTGTGACCATAACAGATGATGAGATGGTGAGCCTAGCACTTCTAGGCCTTCCCAAGAGTTGGCATAGTTACTAGGACTCAGTGAATGGGAGGGAGAAGTTATCATATTGGGAGCAACTTTGGTCAGATTTGGTACAAGAAGAATTCAGGCGAAATACAAGGGATGGATCCTCATCCAAGACTAATTACGAGGAAAATTTTGCCTTGGATAGTAAGGCAAAGAATGCCAATGGAAATAAATCCCAAGGCGAAGCGGGCAAGAAAGACTTGTCCAAGATCAAATGTTTTCATTGTCAAGAGCATGGGCACTATGCTACAAATTGTCCACAGAAGAAGGCAAGCAAGAAGGAGCCAACAGTTGCAGCAGGTGAAGCATTGGTTTCACAGTTCGAGATTGATTTTACTCTCATTACATGCATGGCCTACAGTGTAATGGGATGCATGTGGTATTTAGACAGTGGTGCCTCGTTCCATATGATAGGGGATAGAGATCTCTTTAGTGACTTGGAGGAGAAGGACCTCCAGCAGAGCATAGAGTTTGGAGATGACAAGAGGTATAGTGCTACCAGCATAGGTACAGTTACCTTTCGTAGGGAGAATGGCTTCCATCTCATACTAGCAGATGTTTTGTATGTTCCAGGCCTAAGGAAGAATCTTTTCTTTGTAGCAGTATTGGAAGATCATGGTTATGAAGTGATGTTTAGAAAAGGAAAATTTTTCCTTAAACACATAGCCACGGGACAGGTGAAACAGATCGGTGCAAGAGTCAAGAACTTGTATGCTCTTGAGGGTGAGGATGCATGCAAGTCTTTGAGGAGAAAAGCAGTGGTTAGTGACTTGGTGGTTGAGAGGGAGCAATTATCTCTCAACATGCAGCCTCAGAAGCAGTCTTAGAAGGTTGTGGAGGAGCCACAATTGGAGAATCAAAGAGGAGACCGAGTGGAAGAGTCCACTCAAGCAGAGACCTCCAAGAGGGGAAAATTTTGAGCCAGAAAATCAGAGGGAGTACATGTAGCTATACCTCCATGTGTGAGGTGGGGTGATGTGCAGAATTAATCCCAAGAAGAAATTTGGGCAGGATTCATTGAGATGGTGTGTCTCATGGATCGAACCTTGCTATGGGGAGCCCACAGTACAGCAGTAGTAGGAAGGATCTGTTGGATTGATGTAGTCAGATGTTAGGATGAAAAAAATCAAAGTGACATGTGTCAGATATTGGAGTGCAGATCAGAGTTGGCAGCACTGCAGAGTGCATGGATGCACATGTCAGCAGTGCAGAGAGTCTAGTAGACATGTGCAGTAGGATCCAACAGTCAAAAGACTCTGATAACAGATGAATTATACTGATTCAGTTGTTTGGATGCTATTCAATTTGAGGATATTTGCATGTGCGAAAAACACTAGAGAAGTGTTGCATGCAAGAACATTCCAAAGGTACCAGATCGGGACAAATTGATTCCTTTCTTGTTGAGAGGGAGCGTTGAAATTTGCAACTAGAAATAGTGAAATTGGCATCCAAAAATGGCTACCATGGAGGCTTTTGATTTAATTATTTCTTAATTAAATTGGAAGAAATGTGTGTCAAATTTATTTATGCCTTAAATAAATTAGACAATAATTAGTTTAATGCATTCATGGTATTTTAAAACTTTCTTTTACACTTATTTACACCTTCATTTCATGATCAACTTAATGTATAATGAACCAACAACCTTAATAAGTGAGAAGCAGGTATTAAGCAGGTTAAATACATAATATCAACACATAATCATCATGCACACATACAACAGATATAAGTGGAAACCCATAAGGGAGAAAACCACATCTTATTATTATTTTGATGTAAAGGCAAGCTCCAACTCCCTCTCACCACTAACTTTCCGTAGGCTCCAACCTACAAGAGGCTACTACCTCAAATTTTGCAAGCTACAACTTACAAGGAATATCCAACTCCCATCTATTTTCTGTAGGCTACAACCCACAGGAGGCTTCTACCTCAGCCAACTCCAACTGGACATCTATCAAGCTATAACTTGAAACAGAAGCACCACTCTCGTGTATTTTCTGTAGGCTACAACCCATAGGAGTCTCCTACCTCAACCAGCTACAACTGGACATCTATCAAGCTATAACTTGATATGGAAGCACCAACTTCCTCACACTTCAATAAATTCATATGGTGATTTACCCGGATATCAGCTCTATTTTCCTCCATCTTCACTGTTGCCTTTCCAACTTTCATATCTGCTTCATATCAGCTCGATTTTTCTTCTTCTTCACTGTTGTCCTTCCACCCTTAAAATATGCTTCATATTAGCTATGTTTTTCTCCTTCTTCATTGTTGTCCTTCCAGCCTTAAAATCTGCTTCATATTAGCTCTGGATCTGCACAACTCCTCTTTATTCTCTCTCACATTCTTCCACTCTCTAACATCTCTATGCATATGATAGTAACATAATTTATAGAGATCACCTCATAACTATTTGCATTCCATAAGGGAATATGAAATGAACATGTATGACTCTTTGCCTTCCACCTCCTCATTTTCTTGCCTAACCATTCAGAATAATATAACAGTATGTACACATTTCAGTATTACAGTGGAGTTTTTCTTTGCCTAGGGAGACTTGCCTTTGCAAAACAAACAATATAAAAATAAATAATACATTTTCAATTACAATAAATTATTTACTCAGCCCATCAGTTTCTTCACTTTGATGTGTGTTTGTCCTTTTCTTCTTGCTGTCTTGTGTCTTTTCTATTTATGTTTTTATTTTCCACCTTTTTGTATGACTGCCCTTTTCTTTTATTACTTGTGACTTTTCTTTTGCATTCAGCCTTTTCATCTGCCCTTGTTGTCGCACCATTGTTCTACCCCTGTTCCTCATCCTTTGAATTGCGTTCAGATAATTCCTTTGTGATCTATGGGATATGGCTCACATACAACTCCCTTTATACCCACGACGGATTACAAATCCGAGCTTTAATCAACATACATATGTTTAAACAATCAACAACACATATATATTTAAACATACATACAACTAGCAATCAATAGCGTAAACTTTACACTATGGCGCATATAACATAAACGGAACAAAGGCTATTGGGTCCCACAGCGCTTGACCAATCATATCTCATCGCAAATCCTTTCCCGCGGGGTTCCCACTCTACTGTTAGCGATAAACCTTAAACCTTGCGATCTGTGATTTGCGCTCAGGTACGGTGCTACCACATGGATTCCCTTCATCGCATAAACCTCCCCGCATCGCAACCAACATAACATTCCTTGCGATGTATTTGAAGTCACCTCTTATTTCTTGTGGTATGCGATGTTGCGCATGGTCGACACGTGTCCCTCCATTTTACATCGCAAAATATTTAACTTAACTTGTGGTCGCCTTACTGCTATCCTTTAAGCACTTTGATGTGCAGTATGCGGTTCGCCGTCTGCCGTTGATTTGCCCTCAGATCTAACGGTCCTCATCTGATCGCACTTCGCACATTATAAGATTTACTTTGTGGTTATATTCTATTTCTTGCGATGTGCGATATTGCGTTGTGCCGCCGCATGTCCCTTATTCACTCCGCATCGCAACTGATTTAACTTACCTTGTTACACCTTAACACTTACCCGCTATACTTTGAGATTTGTGCTTTTGATCTCCACTAATGCGATCATCACCGTTGATCTGCCCAAATATATGGTCCTCGTTTCTTCTTGCAATTCGATTGTATTGATGCCCTGCTTATCTTACGATGAATCATATCCATCCATTTCTTGCCTTCATTTGTGATCTAATCCCAACCGTCTACTCGCCTTCGCACAACTCTTCTTCGCCTCTTCTACCTACTTTGATCTCAGCCATCCATCTCTTGCCTTTGTTGTTGTGATCTAATCGTGACCGTCCGTTCACCTCACTTGTAATTCTTGAAAGACTTCTTTGCCTTATTCTATTTTCCATTTGTTTACGTTGTCCCGCTCTGTGGCACCAGTTCCTCCACACTACTCCTCCTGAGCTTGTTTTGTATTCTTCAACGCGATTCTCTCCTGAGCTTTATATTGTCTCCGCTCTGCAACATCGGTTCCTCCACGCTGCTTCTCCCTGAGCTTGTTCTTCTATTCACTATTCACTCCGACTTGGGATTCTTTTGCTTGTTGCCCACCTTAAACGTGTCGATCTCTCCTGAGCTTGTTTTGTTGCCTTTGCTCCTTTTCTGTCTTAACTATTTCTCTGCTGCCTATGCTTCTTTCTGCTACCTTTGTTGCCTCTGGTGCCTTCTTAGCTGCATTCGTTGCCTCTGCTATATTCACTGCCTCTCTACACTCGCTGCCTCTTTGCTTTTGTTGCTTCTCTACCTTTGCTACTTAGCTACATTCGCTACCTCTCTTCTTTTGATGCTCCTCTACCTTTTCTTCTTAGTTGCATTCGCTGCCTCTCTTCTTTTGTTGCTTCTCTGTTTCCTTTGCTACCTTTGCTCCTTTTCTGCCTTGCTTCTTAGCTGCATTCACTTCTTTGTTGCCTCTGATGATAGTCTAATGCTGCTCCTTGCCTTTCTGTTGCTCCTCTACCTCTCTTTTAAGCTTTCTTACAACATTATTTCTTGATCTGCTCCTTTGCCTTATTTTTGGTTATTCTCTGCTCCTTTGGCTTAGTGATAGTTCAGGTGCTGCTCCTTTGTGCTCCTTTTCCATCAATGACAATACTTCCTTTGGCATTAATGGAAATACTCCAATACTTCCTCTAGGACTTCCTCCCCCTTCTCATTCTGAGAAGTGTCTTGTCTTCCTCTACTTGCTTTTCAGAAGAGCCTTTCTTCTTCTGCTTACTTTTCCTCCCCCTTTGACATCAATGGAAAATGGTTTCACATTTCTCAGTGTATTTTATATGTTTTCATTTCCTTTCTCTAAGATGTGTTTAGGCCTTATTCTTCTAAATTTGCACCTTGCTGCTCCAGACTAGTGTACAAGAGTTGTTGGGAGAATACTTTGAGATTCATTGACTCCTTGCACTTGTATAAAGTTGATAGATATAAGGACACTTCATAGAAAAAAATCATATAATCAGACTTATATAATCATAGATGCATCATTGGAACAATACTAAAATACTGAGAATGCTACATACGACATATATAAAGTCTGCTCCAAATATACTTCAATCTATATTATGATCTTCATCTGAGATACATATCTGTTGAGGAAGATTGTAGATGGAATATGTCTTCTTCTGCAATACACTTTTGCAGTACACATCTATTCAAATATGATGATGCCAATATATCTTTTATAGTTGAGGTTCACCTTTACTGCCTATTTTTGGTGATATGAGCTAGGTTACTGACAAGAATCTTACACTTAACCACTGAAAGGTCCTTGTTACTGATGTGAAAAATGAATCAAAACAAAGCTTACAACTTATTGTGAGATTAGACAATATATTTCAATCTAAGAGACCAAATGACTTTACTGCTTGTACAGTGTACTTTCAAAACAAACCTTTGAGGCTAGATACATTCAATGTATTGGTCAGTCTCACTTATCAACTATGCAGTTTTATTTATGACATGGGGGGTATGTATGTCAATTATTAACCTCTCTTAAAGGTGAAATACCAGCAAATCCTTTCGGCTGAAGTAGGCTTTAGATGAATCAATAACAGACTCTTGAGCTTCAAATGTAAGATTAACACAATTAGTCCTTCATAATTCAGATACTTTAACGGTTCTATCATGATGATCTTCAGCTAAACATCTTCAAGTTGTTTAATTGAAATCTCAACAAATAGACTTCACACAGTTTTATGAATGATCTTAAGAAAGAGGCCTTGAATATAAATTTGTACTGACTTAAGGAAGGCATGCAATTATATCTAGAAATAGATACTGCTTCAATTCTCAATATACTACTTCAAGTGTAAACAAGATAATGATCCTTTTTCACTTTCATTGACATTTTTATGCTTTAATAATGCATATAACGTTGGGTATACTACCTTGATGTACTTCTGCCATAATAATATGATCCTGAGGACCTATACCATACCACTGCTTCACTGATAACACATGGTATTTTGCTGATAGTAGGCTGCTTGATCCAAGTTACCAATTGATACTAATTTGATAAACTATGCAGTAATTTCACTTCAGCTAGCACATGAACCCATATTTAAGACAACCTTCATAGTTTCAACTATCGATCTCTCCACTGTTCTTAACAATAATCATTAATATACTAAATCTGATCTTGGCATCATTAACCTTTTGCTTACTTTTTCATTCCAGTTTAAAATAATGTCACTGCATATTCCTTTCTAGGACTGCTCTAGAATCCTTGCTTCTCTATATACAATTAAACTATTCTAACATAATGATCTTCGAGAAGGCATCTTCAATTTCTTTACTTGGAATATACAAGGGCAGACCACTCATAGTTTTATCACTCATTTAACAGCTTTCCTCCAAGGGGGCCTTCTATAGATGAAATATGGAATGATATAATGATGATAAAAATTTCTCTTACTCATCCTTCTTAAATTTGTTTCATTGCTAACTCTTGTAGTGCGATGCACAGTGTAATCATCCTCTATGGATCTTTCCAATTCTATAGCTCAAAGCATAATTTTTGTGATTTTAATCATTCATCACTTAGTGTGTTGTTGTCTTATTAGCTTACATGTTCATGGTTGATATTCCCTTTACCACCATGGCTGCTTGCTGCCTTCTCTCCTTCCATCAACTAGTTGGCTATTGAATGCTTCAGGTATTCTTCTTCCACTATATTTCTCTGTTACGGGAATTTTCCTTTCCCTTTCTAAAATTTTAGCTATTCTTATTCCATGGAGCTCTTCTTAGACTACTTTTATGGGGACTAATTATGAATTTCTCTCCCCCTGGGATGTTGCTTCTTATTTATTGTTGGCTGGATATTTGTGTTGCTTCCTAGAACAGCTCCCTTTGAGACTATGATGGATTCATTATGTTATTGAAGTAACAGGCTCCCCTTTTCTCTTTTCCTTCCATACTTTATTTGGGTTCTTCATAATGTCTACACTTCCTTTTGATTCACATTTTTTTCTGATTTGATTGGATTCCATCATTTGTTTAGAGTTCTTTAATGTATATGGAAACTTATAGTATTTTTCTTTGTGACCAAGCTTGTGGCATGAAAAAAATCTTATTTTACCTAAGAAAGGTTGAGCTGATGTATGGAATCTTGTTCCCCTTTTTTAATACAATTTACATTCAACAGATTTATGTAAAAAATCATTGCATGAAAAACAGTAGCCATGGAATCGATTAGTGTACCTAGTGAAAGGTTGTCCTCTCCATTTGTTTGCTTGAGGTAGTATTTTCATTTTCTCCATCCTTTGTTGGTTGGACTAGATTTGCTTTGTCTTACAGTATGTTGTAATATGTCCAGGTTTGTGGCAGGAAAAACAAGTGATACTTCTCATGGGAGGAAAGAACCTCTTTTGACAACTTCTGAATTTATTCAATTCATATTCAGGAGTGTACGAGCCTTTTGCAGTTGATTGTTTCTTCCTCTCGTTCTCTGTCCTTTCATGTTTCTTCTTGTTTCTATTAGTTTCTTTACAAATCATGTTCTTGTTGGCTTCTACTTCTGTGGGAATCTTTTGAGCTGCTTCATTATCCTTTACAGCTTTTACAAAAGTGATATTCATGCTATCTTCTACCTTAAACTTATTTTTTTCTCCTTCATAGCCTAACCCAGTCTTTATGAGAGGACATATTTGAGCATTTAGTATTTTTTCTAACTGTTCAGAGCTTTTCATTCATGGAGTGTTCATAGATAACTCCATCTGGGCATTTTCTAGTTTCTTTCTCAGGCATGCTACTTATTCTTCTAATTTATCTTGCTCCTGATGTTTATATTTAATTTTCTTAAGAAAAATGTCTTCCACCTTCCTATATTCTTCAAGTTCTACTTTCAACTGAATGAGGTTTTCTGAATCAGCTTCAGGAGAATGTCTTTTAGTTTTATGCACTTGAGTCTAAGTTTGTCTATTTCCTCTAGGGCACTCCTCAGCTCCCCCTCAAGATCTACCTCACCTTCTTCCTCATCATCCAAAAGGAATCCTTCATGCTCTTCCTTGGCCATCAACACAAATTCAGAGGTTCCTTCTTCATTTGAGGATTCATCCGAGCTTTCAGATGCATTGTTATCTTGCTAAGCATAAAATGATTTTCGATGACTCTCTTCCCTTTCTGCCATTTATTTATTTTATTTTTCTCTGTCTCTTATGGTTGGTTCTCTATTTTCTTATGAGGACATTTAGATGCATAGTGCCCCACTCTTCCACAGTTAAAGCACTTAAATGGAAGTTTACCTTTGTGTTTACCCATGCCTTTATCAAATCTTCTGACGAATTTGGACTCTTCTTCATCTAAGCATGAACATGTACCTTCCTTCTCTTTCATGCACTTATCTACCTTAAAGGCTGCCTCCCTCACATTTGAATTCCCTTGTGAAAGTCTCATCTCATAAGCTGTTAAGTTTCCAAGCAATTGGTTCGTGGTCAAGGTTTCCCAATTTGATGTTTCTTCTATGGCTGAAACCTTAGGTTTAAACCTGGATGGTAAAGATCTCAATATCTTTTGCACAATTACACATTCCTTAATGGGTTCTCCTAGAGCTTTCATGTTATTCACAATTTTCGCAACCTTTAAGAAGAAACTGGCTATATCTTCATCTTCATTCATTTTTACATTTTCAAACTGAGCTCTATAGGTTTGCAGCTTAGCCATATTCACCTTTTTATCTCCCTCATGGATACTTTCTAATGTATCCCATATTTATTTGGAAGTCTTGATGTGTATTACTTTGATAAATTCTTCCTCACACAGACCACTTAAGAGTGCATTCATGGCTTTTGCATTAGCTATAAAAAACTTGTTTAGCTTCCTTCTCCGTGTCAAAATCCTTTGGGGCATATCCTAATTCCACAGCAGCCCAAACTTATATTCATAGAGACATTATGTACGTCCTCATTCTTATTTTCCAGAAGGCATAGTTTGTGCCAATAAACAAAGGGGCTTTATTTGTTGAGGATCCTTCTAGACTAGCCATCTTGGGGACCTAGGATCTCCTTCCAGTTGTTAAAATGATACAGAAGGAACTTGCTCTAATACCAATTATTGAACCCTTAGTTAAACTGAGAGAGTGGGGGGGGTGAATCAGTTTAATGCATTCATGGTCTTTTAAAACTTTATTTTACACTTATTTACACCTTCATTTCATGATTGACTTAATGTATAATGAACCGGAAACCTTAGTAAGTGAGAAGCAGGTATTAAGAAAATTAAATATAGAATATCAACACATAATCATCATGCATATAGACAACAGATATAAGTGGAAACCCATAAGGGAGAAAACCACATCTTATTATTTTTGTGATGCAAAGGCAAGCTCCAACTCCCTCTCAACACTGATTTTCTATAGGCACCAACCTATAGGAGGCTAATACCTCAAATTCTGCAAGCTACAACTTGCAAGGAAGCTCCAAATCCCATCTATTTTCTGTAGGCTACAACCCATGGGAGGCGCCTACCTCAGCCAGCACCAACTGGACATCTATCAAGCTATAACTTGAAACGGAAGCACCAAATCCCATGTATTTTCTGCAGGTTACAACCCACATGAGGATCCTACCTCAACCAACTAAAACTAGACATCTATCAAGCTACAACTTGATATGGAAGCACCAACTTCCTCACACTTCAATAAATTCATATGCTAGTTTACCTAGATATCAACTCTATTTTCCTCCATCTTCACTGCTGACTTTCCAGCCTTCATATATGCTTCATATCAGCTATGTTTTTCTTCTTCTTCACTATTGTCCTTACAACCTTCAAATCTGCTTCATATTAGATTTGTTTTTCTCCTTCTTCACTATTGTCCTTCCAGCCTTGAAATTTGCTTCATATTAGCTTTGGATCTTCACAAGTCCTCTTTCTTCTCTTTCACATTCTTCCACTCTCTAACATCTATATGCATATGATAGTAACATCATTTATAGAGATCACCTCATAACTATTTGCATTCCATATGGGAATATGAAATGAACAGGTATGACTCTTTTCCTTCCACCTCCTCATTTTCTTGCCCATCACATTCAGAATAATATAACAATATGTACACATTTCAGTATTACAGTGGAGTTTTTCTTTGCCTATGGAGACTTGCCTTTGAATCACAAACAATATAAAAATAAATAATACATTTTCAGTTACAATAAATTATTTACTCAGTCCATCAGTTTCTTCGCTTTGCTATGCGTTTGTCCTTTTCTGCTTGTTGTCTTGTGTCTTTTCGGTTTTTTCCATTATATTCCACCTTTGTTGTAGAACTTCCCTTTTCTTTTATTACTTGTGACTTTTCTTTTCTATTCATCCTTTTCATCTGCCCGTGTTGTCACACCACTATTCTGCCCATGTTCCTCGTCCTTTGAATTGCGTTCAGATTATTCCTTTGTGACCTATGGGATATGACCCACATACAACTCCCTTTATACTCGTGATAGATTACAAATTTGGGCTTTAATCAACATACATATGTTTAAACGATCAATAACACATATGTATTTAAACATACATATAATTAGCAGTCAACAGCGTAAACTTTACATTATGGCGCATATAACATACACGGAATAAAGGCTATTGGGTCTCACAGCACTTGACCAATCATATCTCATCGCAAATCCTTGCCCGCAGGTTTCCCACTCTATCATTAGTGATAAACCTTAAACCTTGCGATCTGCGATCTGCACTCGTGCACGGTGTTGCCACATGGATTCCCTTCATCGCATAAACCTTACCGCATCGCAACCAACATAAAATTCCTTGTGATATATTTGGAGATACCTCCTATTTATTTTGATATGCGATGTTGCACAGGGTCGACACATGTCCCTCCATTTTGCATCGCAGAATATTTAACTTAAATTGTGGTCACCTTATTTCTATTCTTTAAGCACTGCGATGTGCGATATGTGATTCTCCGTTTTCCGTTGATTTGCCCCCAGATCTAACAGTCCTCATCTGATCGCACTTTGCACTTTATAAGATTTACTTTGTGGTTGTACTCTTCTTGTGATATTGCATTGTGCCGCTGCGTGTCCCTTCTTCATTTTGCATCGCAACTGATTTAAATTACCTTGCGACGCCTTAACACTTACCTGATATGCTTTGTGATTTGCGCTTTTGATCTCCGTCGATGTGATCATCACCATTGATCTGCCCATATCTACGGTCCTCATTGATGCTTGTAATTCGATTGTATTTTTGCCTCGCTTATCTTACAATGAATCATATCCATCCATTTCTTTCCTTTGTTTGTGATCTAATCCCGACCATCCACTCACCTTCGCACGGATTTTCTTCACCTCTTCTGCCTTCTTTGATCTCAGCCATCCATCTCTTGCCTTTGCTGTTGCGATCTAATCGTGACCGTCCTTTCACCTCACTTGGAATTCTTCAAGGACTTCTCTACCTTAGTCTATTTTATGTTTGTTTACATTGTCTCGATTTGTGACACCGTTTCCTCCACGCTACTCCTCATGAGCTTGTTCTGTATTCTTCAACGTGATTCTCTCCTGAGCTTTATATTGTCGCCACTCTACAACATCAGTTCCTGCATGCTGCTCCTCCCTGAGCTTTATTCAGTTTCTAAGTGCCTTGATCTCTCCTGAGCTTGTTCTTCTATTCGTTATTCACTCCAACTTGGGATTCCTTCGCTTGCTGCACACCTTAAACACGTCGATCTCTCCTAAGCTTGTTTTGCTTCCTTTGCCCCTTTTCTGCCTTAACTGATTCTCTGCTGCCCTTGCTCATTTTTTGCCTTAACTGCTTCTTTGCTGCCTCTTCTTCTTTATGCTACATTTTTTGCCTCTAGTGCCTTCTTAGCTACATCTGTTTCCTCTTCTATATTCGTTTCCTCTCTACATTCACCGCCTCTCTGCTTTCACTGCTTCTCTGCCTTTGCTGCTTAGCTGCATTCACTGCCCCTCTGCTTTTGCTACTCCTCTGCCTTTGCTGCTTAGCTGCATTCATTGCCTCTCTGATTTTGCTGCTTCTCTATTGCCTTTGCTGCCTCAGCTACCTCTGCTCCTTCTTTGCCTTGCTTCTTAGCTGCATTCAATTCTTTGTTGCCTCTGCTGACGGGCTAATGTTGCTCCTTGCCTTTTTGCTACTCCTCTACCTCTCTTTTATGCTTTCTTACTGCATTATTGTATGATCTGCTCCTTTGCCTTATTTCTGGTTCTTCTCTGCTCCTTTGCCTTAGTGATAGTTCAGGTGCTACTCCTTTTTGCTCCTTTGCCATCAATGACAATATTTCCAACAAAAGGATGGATTCAATTTACAGCGCGAAAAAAGACACTTTTGTAGAGGAAAAAAAGGGGTTTGTAGAAGCAAGCGTGTCAACATCAAATAAACCTGTGGATGTGGTCGGAGTAGATGAAGAAATAAATCTATTTTTACAAGCTTGTATCAAACTATTACACAATAAAAAGGTAGTTGAGAATCTTCAAGCATTAAAAGATAATTGCGCGGAAAAAGAACAACCTCGGATGGAACAGAAAGCTATCAACAAGATCTATAAGAACAAAAGAAGAAATGGATGAGAGATGTGCTTGGCTGCTCAAATTGGTGCCTATGAGATGGATCAGGTTATTTATGATCTAGGATTTGATGCAAATGTCTTAATTAAGAAAAATTGGCAGTGCATGGGAGAGCCTAAGTTGGAGTGGCCTACTATTTAGTTTCACATGGCGAATCAATAGAATATCATTCCATTAGGAAGACTCTCGCAGGTGGTAATAGATATTGAAGGAGTAGAGGTGCTTGCAGATTTTGAAGTTATACAGATTGTGGATGATATTGATCGCTATCCTGCGTTGTTGGGCTTATATTGGGATATTTATATGGATGGCATCATTAATCTTAAGAGAATAAGTATGGTATTTGAGAACAATGGAACCAGAGTTGTAGTTTCCCTAGATCTTGCAGAAGGTGCAAGATATATAGAGCCGGTGCGTGCGGATGACGATGTAAACTATATCTATAAGATAACTACACAAGATGATGATTGGATCAACCCGACAGTTGATGGGAGAGTTAATTGGGAAAAATATAGTTCCTGATTCACATATTCGGATGAAGAACTGGAGAACTAGCATAATTGGCTACATGAAGTATCTGTGTTGTCCTGCATTCGAGTGACCAAAGCTCTTCAATGCATATCATCAGAGGTACGAGAATTGTCATATTATGATGGTTTAACTAATGTGAACATGGCTTTAGGAGAACTTGAAAGGAATGTTCCAGAAGCACATATATTCCATTCACTAGATATAGCACTGCACTCTACCCCAACATACTGGTGGGAGATTCACAAAGGAAACTTGGGTAATTGGGAAGAATGCACCCAAATGATGAGACTGTGATTTGAGTGTCCAACTACCAGAATGGAAGAGCCCTATTTTGGAAAAGGTGATCCACACAGACATCTGGCTAAATGGATTGAAGTATGTGGTGCATAGACAAGACCAGAATGGGTACACATGTTCATCCACAGGTTGGGGAAGGTGCCTACTGATTGGTACTTGGAAACTGAGCTGCGTTGAGGAACTAATGAATGGACTACGCTAATAGAAAGTTTCATTTTAACTTTCAACTTTGAAAGTGGGCTTGATTTCTTGGGAAAATCATTGCAAGGTATTCAGGAGTTCATCTTTGATACAATGAAGTCGAAGGTAGAGCATGCCGCACCAGCAAGGGATGCACAGATGATGGATATTGTCAATTGCATAAATTTGGCAGTTGAAGAGAGTGAGGAAAATCCAAGGAATATCAAAATTCCTAAATCTGAAGGACAATGTGCAGTTGCTGGGCCTTCAATTGAGTCATTAGATGTCATTAAAACTCTAAATATTTGACAAGTAAACATTGGCTCTAAAGAATAACCGAAACTGGTGAAGATCATAGATTACTAGGATGATGATACGGTGGGAAAGGTAGTTGAACTGTTGACTTAATATCAGGACCTATTTCCTACAAATTATTCTGAACTAAAAGGGATAATAAGAGCTCTACGGGTGATGAAGATTACTTTGGAACTAGATGCATGACCTGTGAAGCAGCACCCATATAAATTGAATCCAAAATATAAGCAGAAAGTTAAGGAAAAATTGGATAAAATGGTTGTTGCAGGAATTATAGAACCAATGGAGGAGTCATATTGGGTGAGTCCTATGGTGGTACATGATAAGAATACTAAATGAGAAATAATAATTTACATGGATTTGCACAAACTGAATGATGCCTGTGTTCATGATCAATTATCAACCCCATTTTTTGATGAGATCTTGGACAATGTAGGAGGATAGGAGGCCTATTCATTTACAGATGGGTTCTTAGGATATCATTAGATCAGAATTGTGTCAGAAGATAGGAGTAAGACAACCTTTGCGGCGAAATGGGGATACTTTTAGTATACTGTTATGCCATTTGGGTTGAAGAATGCACCTATTATCTTATCGCATGTAGTTGTAGCTGCATTTAAGGAATATATCCACAAGTTCTTAGAAGTCGACTTTGATGACTGGACTGTCTTTGGATTGTTGAAAAAGCAAGTATCAATTTTGCACCTAATGTTGGATACTTGTAGGAAGTATCATTTCTCATTTAATCTGAAGAAGTGCATATTTTGTGTGCCATTCGAGATATTTATGGGTCACATTTTTTGTCAGCAAGGATTGATGGTGGAACCAGCCAAGATCGCAGTGATTGTTAATCTAGAAGTTCCTGCAAATTTCAAACAACTACGCTCAATTTTGGGGCATACTAGATATTACCGAAAGTTCATTCAAGGCTATGCATTGATCATCGCACCCATGGAGAAATTTCTCAAGAAGGATGCATCATTATGTTGGGACCAATAATTTCAAAAGGTTTTTGAATTTTTGAAGGAGAAGATGGTCATTGCGCCCATATTGGTCCTTCCAGATTGGTCAAAGGTATTCCATGTCCATGTTGATGCCTCCTGCATCACGCTCAGAGTTATTTTAGCTTGGCCAAGAGCCAGGGAGATCGATCACCCTATTGCATTTGCAAGTAGGAATCTATCAAGCACGGAGCATAATTATTCCACCACGGAGAGGGAAGGATTGGCTCTGGTTTTTGTGTTGCAGAAATTTCGCCATTATCTATTAGGAGGTCACTTTAAGATGTTTACTGACCACTCTGATTTGAATTACCTGGTCAATAAGCCTATGTTGGGGGTGAATATCTACAGATGGTTGCTGTTGTTTCAGGAGTATGATTTTGAAGTCATCGTGAAACCTAGAAGATTGAATGTTGGGCCAGACCATCTGTTGCGCATTAAAAATGGAAAAGAGCCTACTAGCTTAGAAGATGGGTTACCAGATGTGAATTTATTTTCTATAAAGGTGGTTGATGATAATTTTGATGATATCATTCATTTCTTGACTACTGGATGTGCACCCAAGGAGTATACATTCCAACAGAAGAAAGAGTTAGTTGCAACTGAATTTACTCTAATTTTCGATCAACTGTACAAGATGGGTGTAGATGAGGTATTGTGAAGTTATGTATTGGAATTTGAAAGATGAGATATCTTAGCTGAAGCACATGGATGGGTTGCCAGAGGTCACTATGTAGGGAAAGTCATTGCGTAGAAGATCCTGCAAGCTAGTTTATGGTGGCTCACGCTGCACAATGATGCATATGCACATTGTCACGCATGTGATGTATGAAAAAGGACAGGAAAACCATTGTGTAGAGACAAGATTCCCTTGCACCCATATATGGCATTACAATCTTTTGATAAATGGGCTACATATTTTGTTGGACCTATTGACCCTCCAGGAAAGAAGGTAGGTGCACATTACATATCACTGCAGCAGATTATGTCACTGTATGGGCTGAAGCTAAACTATTGAATGATTGTAGTGCCGACACAACTATGCACTTTATTTTTTAAAACATTTTGACTCGATTTGGGTGCCCTAATATTTTTATGAGTGATCGAGGTACGCACTTTGTGAATGAAACCATTGAATCTTTGAAAACAGAATTTTGGATTCATCATCAAAAGAGCACTCCATATCACTCACAGGAGAATGGTGCAGTAGAATATTTCAATAAGATATTGGAGATTACACTCACTAGGGTTTGTAATGATAACCGAAATTATTGGGATGTGTGCATACCTGCAGTTCTTGGGCATATAGAACCACATGCAAGAAGTTGACAGGGAAGAGACCGTTCATGATGGTGTATGGGCAAGAAGTAGTTAAGCCAATGGAGTACATTGTTCCAAGTTTTTGCATTTTAGCATTCACAAATATGACGGAACATGATATTATGGAAGAAATATTGTCATAGTTGGTCACGCTAGAAGATGATCGCTTTATTGCAGGTTTCCATCAGCAAGTGCAGAAGGCACACAAAAAGGTTTGGCATGATAGGCATATTAGACAGAAGGTATTTAAGGAAGAGGATTTGCTCTTATTGTATGAAAAAAAGTTTTCATGCCACCTAGGGAAGTTCAATATGCACTGGCTAGGACCATATATTGTTAATAAAATCACAGACAGAGGTGCAGTGCGCCTGGCTACATTGAGCAGAGAAAACCTTCCTGGGTATGTCAATGGAAGTCGATTAAAGCCTTATAGGGATGACCCTCTCCCTGCACACACCAAATGACTATATGGCCGAAAATATGGATCTGCATAGCAAGGATGGAGGATGCACAGATAGGTGCGACAAGCGCGCAGGAGCTGTGCACGAAGGTTGACTGGATCGGAGAGGTGCCAAAATATAGCCTCGGAATAGTAAATCTGGACAAGACAATATTATTACCGTTTGGATGAGCATCTAATTTGCATTTAATGAGGATATTATGCCATATTTCAAGTCATTTTATCATTTATGGATCGATATTAATGCACAAGAGATCGTTTAAGGTGTGCCTATGCTATAAATATGACCGAAGGGGTCGCATTAGTTCCCTTTTCCTTTTGTACGAATTTTGCCAATTAAGCTCTCTACTTTCTGAAGTTTATCTGAATTCTATGTCTGGTATTGATCTGCTCTTTGAGGAGGAGCTACACCGTAGAGGTTTAGGTCACCTAATTCCGCCCAGTATGACTGCCACCAAGCGAGGAGAAGACCCCGATGTGCAGGCTGCTAAGACCCCTACGCCAGCCCAAACCAAGAAGGGACAATCTTCGGGGTTACATAAGTCACCTCGTGAGAAGAATCGTAAGTTGTGCTCCACTGTGGCAGAACACCAAAAGAAGCCAATGGCCGAGTTTCTAGAGACAATAATGGAGGAAGAAGATGTGGTAGAGGTTGTTGATCTGATCTCATAGTTGCCTACCTATGCCGCACTGTGCAAAGCTTCAGTGAAGGTCCCTAAGGACCTTGATAAAGTTTGTTCATACATTAACATGCCATTGCTTCTGGAGAACGTACCATTTTAGGGCTACATGTTCGCCAAAATTCCGTTTCTCAAGATGGAGGATTGGGACATCACAGATTAAGAGAAATTTCCTAAGCTCCCACCTGATATGTATTTATAGTGCACCCTCTACGATGATGGCATAATAAAGGTTGAGCCAACGCCCTGGGCATTGGGCTTGCATAAATCAGGCCTATTGAACCTGCTACAGATCCCACACTTCGGGCACAGCCCGATCAATGATATCTCTGTGCGACAGTTGCTCACCCTGATTCATGACGATTGTTTGTGGCTTGGATAGCATATACCAATCGATGTCGTGCTGATCCATCAGATCACCAGTTTTCCTGACCAAGGCGCGGGTCCAATGGAAGCCTTTGGAGGTAAAGGTCAAAAGAAGAAGGTTGATGACAAGGTAAAGAAAGACTATAAGGTGTCTCACAACACTCGAGGCTTAGTTGTCAGTGAAATAAGTGACCCTGCGGTTCAGTTTGGCACAATTTTCTTGGCCTGCAAACTGATGAGGAAGTGTAGACTCAAGGAAGTCCCAACACATGTTATTGTTCTCGCTAGGAAGTGCGAGAAGGGTGTCCAGTACAACTGGGCTCAATAATTATGCACAAAATTTCTAGAAAATGTGCACAAGGCGCAGGAGGAGGGGAAACACTTCTATTATGCCTGAATAATCCTCCTCATCGCGCTCATCAGCTGGAAGACATGGAAGAAATGGAGTTCCTATAGATAGACCCAGACATGTGCGAAACCACGCGCTATACAACCCTGTGGCATTCCAAGATCCCAGCAAGAGTCACCGAAAATAATATTTTTTGGATACTTTTTTACTTTGCGCTATGTCAAGCTATCCATTCAAATCCAAGGTTGTCCCCAAACTTATATGAACCATATAAATTGATTGCAAATTTCAAAGTGACATTCCATAATGTAAATATCCGCCCGAAGGGCATTGTCGAGGGCATCTAGTATGATTTGTCATATTTGGTCACAAAATATGACCTAGTGCGCATCACGATAGAGTGGTTGTCTGCCTGGTTAGAGCTACACACCACTGGATGTGCCACGTCATCCATTTTGAAGACTCTGAAAAAGCCCATAACCACAAAAGATACACATCAGAAGGGAAAAGATGTCAAGGCTAAGCCTGAAACTACCAAAACCGATGAGACAATTGATTTGGAAAAAGAGACAGAACCTTAAAAGAACAGGGAAGGTGTTGAAGAAACTGAGACGTAGACCACCAAAGGGACTAAGCGCGGGTCTCAGGCAGCTGGAGGTCCATGCAAAAAGAGAAAGGGGTCTAAACTAGCCGGAATACAGGACCTCACCTTGACAGAGGATGACTTTACTAAAATTGAAAACACAATAAAGTATGCTACATAGGATATGTGGTCCGATATGGAAGCGCAGTACAAAGCTGTGCTCGACAGAGTGCATACATGTATCTAAGAACTCAAAGTATAGGCGAGCCAGATTCAAGCGAGCGTGGCGCAAGTGAGCCAAATTCAAGCTAGCGTGCCTCCTTCTAGCATGCAACCGACAAACACGGTGCTACCTTCTACTAGGGATAGCCACCTAATCCAGATCCCCATGCTGACCATCAGAGTAGAGTTTCCCGTGACCCTGTGAGCTAGTGGAGAAATCAACATTGACTTGGTCGTGCTGCTAGTCGGGAAGCTCCGCATGATCCATAGTATGATTGTGGATGAGTTATAGTATAGAGAGGATCATGTCTACCATGGTGTCAATGACTCACAACAAAAAGCAATCTTTCTATAGCAAAAGCAACAGACAATAGAGGAGGTGTGTCGCGCAGCTAAGGCTTGGTGTGCCGCATTGGAGGCCAATATTGACCAAGTCTACAGTGACCTACCAGAGGTCCCTGCCTTAGCCTCACCTATAGAAAAATTATAGGGCTTTGCCGATGCGCTCACGACATCGCGCAATGAAGTACAGACTGTCAGAGTTGAGTTTGAGCAACAAATTGTTGAGCTATAGCTGAAGCTCTAGCCGGAAACACCACCAGAGATCAGATCGTACCGCATTGCAGAGGTCAAGGCAGCTACAAAAAACATATCAACTGTAGTGGCAGAGTGTGGTCAATTATTGGATGAAGCCATGGCTGTCTGGACTTCTATTCAGAATGACCCAAGGGTACAACAGCTAAGAAATGAATTGCACGTTAAGGAACAAAAATTTACAGAGATCTGGATGGCGGCGCCTACATTGGTGACAACGCAGATTATTTCCTTCCTTCATAAGGGCAAGGCAATTCACACAGAGATCGAAGATCTGCGCCGCCGAGAGCATCTTTGGAGACAAGGATGCAGCCGTGGGCTGAGGAAGCCTTGCATTTTTCGCAGAGCATTGATAGTTCCCTAAAAATCCTTCAACAAACACAACACAACATCAATCTGGCAGCTAAAGGGCCGACAACCGCAAAGCTAGTGGATGAAGCGCAGGGTGCTACCGCGCAGAGCGTCAAAGTGGTCTTGTCGCTAAAAGGCTCTATCAAAGCACTGAAAGCCAAGATGAAGGAGACCACCCCATAGTGACTCGGGACGAGTCATGAGTTTGTGTTGGGGGGCTTTTGGAGCGAGGTTCCCTATGGTACAATTTTGGGTTAACTTTTATCTATATTTTGTTGTGCGTGTTGCGCGAAAGAGTCAAAGGGGCTTTGGGGCGGGTCAAAGTACCTTAATCAATGTAAGGGGTTTTAAGGGAAAACCATGAGTCATAGACTATGGTTTGAGACCATGGTATCTGCGCATCAAGTTAGTATAAATATGGATAGATCAAGTCGAGTAGAAAGGAGGAATGAATGAATGACCGCATATGAATGGTTTGTAAGGCTTTGATCTAAGTCTAGTTTTTTTGGGTAGAAAGGCTCCTGCTGGTTGTGTGAGAAAAGACCTAAGTCCTAGCTATGTGTGGTCTCTGCTCGCTGTGTGCGTGGAAGGATAGATTGTATTGAAGGACTGAATGTACTGAATTTTCTAGATCTCTTAATAAATAAGATTTTTTTGGTGAACCCGGACTGTTACTTGTTGTTTATCTGTTAATTGCGAACATGTTCTATTATTTCATATTTACTTATGTTTATAGTTAATTGCGTATGCGTGAATGAATGAAGTACATTGTGCGTGAATATCATTTTATGAATAGATCTGATTGAATTATATATGTTTATTGTGTGTGAATGTATATTGAAGCATTAACCAATACTCAATGAAGAGGTTGATCTATTGTTGCGCGCATCTGTTATAAAATATGTATATTATTTGTTATAAGTTTGTTTAGGGCCACTACATTAAATTCTTCCTCAGAGTGCAGAAAATTGGTTCTAGCACCCCCCATACTGCTTCGGGTGATACTTTGATCTATGCACATAGGTCATTTCCGAAAGGCCCAATATTTGGAGGGTTTTTTGGTTGCGTGATAACTACGAACCTAGGCCAGGACCCCTCAAGCCAACAAAAACCCCTGCTTCTTGATGGAAAGTTTATCAATGGCACATGTAGTGCACAATATAATATACTTGTTGATGTTGCATTGGATCTTTTGCCATTAGAACTACTTCTACAACATTGCCGATATATTTTCCATGTTGAAGTGCCTTTCCACCTTATTATGACATGCCTCCCAATTTGGATTCTCATTGTTGCTTAAAGGAAAACATAGATGGGGAAAATGACATAAAATTCATGTTAGAGATGAATTTAAAAGAGTTGTTTAACAACAACTAATCTCTTATAGGTAAAATTAAATTAGGGTCATTATTGTATATTTTTTTCCAACTGCAGGTCTCATCTCCATAATAGTTAAGCAATTTATTCAATGCTACAACTAGAGGCTGGTTGAAGAAATTTGTGATATGATTTGCACTACCCTTCTTGTACTTGATGTTTAGGTGTAATTCTTGTAGGTAAATGGACTATTTGTGATGGTGGTTATTTTGTAACTTTCCTTCCCTCTAAATTAATAATATAGGAATGTGATTAGTGTGGATAATCATAACCTTCCCTAGGATGTAATGCATCCATTAGTAGCAATCTTACACATTGGGATACATCTCCTTGTCATAGGTGGGATACGTGTGAACCACGTCAAAGAGTGCCTTACTATGATAGGCCATTAAATGTCCATGTTGAGTGATGATTGTACTCGAAAATGTAATTAAAACATTTGTATTAATATTGAAGGATTGTTGCAGGTTAGTAGAGAGTATTAATGCCAAAAAAAGGTGTTGTTTGGAATCCTCAAATTCTTTCTATTGTGACTTGGTCCAAATGAACTTGCATTTGTCCCCACCTTTGGTCACTTGGATCAAGGACCAATTTATATGTATTAGAGGAAATTCCAGCCTAAAAGTGTCATGAAATTTTCATGTATTTTCTATATCATAATATGTAAACCAATCAAAATCCTTTAAATTTAAAAAGAGGTACATGCAAATATTTTGGAGGGAAAAGAAGAAAAACTATTTTTTAATTGTATTTTTGGTTTATCTCCTTATGTTTACTCAAATTTCAAGTGTAGATAGTCGTTGGATGTGGAATTAAATTCCACATCCAACGAGTACCCATTATGCTTATTTTTTAGAAGACCCACATTGATAAAAAAACACGTTTTTTTAATGTATCTGTGATTTTTATCAACGTGGATCTTCTCAAAAGTATGCATAATGGGTAATCGTTGGATGTGGAATTTAATTCCTCGTCCAACGACTGTCTACACTTGAAATTTGAGTAAACATATAAGGAGATAAGCCAAAAATACAGTTAAAAAAAGTAGTTTTTCTTCTTTTTCCTCCAAAATTCATAACTCTTATTTTATTATTTTAACTATTATTTTATTATTTTTCCTTAGGAGGTCACTTTTAGGCTGAAATTTCATCTAATTTGAGAGAAACCTGACATAAATCTTCAATAGAGGTTGGTGAAGCCTAAGAAAATATGGTGCTCTATTAGAGTTGTTGGAGCGGGCTAATCATGAATGACTTGGATCTTAGCTAGATCCACATGCACACCATGTTCATTCACAACGTATCCCAAATAATATATTCTATGCATGTCAAATGATCATTTCTCCAAATTGGCATACAACCCGAGTTGTTGTTCTAGGTGCTTAAGATTTTTCAAATTGACTATAAATTTTCTACCTAAGTTTTGTTGAATGTGAAAATATTACCCAAATATATAACCATGAAAGAATTCATGGATGATCACTAGATATCATCCATCATCCTCAAGAACATTGTTGGAGCATTATTCAAACCAAAAGGCATAACCAACCTCTTAAAAATGCATTCTTTGGACTTCAAGTTAGTCTTCCATACATCAATTGTTTAATGGGCACCTAGTGGTAGCTTGATTTCAATCAATCTTATTGAAAAACTTTACACACTTATGCTAGTCTAAAATATTGTCAATAAGGGGTATTGGATATCGATTCTTATCTATGATTTTGTTTAGATATCTGTAATCAATACAATATCCATGTCCCATCCTTCTTATATACAATGAAAACTTGACTAAACTAAGAGGAGGGGGGTGAATAATTTTAGTACATTCATGAACATTAATTTATTTTCTTTAAAACACGTTAATTGAACTTTTAAAAGAGACTCTTAACACATAATGAACAATGGATTGAATATGTGAACAACAAGTAATAGGTAATCCCAAAACATCAATAGGTAATCCAAAACATCACATAAACACATAACTTCAACACATATGGACACCAAATATAAGTGGAAACCCATAAAGGAGAAAACCAGGATTTGTTATTATTGTGATGCAAAGGCAAGGTCCTACTCCCTTATTACATCCGATTTTCTATAGGCTCCAACCTACAAGAGGCTACTACCTCAATTTTTTTTGCAAGCTACAACATGCAAGGAAGCTCCAACTCCCCTAAGTTTTTTGCAAGCTACAACAGATAGGAGGATCCTACCTCAACATGCTCCAACTTGTTATTTATCAAGCTACAACTTGAAAGGATACTACACAATTATCAAGCTCCAACTTTTTATTTATCAAGATCCCCTCATACATACAAGAAGAAACATGTTGGTTTTCCTAGTCATTAATTCTACATACCTCCATCTTTATCTCTGTCTCTTATTTTCTTCAAATATGCTTCACACAAGCTTCATATGTGCCAGGTAACTCATAAATAATTATCTCTCACATGCTCTCTAACTCTCTCACCCTATTTCCTTCCAAAATCACATCTTTTATAAATATTTTTTCTGGTTGTTTGTGTTCCACATAAGAATATGAAGTGGATATGCTTGACTCTTTTCCTTCCACTCATTTTTTTCCAAGATCTTCATATTTTGAATATTATAACATAAATAAGTTCTCCACCAAATATTATTTTCATCCACATGTAACATATGCCAACATATGTAAGATAGTAACACATTATAACATCATAACACATGTAAAACATTCACTTTACAATGCAAGAAATATGCATGCAACATATGAAAGCAATGCATCACTCTCCAAAGCCATATATCTATTTTACAACATCATGTATTAATACTTCTTCATTCCATTGCCTCAACAACCATGAGTCTTGTAATGCTTGTAATGGAATCTTGCCTTTGTTGTTATGTGTTATCTCCTTGCATCACAACAATTTTCTCAAACAAACCAGTCTTCAAATCAGCCTTACACACAGCATATGCAAGCATCAATCATCATCAAAACATATATGTAACCATGTATCAATGACCTCTTTAAATAGTTGTGCATGCACCAATTCTGCCATGGTATTTGTTGCTCCTTTGTTGTGCCAAGCCATCACATGTCTTTTGCTACTCCTTTTTTCCTCCAAGCCATCACAAGCCTTTTGCTACTTCTTTTCCATCAAATCATTTTCTTCTCTTTTGTTGTTTATTTTCCCTCACATCTTTGTTGCTCTTTTGTTTCTTCTTTGCCTTGTTGTTGCTCCTTTTCCATCAATGAAAACAATGTGATCAATCTCCCCCTTTGGCATTGATGGAAACAATGTGATCCTCCACCTTTTGTCCTAAGAAACATTTCTCTTTGTCTCTGCTTACCTCCCCCTTTGACATCATTGGAAAGGGGAAAAAGAATTGTTTAAATTTCTGTAGTGATAGCTTGTTGATGATACCTACTCCATGATTCCCAAGAACATGATAACAATCCTGTGAAGATAACGATTTTCCATGATAAGAATCTTCCATATATTTTAGAAATGAATACACCATGATATTCCTCTATATATTTTAGCTCCTTGATGATATATGATCCCTCTTTGAGTTCCCAAACATGATACATACACAATAGTTATGTGGAGAATAGATGTATCTTTCTAAGCTTCCTTTTTGCATACTACATAGTATGCAATAATTCTCATTATTTCAATTATTTTATGCCAGCAATATAAATCTTGAAAATGCATCAAAATGTTAATCATGAAAGCATAGATAAAAGCTAATCGAGTTGTTGACATGTGCCAAACTTCAAATTTCACCTATGACACTAGTAATAATAGAATTTTCTAGCTTCGTGCTTTTATTCCAAAGTAATGGCAAAGAGTCTGAGCACATTGATGTCTGGAATGAACTATAACATCATGATTAGAGACACTTGACATGCTCTAATTAAGACAATTTTTTCCAACTACAACTTATATTGCTCAGACGTTCTTGGAGTCAGGTGCATCTGGAACATATTGTTTATAACCACTAAATCAATAATATAGAGCTTAAAATCCATAACAATGTTTGGCTTCCCCCATCCTTCATGTAAGCCCAACTTTCTTTCGGACCATGTATCTATAACGAGATTGTACATGCCCCCATTCATACGACCTCTAATGCTATGTGGTCCTATTACACATAAATTCCCATCTACTAGTGCTACATGTTTAAGAGGATTAGAAGGATTGTGAGCAATGGCACCTCGCACACTTGTTGCATACCTTCATGTGTTTGTAATAGGATCATAAGCTTCCAAGCAAGGGAGCGAATAGCCTATAAGATGGCACATACCAAACCCTCCAATAGCCTATAAGATGGCACATACCAAACCCTCCAATTACGTACAGTTTGTTGTCAATTACTCCTAAGAGGCAACGAAAAGAGGAGTTAACATGGATTCCATCCTTGTCCACTTATTATTCCTTCGATTATACCCGTGAGCTTATATCAATTGCTGATTCCCCAAATATTCAACACAAGGTCAATTATTTGGCCACGCCCATATCCATTTGATTGCAAAATAATCCGCAATCAATATAAGAATGTCCGGATCATACATTCAGGCTTTACCAAATCGAGCACCTCTAATGACATAAAGCTTTCCCTGAAGACTGCTGATGCGGCACCTAAAATTACTTGCCCTCGAGTCTGAGCTCGATCACAGGGTATAAGAGGAAGTGCGTACCACCTATATCTCTTTGGACATACTTGGTAATTTATGGTAACATAATCACGACCCAAGACAAAGTGACCTGCATCTAGAGGTTGGAAATATTGTAACAACGCTCATACAACCTTGTCATGGGTTGGAATCCTCTAATTGCTCGATTCTGCTTCCCAGCCATGTTTATCGAAGAGGTTAGTGGAGCTGCTGTCTGCGTTGGTAGTTTGTCAAGCTTTAATGGATCACAGCGACGGTAATTCAGTATAGGCTGAATCGATTTTAATTTGCAATCTCTGCTCTCAAATTATGATCTTATATTTGGTTTGAAATTAGTTTGTTAGAGATAAATATTCTTTTTCTGAGGTCTGGACTCTGGATGCCATACAGCCATGGGAGAAGAACTCTGGGCCTACAGGTATGAGCGGAGAACTCTAGTGTTGTTTTACAAAGAGCTTTAACGTTTCCGGTAATATTACTGCCTGCGCTCCAGAGACGAAATTTGGGTGGAGGTATTAGTTGTTCAAGAGTGCAGATGTAGTTTTACAATTTTAAAATTTAAAGTTAACGAACATTTGGAAGGTAAATAAACTCGGGGGATTTATGAGCGAGAGTAGGATGATAAGAGGGAGTATTAGTTGTTCAAGAGTGCAGATGTAGTTTTACAATTTTAAAATTTAAAGTTAACGAACATTTGGAAGGTAAATAAACTCGGGGGATTTATGAGCGAGAGTAGGATGATAAGTTTTTCCACTATGGAGAAAGTCTTTTTCAGTATGTGCAAAAGCAGGACGCCTTAATACATGCCATTCCACACGATGTACTCGGAGGTGACGGGAGAAATCCTCCACATTTTATTGTTGGCAATCATTTCACTGGTTATCCTTTATCAGATTGTTCCTGCTGCCCTCTCTAACCTGGTGCTTGGGCCTTATTGCCATGCGTCCGCATTTGCTGTCAAGCTTTCCAGTCACCACCTCCAAACATCTGTATCTTCAGTCAAAAATTTTAGTCACCACTTTCAAACCTCTGTATTTTCCGTAAAGGTTTTCAGTCGCCACCTTTTTTTTCCGACGGTTTATTTCCGGGGCACGCGTTTTGAATCCAGTAACTTCTCTGACAACTAGCAGCGAACAGATCATCACTGTAATTGACAGGCCAGGCTTATTTCCCAGTCCATCGGCTCATTTATGAGCCGAGGCAGGAAATGCTCACCGTGATAGATTCAAGCAGTATATTATTTTATAGTAAGCATTTCCTGTCTTGGTGCATTTATCGGTCGATGGATGATTTATAACGTAGATAAATGTAAGCACATCATTGAGATTAGGTAGATGTTTAGAACAAGCTAATGTGGTTCATCGTCAAGAGATACATCATTGCTTCAAAATAGCCATTGAGAACAAGTTTTAAGAACCGTTAATAGCTAATTAGAAAGTTAATTAGTTAATTAGTTAAAATTAAAATTAAATAAAAATTAATTAAGAAAAATTAAATAATAAATTAGTTAATTAAGTAAATTTTTTATTAAAAAGTATTTATAAATTATTATGTAATAAATATAATAAGTAATAAGGTTAGGAAATTTTTTTAATTTAAAATAAGATAACTATATTAATTAATTAGATAAATTAAAAATAAAAATAAATCAATAAATTAATTAAAAATATAAAAAAAATATATATAAATGAATAAACAAAATTACCTAACGTAATAAGGGGTAAAATTCTTTATTCTAATAAATAAATGAAGTTAAATAATAAATTAATAAATTTATTAAAAGTGAGTTTATGAATTATTATGTAATTAAAATAAATAGGTAATAGAGAGGGGTAAAAATTTTATTATAATTAATTAAAATAAATAAATAAATAAAGTAAAATCAAATTAATTAATTAATTAGATAAAAATAAATAAATCCATAAATTAATTAATTAATTGAATATAAATATAAATAAAAATAAAACATAAAAAATAAAACCAAAATTACCTATGTAGGTAATAGGGAAAGGAAAAAAATTCTAATTTAATAAATAAATAAATAAAGTAAAAATAAAATTAATTAATAAGAAAAAATAAAAATAAATCAAAAAAATTAAATAATTAAAAATATAAAATATAAAAGAAAACATAAAGAACAAAATTATCTGGCAAGAGCAGGGGTCCAACTCTTACCTAATTTCCAACCATCATCATAATTGATATTCTTAGCATGTCGTTCAATTTCGATTGCCTCCCTTAATTTCTACAAGAACAAGGAATCATGTAAACCCCTTTCATGTCCTTAGGGTCGATAGGGTCCTTAATAGACCTAAGAGAATTTCTAATAGTGCAAAGAGGCTTGAAAGAAGCAGAGATATTATTTCTCCTAAGGACATGGGCAATTTTGTCCGTTGTCCCCTGGATAAATGGGAGATGGACCTTGGAAATAGGATCCACCCGAGTAGATTTTCCACTCAACCCTTTATATGCCTTTCGAAAGGCTTTAAGACCTTGAGATCTACTATAACCATTATTTTCAAAAACATCAAGAAGATGGGATTTCTCTAATTCCAAGGAGTTGTCGTCAGAGATCCTAAGAGCACGAGTCACAAGAGTACACAGGACACCAAATTTCTGAGCAGGAAAATGATGGGACCTGGCATGAAGGTACTATTCGGTGTGAGTCTTCTTGCGAAAAACTCGGTGAGAAATGGAACCATCCACATTCCTTGAGAGAAGGATATCAAGGAAAGGGAGGCAACCATCCATCTCCACTTCCATCATGAACTCGATGGAATCAGATAGCAAGTTCAGGTGCCCAAGGAACATATCTAGTTTCTCCCTACCATGGGGCCAGATGACACAAGTATCATCCATGAACCTGTTCCATTTCCTAGGGCGGAATTTAGCAGAGGCTAGGGCCTTTGATTCAAAGTCCTCCATAAATAAGTTAGCAACTATGGGGGAAAGAGGGGAGCCCATCGCAACACGACATGTTTGCTCATAAAACTCACTTTGAAAACTGAAGAAAGTCGAGGTGAGGCAAAGGCTAACCAATTTAGTGGTGTCCTCATCAGAGATCCGTTCAATGACATCAATGACTTCTTGGATGGGGATTTTGGTCAATAAGGACACAACATCAAAGATAACTAATAGCTCACCAGGCTGCAGCTTGATGTTCTTCCACTCCTTGATAAAGGAAGTCGAGTCCTTCACAAAGGAATCAGTTTGACCTACAAGGGTTTTAAGCTTCTAGGCTAAGAATTTAGCCAGATGATAAGAGGGACCACCTATTGTGTTAACAATAGGTCTTAATGGTGCCCCTGGTTTATGAATCTTTGGGAGACCATATATCCAGGGGGTAAGGGGATTGCTTTCAATAAGCTTCCTAGAGAGAGCATTAAGAGAAGAATCCAATTTAATGGTAAGGGAAACATCCTTACACACTGATTTAAGGGGATTCTTTTTAAGCTTAACATAACTGCCAATATTGGACAAATGGTCAACCATCTTGCTGACATAGTCAGATTTATCCATAATGACTATGACCCCACCCTTGTCTGCCTTAAGGATGACAATGTCAGGGTTGTCCCTTAGGGTTTTGAGGGCGAGAAACTCATGCTTACTCAAGTTTATTTTAGGAGGCTTAGCCTTCCTAAGAATTATGGAGCAATCCTGCCTAATGGTCTCCTTAACAATATCAGGGAGATCCTTGATGCCATATTCGAGGCTTCAAATAATGTCATCAACGGGGATCTTCTTCGGGGCAGGGGAAAAATTAAGCCCTCTATTAAGAAGACTAAAAACAAAAGAATGAAAAGAAAAACTTGAAAGGTTAACTACATTTTTATTAGAATCCTTATTAATGACAACATTATTATTATTATTAATGTTACTTAGGTTATCATCACTAGTAATATTATTGTTAATTATAGTGTTGTTATAAGCCTCATTGAGAATAATATTATTACTATTGTATAATATTAATTCATTATTTAAAGTATTATTGTTAATAATATTATTTATTAGTTATAGAATTCTTTCGGTAGTAATCACATGCAATGGAACATTGTCGACGTGTTTCGAACCAACCAGTGTGGTTCATCATCAGGACTATGTGAGAGATCAGATCAGGACATTAAGTTTAAATAGATGTAGAAATGGCCAAACTAGCCATTATTCTAACGGCTAGTTTGACTTTTGAAAATTGATTATTGATTACTAACAACTAGTTTTATTGTTATTATTTTTAATTAATATACTAATCACTTATTTAATTAATAGTGATATATATATATATATATATATATATATATATATATATATATATATATATATATATATATATATATATATATATATATATATATATATATATATATTAAACGAGGTCAAAGGAAAAATAAAACGATAACCAACGACAAAAAAGAATCCTAAAAGGAGCCTAAAAACTAAGGAATGGGAAAAATGGGCGGAAACAAAAGACAATTAAGAATACAAGGCAGGGATCCAGCACCTGTTGATTTTCCAGTCGTCATCTCGATTGAGATTAACAGGTCTTTTTTCAATTTCGATGGCCTCCCTTAACTTTCGATGATGGAAATGGTCAACCCTCGTAAGGACCTTAGCCTCTTCAATGCAAATATGATGGTTAGACTTTTCTGCATGCTCGGCTAGGGCGAAGGAGCGAGATATTCCATGTTTAATGTCAACAGCATGCTCACAGATCCTTTGATTTATAGTCTGACTTGTTTCACCGATGTAAGGAGTCCCACAAGAACACTGAATAATGCAGACCCCTTTTCCATTCCTAGGGTCTACCAGATCTTTAACCAATTTGAGAGAGTTGTGAATCGTGTTAAGGGAATTGAAGGATGAAGAAACCTTATGTTTCTTAAGGATCCTAGAAATCTTATTAGTGGTTCCCTCAATGAACGGAAGGCAAACACTGCAAGACCAATCACTAGACTCTTTTTTATTTTGAGCTAATTGACATTTTTCTGCTTTAAGGCCCTATGACCTACTATAACCATTTTTACAAAAGACATTCAGGAGATGGGTCTTTTCTCCTTCAATGTGAGACTCATCAGACTCTTCTCAATGCCCTAGTGGCTAATGTGTTAAGGAAGCCTAATTTTTTAGCAGGGAAATGATGAGAAATCGCATGAAGATATTCCTCAATATGAGTCTTCTTTCGAAAAATTTGATGGGAGAAAGAACCATCCTCCTTTCTAGAGATAAGAACATCAAGGAAAGGGAGTTTACCATCCACCTCATATTCCATGGGAAAGTTTATGGAGAAAGATTGACTATTAAGATGAAGGAAAAAAAGATCTAACTTTTCTACCATGAGACCAGACGACACAAGTATCATCTACAAACCTTTTCCAAAGCTTTGGCCGGAAAAGAGCTGAGGAAAGAGCCTTCGATTTGAAGTCTTCCATAAACTTATTAGCAACAATTGGGGAGAGGGGAGAACCCCTGGAAACACTACATGTTTTCTCATAGAATTTCCCTTCAAAACTAAAGAAAGTAGAGGTTAAGCAGATTCCAACTAAATAGGCCGTATCAGGATTAGTAATGCGATTAATGACATCAATAGCCTCATTAATGGGGATATTGGTGTAAAGAGAAACAACATCAAAACTAACAAGTCTATCGTCAAGATCCATTCTCACGTTCTTTAACTCATTAACAAAGGAGGAAGAATCTTTAACAAAGGAGTCGATACGACCTACGAGGGGCTTAAGCTTATGGGCTAAATACTTGGAAAGAATCAGAATCTCTAATGAGTCTCACATTGAAGGAGAAAAAACCCATCTCCTGAATGTCTTTTGTAAAAATGGTTATATTAGGTCGCAGGGCCTTAAAGCTTTCCTTAAACTAGAAAAAGGTCATTAGCTAAAAATAAAAAAGAGCCTAGTGATTGGTCTTGCAGTGTTTGCCTTCCATTCATTCAGAGAACCACTGATAATATTGATAGGATCCTTAAGAAACATAAGGTTTCTTCATCCTTCAGGCCCCTTAACACAATTTGTAGCTCTCTCAAATTGGTTAAAGATCCAGTATACCCTAGGGATGGAAAAGGTGTCTACATTATTCCTTGTTCTTGTGGGACTCCTTACATTGGTGAAACAGGTCGATCTATAAATCAAAGGATATGTGAGCATGCTGCCGACATTAAACATGGAAGATCTTGCTCCTCTACCCTAGCTGAGCATGTAGAAAAGACTAACCATCATATTTTCATCGAAGAGGCTAAGTTCCTTGCGAGGGTTGACCATTTCAATCAACAAAATTTAAGGGAGGCCTTAGAAATTGAAAAAAGACTTGTTAATCTCAATCAAGATGATGGCTAGAATATCAGTAGGTGCTGGATCCTTGCCTTATATTCTTAATTGCCTTTTGTTTCCGCCCCTTTTTCCTGTTCCTTAGTTTTTAGTCGCCTTTTAGGATTCTTTTTTTCGTTGGTTGTCGTTTTCTTTTTCCTTTGACCTCGTTTAATATATATATATATATATATATATTATCACTATTAATTAAATAAGTGATTAGTATATTAATTAAAAATAATAACAATAAAACTAGTCGTTATTAATCAATAATCAATTTTCAAAAGTCAAGCTAGCTGTTAGAATAACGACTAGTTTAGCCATTTCTACATTTATTTAAACTTAATGTCCTGATCTGATCTCTCACATAGTCGTGATGATGAACCACACTGGTTGGTTCAAAGCGTGTCAACAATGTTCCATTTCATATGATTACTACTGAAAGAATTCTATAACTTGTAACGATGGATCACATAAGCAAAATTCTAAAAATATTATTTATTACTGAATCGCTATTATTAAAATTATTAATATTATCAATAAGGTTACGATTACTATTTAATATTAAATTATTATTAGAGGTTAAATTACTAACCGAATCATTACTCACCGAGCGGTACAAATGATGGGAAGTGGAGCCACCAACACTGTCCCGTATTACCCCACCGATACCATCAGGAAATCCCACGGAATCACCGCTGAGAGCATTGGTTCCATCCTCGTTGAAAGCAAGGGGGCTGCCAGGGGTAGCATCCACACCATAGCCCGAACCCTATTGCGTGAGGGAAAGAGGAATAGGAACATAATGACTGACCGCAAGGGAATCTAGGTGCAGCGAGGAAGCAACCCATAAACCAGATGGCTACATGAGATTCGCCAAACCCAGGCTTGAACATAACGCAGAAGAAAACCCACTTGATGCATAAATGTCAATGATGACTGAGATTGCCGATGAGATTGTTGGAGTTAAGACACAAGAGCTACTGGGGATCCTACACACCTTCAAATTAGGGACCAAAAGTTGATCAGAGATAAGAGCATTCACATCCATGGAAAAATAAAACCCACCGCTACTACCAGAGGGAAATGCATAAATTCCCTTTGAAATAGAAACATCGTTGCTATCAGAGGGAGACGCAGAAACTGAAGTTGAACTAAAATCACCATTGCCAAGGTTTAGGAATCCAGCTGCAAAGGGACGATCAAAGGAAGAACCCAAAACAACTACTGAAGAGGGAGAAATCATAGATAATGCAGATGATGAACCAGACGAATGCCTGTCGACCCAAGAACTAAGGGCTAAGATCTGCGCTTCACTAATATAGGACCTTCCAAGGCATGAGGAGGATGGAGAATGAGATTAATCCGAAAGAAATTTATTTACGTTCTCTAATGTTTTAGAAATCCCATAACCGTCACTTATTTTTAGCATTAAAAGTGCAATCAAATTTTTCCTTATATCTCCATTTATGGTATAATCTTCCACCATCCTCCTCAAATCGGATTGGTTGGCTCTTCTGACATTATCTTCCCAAGGTGTTTCACTCCTTTACTGTTCCTACCCTCCATTATTACCCCAACAGGCAATTTACCCAACCTGGCAGGGTGGGCTTCCTCAATTTTGCACCTTTCTCACAGCTTGACACCACATTCTTGAGCACCCCCTCCTCCCTCCGGCTTGACTGACTAATCAACATACATGACTGGATCCCTGTGGACCATCTGGCTGCCAGCCACACCATGGATAGAATAGTGAACCCCCTGGGCTCAGACACATCTTCCCATAAGGCATTCAGACATGCAACTGTGGATGCGAAGAGATTATTCGGGTCGGGCCTTTCACAACATAACTCTTTTGAAAATTCTATTCCTCAACCTACAAGTGAATTGATATCCTTTCGCCGACAGGTTTATCGAGTTAAGGATCACCACAGTGGGTCAGGCAATTATAGACTGCGCGGGTGGGTTTCACTCTCCTCCAACAAGATATTACAGCTGGCACCGAACATAAAATTGTTAAGTTTTGGCTATGAGGACCTCTGGGGAAGTTTTACTAGCTTGCAGAAGTGGGCTTTGGTCAATCGTTGGGTTTTTACTGAAATGGAGGAGAACGAGATGATTTTCTGGGTTAAAAAAGTGTGGGGGTAATCTGGTTGGGTACCCTCCCAAGGTAAGCCAGATGATGAATTCCTAGTACTGCATTCACTCTATGCATGCAAAAGACACTGCATGGATTCAAAAGAACACCTGGGTTCATGGGCGGGGGTTCCTGCAACTACATACATGGTACCTAGGCTTCAACGAAATCCTGGAGACTCCCCCCAATAATCTCATATGGGTCAAGCTTCTGGGGTTGCCTTTGGAATTTTGGACAAAGTTGGCACTCTCCGCCATTGGCAATTCGATAGGCAGACTCAGATAATTAGATCCTAGCTGCATGGGGACGTGGGATAAATGGATTTCCTGGTTATTAATTGAAGTGAATTTCACTGGGGGCCTGCCGAGTAGCATTAATCTAGAGTGGGAGGGTGCTCATCACAGAAAGCGTGTTGACTATTGGGGCATTTTTTTTTGGTGCCTCCAGTGTGACCAAACCGCCCACCTGATGAAAATATGTCCTCGAGGCTAGCCATCATCATGGCAGACATAGGACGTGACGAGGGATCACTGTACAAGTTCCTCTCCACAGCATGCAGATCTGTCGCCTCCGGTTCTAGGTATGGTATCTAGCTCCCACCCTCCTTTAATTTCGTCTTCGACACAATTTCACACTATATATTCATCTACTTCACCCCCACACTCCTCTCTGCAACTGCCCAATACTCCCACTTTGACTTCTTTTAACCCTTACAATGCACCACATCTCAAATACAAGGTCCTCCATGGATATCGCCTACCTGGCTCCCCACCTCCCTCTCTCTGCCACCTCCACAAAAGGATACCATTGACTCATCTCCCTCCATGCCACCCTTGGAAAATTCCTCTCCACCGGAAGCCGTTGATAAATCACCCACTATGCCAACTCTGGAAAATTCTTCTCTCCTGACTGCACCTACTCCTGATACACACTCGACTCCTGAATTTCCCCACAACTCAATCAGAAGTGATTATGACTTCCTCTTCATGAGCCCAGAACTGGACATCGCTGCCTTCACTGTCCATGACGGTCGAGCCAAAGCAGCTACCCACAATATCTCCCCTAGGTCTACACAAAACATCATTGTCCGTAAGCGGAGTAAAAATTACAGTTGTCATTTCAAGGGTAGACATAAAACCTGATCATTCTTCTCTGTCAATTCAGATGACCTACGTGACATAACTATCATCTCCACATTCGACCCCAAGGCACTTAGAGTAGGTACAATCACCCCTCCTAAGTCATGAACCAAATCCTTTCACTTAACCTCCATGGACTTGGCGACCACGCCAAGTCTTTACATCTCATAAACCATTTTGAAAAAACTCACCCTCCATTTTTTTTTTCTAGGAAACCATGTGTATTGTATCAAAGGTCGTTCCACACTTCCTCTCCATCAGGCCAGGGTGGCAGATCACTCAGGTAGACTCAGCGGGTTTGTCTGGTGGACTTACTATAATGTGGGATCCTACTTTTGCCAACTTTCACGCCTTCAGTTTCTTTGTTGGAATTCTATTGTTTGGAAGAATTCGTGGCTTCTCTCTTTATTTCCACCTAATTAATATGTATGCCCCTTGTTGTAACAGTGTCAATTTCTGGTCCCGCATTTGATCATATAATATTCTAAGCATTCCAAATTTCATTTTTCTCGAGGATATAAATGCCACGATGACTATATCATACTGTTGGGGTGCATACTATCGTAAGGACCCTCTATCTGAAATAATCTTCAGCATTTTTTTAGGTCATCACTTAGTGGACATTCGTCCCTCACCGCTTCTTCTGACCTTGAAAAACCGCAAGGTGTACTCAGATTACATTGGTAAGCGACTGGATAGGGGCCTTGTACATGAGGCAGTACTTAAGATACTTGGGGATGTGATATCTGCAACTACAATCTCACAAATATCTGATCACAAACCTGTATGCATATATTGGAGATCAATGTCGGTGTACAAATGTCTCCCCTTCAAATTCAACCGCTTAAGGTTAGATGATCTCGATTTCTTGAATATGGTCAGGGAAATCTGGACTCCCCTTCAATCCTGCAATTCGGGGTATTGTTACCTGACACGAAGAATATACGTGTTAAAGAAGAGGACCAAGGTTTGGGAAAGACATAAAAAGGCTCAAATGATATCGGAACTGTGCAGTATCAACCAGGCGATTGGGGAAATACATGAATCAATGGCGACAGGGTCGCGAGATGAACAAGTAATGCTAACTCTTTAGATCCTGGAAGATAAAAAATTAGCCATACTTAAATCTCAAGAACTCACATGGAAGCTTAAGAGCCACGCTGTCTAGATCCGCGAGGGAGATCATAAACCAAAAATTTTCATCATTTTGCAAACAGCCAAAAGAATCGAAATACCATATGGAAGATTGAGGGGGAGGATGGTTCCACTCTCCACTGTCTGCTGGACATCATAAGGGTGACTTGTAGATTCTTTTCTTATCAATACAGGTGCAGATATGGGGTATTCCCATTGGATCAATATTAGGAACTAGATAAATACCCTAAAATGTTCGAAGAAGCTACTAATGAGGTGGTGAGCCCACTAGTGACCAAGTCTGAAATTTTAGAGGTCCATAAAACGTTTGTTGCTGACAAAAGCCCCAGCCCAGATGGTTGGCAGGTGGAACTATTTATAAATTGTTTTGACCTTATGGAAGATGAGCTTTTACAGGTTGATGAAGAGTCTTGGATCTCATGCAGAATTTCGGGAGATATAAACTCCACTCTCATTGTGTTGATAGCAAATTCATCATGCCCAAAATCCTTCTTGGACTTCCAACCCATATCACTGTGTAATGTGGTATACAAGGTCATTTCCAAAGTGATTTCCAAATGCATTATTGGACCTCTGTCTTCTCACATTTCTCGCAAGCAGTATTTCTTCCTCTTGGACAGGCTCATTCACGATGCAATCGCATTGGCACGGGAAGGATTACATTCTGTACATACCAGAAAATTGGAAGAAATTATCATCAAAATAGATCTTCATAAGCCCCATGACAACGTCGATTGATCGTTTATTTGCCTAGTTCTACACAAAGTTGGTTAAGCTCCTCGGAATATTTGTTGGATCCTTGCCTGCATCTCTCCGGTCTGGTTTTCCGTCATTGTTAATGGCCTGCCATTGGATTTCTTTAGGGCCGAGCGGGGCCTTTGAAATGGCTGCTCCCTCTCACCTCTCATCTTCATTCACATCATGGATTGGTTGAGTTTTCATATCAGAGACATGAAATGCAAGGGGACATTCACTAGGATACACATCTCCAGGGATATTTCCATGATCTAGAAATGGGTTGGATAAATTGTTATGCTTTTCAAGAACCTCCCACTTAGTTAAACAAATAAAATATCTAGCTTATACTTTAATTTTGTGGAATTTTATACTTGAAACAGGTGTATGTTTTTTAACTGTTTAAGTGCTTTAAGTCCATTTTTTTTGTTGAAATTAAACATGTTTAACAGCCATATAATGCAGCAAATAAACACCAACACATAACATCAAACTTAATCTAGGAGTTCGGCTGAATATCGTGGGCTACGTCTCCTTGAGCTCTTGTCATATTGACTTGGCTCTTTGGGATTATGATGAAAATATTCTTTTACAAGTTACAAAATCAACTCCAATGGTTAACTGAACTAAACCGATAGGATTATAATACCATCATACCCTTTCATGGCTGTCTTCACTCTGAACACAGATCTAGGCTCCCTTAGAATTGATTCCTTATGTCGGTGCACATGAGCTACCCTGAGCTTCTCTATGGCACTAACTCTTTAAGAACTCTTTTCCTATCCCTCAAACCTCACCTACTATCTCCAACACATATCATACCTCCAAAATGGACTGATCATTTGTTCAAATTGAGCACTGACTCCCCAATCTAGGCCTCCATCCACTGCTGGCCCTAAGCTGCCCAAAAATTCCCCGAGGCTCTTTAACCTTCAGAAGTATTCAAATGGTTCTGTAAATCCTTTGAATGGATTCAAAATGCCAAAAATAGTTAGAATAGACTATTTTTTTGCTGAAATTGGCCTCTGGCTACTCCGGTTTCACCTCCAATGCCTGGTGGCACCCCCTGGCTCTAGGGTCAAAGAAAACTTCTCTGTGGCTTCTCGAGATATAAAAGTCCTAAAAATCCTATGAAAAATCCATCAATGGATTTAGAAGTATCAAAACAATCAGACATGACTATTTGTTTTCTGAATAAGGCCTCTAGCTACCCTGGCTAGGCCGCAAACTGCTGCTGGCACTTGTTGGCCCTGATGGCCCCTGGAACTTCTCTAAAGCATCTCGGCCTTCAAAATTCCTCTACATGCTCTTCAAACCACACCATTAGTGCCATAATGTTTGAAACATCCAAAATTGAGTATTTCATTTCTGAATAAGGCCTCTAGCTACACTGGCTGGGCCTCAAACTACTGCTGGACCTTGGCGGCCCTGGTGGCCCCTATAACTTCTTTGAAGAAAAAACCTGCTCAAAATTCCTTTGATGGATTTACAACCCTCACTAATGAGTCTGGAATGTCAGAGATAGTCAAAATTGACTATTGGAAAAAAAAAATTGGCCGAATCTAGCTCAAGATAGAGCCAAAACTAAATTTGTCCAGTTTCCCCTACATCAGCTCCACTAAATGTGGAGGAACTGCACTTAACTACAGTTTAAAATAGAAAAATGCCAAAATTTGAGGGCTCACTAATCATCCGCCAAGAAAATTGCGACAATTAATGTGGGCGGTTAGGGGTGGCCACATGCCAAACCCTATTCTGCATTAACCACAAGCATTAGAGCGGAACCTACATTAAACCGTGGGTAATAGTTTCCAAACTCTAGTTTAAAAAAAATGGTTAGGGTGACTGCGTGGATTATCAGTCGGCATGTGACTGGAATGGAGTTTAAACTGTTGTGGTTATTTTTTTTTGTTGGTTACGCCTTTTGGCCCTGGGTCACGGGCTAAGGTCTTATGGGGAGGTTGGCCCCCCTTCGAGCCCCAAAACGGAAATCACTCAACCATAAATAAAACACCGAATCTTATATGGTTAAGATCCATCCGACAAATGAAATGGTAGAGCGCTCACATGCATGCGGAGAGGTCTCAGGGTCAAGCCCCGATGACCCACAAAAATTTTATTACACTGTGCATGGGCCACGTGGCAGCCTCCCATTAGCCCTTAAAAAACATGTGCTTCTCATCCAACGAACCACAATGTGCCACTTGGCATGATTTGATTGGTCTAAATGGAATATTCCAAGGAATATTCATAGAAATATTTTGAGGAATATTCCAATAATATTTCCTAGAATATTCTCTTTTTGAATTTCCAAAAACCCAGTCAAACTTGGTCAAAAGCCAAAAATTATAGTTTACTAGACTTTTCAAATCGCGATAACTTCTTCATACGGTGTCGGTTTTCCAAACCGTTCATGGCACCAGAATCAGGAAGAATAGGTCTATCCGGTCGCTCAGGTTCGAAACATTTCCAAACACTTTGAAATTTGAGCTATCACTTCGGTCCATGATCCAAATCTGATCACACCTCCCCATTGGGAATATTTTGGACCCCAAAAGACTGATTACTTGATCTATTTAGTAGATGAGAGTACATCACCCTCTTCTTTTCAGCCTCCATACACTTTCCTTGAATGTCTTAGTGCCTTTGAGCCACAACTCGAAGGTAGTCAACACTTCCCTTCCTCAATGCTCTTGTCCTCCTGTCAAGAATTGTCAACACTTCCATTAAAAAGCTATTGGATGAAGCGCAGGGTGCTGCCGCGCAGAGCGTCGAAGTAGTCTTGTCACTAAAAAGCTCTGTCAAAGCACTCAAATCCAAGATGAAGGAGACCACCCCACAGTGACTCGGGACGAGTCACAAGTTTGTGTTGGGGGCCTATTGGAGAGGGGTCCCTTGGGGTACAATTTTGGGTTAATTTTTGTCTATATTTTGTTGTGTGCACTGTGCAAAAGAGTCAAAGGGGATTTGGGGTGGGTCAAAGTCCCTCAATCAATGTAATGGGCTTAAAGGAAAAACCATGAGTCTCAAACCATGGTTTGAGACCATGGTATCTGCACATCAAGTTAGTATAAATATGGATAGATAAACTCAAGTAGAAAGGAGGAATGAATGAATGACCACATATGAATGGTTTGTAAGGTTTTGATCTAAGTCTAGTTTTTTGGGTAGAAAGGCTCCCGCTGGCTGTGTGTGCAAAGACCTAAGTCTTGGCTATGTGCGGACTCCGCTAGTTGTGTGCATGGAAGGATAGATTGTATTGAAGGACTGAATGTAATGAATTTTCTAGATATCTTAATAAAGAATATTGTTTTGGCGAACCCAGACTGTTATGTGTTGTTTATCTATTAATTGCGAACATGTTTTTTTGTTTCATATTTACTTATTTTTATGGTTAATTTCATATGTGTGAATGAATGAAGTACATTGTGCATGAATATCATTTGATGAATAGACCTGATTGAATTATATCTATTTATTGTGCGTGAATATATATTGAAGCATTAACTGATACTCAACAAATATTTTGACCTGTTGTTGCACACATTTGTTATAAAACCTGTATATTATATGTTATAAGTTTGTTTAGGGCCACTACATTAAATTCTTCCTCAGGGTGCGAAAACCTGGTTCTAGCAACCCCCATACTGCTTCGGGTGAGACTTTGATCTGCGCACGCAGGTCATTTCCGAAAGGGCTAGTAGTTGGAGGTTTTGTTGGTTGCACGATAACTACGAACCTAGGCTATGACCCCTCAAGCCAACAAAAACCCTTACTTCTTGATGGAAAGTTTATCAATGGCACATATAGTGCACAATCTAATATACTTGTTGATGTTGCATTGGATCTTTGACCATTAGAACTACTTCTACAACATTGCCAATATATTTTCCATGTTGAAGTGTCTTTCCACCTTATTATGACATGCCTCCCAATTTGGATTCTCATTGTTGCTTAAAGGAAAATATAGATGGGGAAAATGGCATAAAATTCATGTTAGAGATTAATTTCAAAGAGTTGTTTAAAAACAACTAATCTCTTATAGGTAAAATTAAATTAGGGTTGTTATTGTATAATTTTTTCCAACTACAGGTCTCATCTCCATAATAGTTAAGCAGTTTATTCAATGCTACAACTAGAGGCTGGTTGAAGAAATTTGTGATATGATTTGCACTACCCTTCTTGTACTTGATGTTTAGGTGAAATTCTTGTAGGTAAATGGACTATTTGTGATGGTGGTTATTTTGTAACTTTCCCTCCATCTAAATTAATAATATGGGAATGTGATTAGTGTGGATAATCATAACCTCCCTAGGATGTAATGCATCCATTAGTAGCAATCTTACACATTGGGATACATCTCCTTGTCATGGGTGGGATACATGTGAACCACATCAAAGAGTGCCTTACTATGATAGGCGATTAAATGTCAAGGTTGAGTGACGATTGTACTCGAAAATGTAATTAAAACATTTGTATTAACATTGAGGATTGTTGTAGGGTAGTAGAGAGTATTAATGCCAAAAAAGGTGTTGTTTGGAATCCTCAAATTCTTTCTGTTGTGACTTGGCCCAAATGAACTTGCATTTGACCCCACCCTTGGTCACTTGGATCAAGGACCAATTTATATGCATTAGAGGAAATTTCAATCTAAAAGTGTCATGAAATTTTCTTTTATTTTCTATGTCATAATATGTAAACCAATCAAAATCCTTTAAATTTAAAAAGAGGTACATGTAAATATTTTGGAGGGAAAAGAAGAAAAACTATTTTTTTTAATTGTATTTTTGGCTTATCTCCTTATGTTTACTCAAATTTCAAGTGTAGACAGTCGTTGGATGCATAATTAAATTCCATATCGAACGAGTACCCATTAGGCATATTTTTTAGAAGACCCGCATAGATAAAAAAACACGTTTTTTTAATGTATCTATGATTTTTATCAACGTGGATCTTCTCAAAAGTATCCATAATGGGTGCTCGTTGGATGTGGAATTTAATTCCTCATCCAACGACTGTCTACACTTGAAATTTGTGTAAACATATAAGGAGATAAGCCAAAAATACAATTAAAAAAAGAAGTTTTTATTATTTTCCCTCCAAAATTCATAACTCTTATTTTATTATTTTTCCTTAGGAGGTCACTTTTAGGCTGAAATTTCGTCTAATCTGAGAGAAACCTGACATAAATCTTCAATAGAGGTTGGTGAGGCCTAAGAAAATATGGTGCTCTATTAGAGTTGTTGGAGTGGGCTAATCATGAATGACTTGGATCTTAGCTAGATCCACATGCACACCATGTTCATCTACAATGTATCCCAGATAATAAATTCTATGCATGTCAAATGATCATTTCTCCAAATTGGCATACAACCCGATGTTTTGTTCTAGGTGCTTAAAATTTTTCAAATTGAATATAAATTTTCTACCTAAGTTTTGTTGAATGTCAAAATATTACCCAAATATATAACCACGAAATAATTCATGAATGGTCACTTGATATCATCCATCATCCTCAAGAACGTTGTTGGAGCATTATTCAAACCAAAAGGCATAACCAACCTCTTAAAAATGCATTCTTTGGACTTCAAGTTAGTCTTCCATACATCAATTGTTTATTGGGCACCTAGTGGTATCTTGACTTCAATCAATCTTATTGAAAAACTTGACACCCTTGTGCTAGTCTAAAATATCGTCAATCAAGGGTATTGGATATCGATTCTTATCTATGATTTTTTTAGGTATCTATAATCAATACAATATCCATGTCCCATCCTTCTTATATACAATGAAAACTTGATTAAACTAAGAGGAGGGGGGGTGAATCATTTTAGTACATTCATGGACATAATTTATTTTCTTTAAAACACATTAACTGGACTTTTAAATGAGACTCTTAACACATAATGAACAACGGATTAAATATGTGAACAAAAACTAATAGGTAATCCCAAAACATCAATAGGTAATCCAAAACATCACATAAACACATAACATCAACACATATGGACACCAAATGTAAGTGGAACCCATAAAGGAGAAAACCAAGATTTGTTACTATTGTGATGCAAAGGCAAGGTCCTACTCCCTTATTACATCCAATTTTCTGTAGGCTCCAACCTACAAGAGTCTACTACCTCAACTTTTTTTGCAAGCTACAACATGCAAGGAAGCTCCAACTCCCCTAATTTTTTTGCAGGCTACAACAGACAGGCTCCTACCTCAACATGCTCCAACCTGTTATTTATCAAGCTACAACTTGAAAGGAGACTACACAGTTATCAAGCTCCAACTTGTTATTTATCAAGATCCCCTCACACATACAAGAAGAAACATGTTGGTTTTCCTGGTCATTAATTCTACATACCTGCATCTTTATCTATGCCTCTTATTTTCTTCAAATATGCTTCACACAAGCTTCATATGTGCCAGGTAACTCATAAATAATGATCTCTCACATGCTCTCTAACTCTCTCACCCTATTTACTTCCAAAATCACATCTTTTATAAATATATTTTTCTGGTTCTTTGTATTCCACATAAGAATATGAAGTGGACATGCTTGACTCTTTTCCTTCCACTCATTTGTTTCCAAGTTCTTCATATTTTGAATATTATAAGATGAATAAGTTCTCCAGCTTGACTCTTTTCCTTCCACTCATTTGTTTCCAAGTTCTTCATATTTTGAATATTATAAGATGAATATGTTCTCCACCAAATATTATTTTCATCCACCCGTAACATATGCCAACATATGTAAGAAAGTAACACATTATAACATCATAACACATGTAAAACATTCACTTTACAATGCAAGAAATATGCATGCAACATATGAAAGCAGTGCATCACTCTCCAAAACCATATATCTGTTTTACAACATCATGTATTACTACTTCTTCATTCCATTGCCTCAACAACCATGAGTCTTTTACTGCGTGTAATGGAGTATTTCCTTTTTTGTTATGCGTTATTTCCTTGTATCACAACAATTTTCACAAACAAACCAGTCTTTAAATCAGCCTTACACACAACATATGCAAGCATCAATCATCATCAAAACATATATGTAACCATGTATCAATGCACCTCTTTACACAGTTGTGCATGCACCATTTGTGCCATGGTATTTGTTGCTCCTTGGTTGTGCCAAGCCATCACATGTCTTTTGCTACTCCTTTCCCATCAGATCCTTTGCTACTCATTTTTTCCTCCAAGCCATCACAAGCCTTTTGCTACTCCTTTTCCATCAAATCATTTTCTTCTCTTTTGTTGTTTATTTTCCCTCGCATCTTTGTTGCTCTTTTGTTTCTTCTTTGCCTTGTTGTTGCTCCTTTTCCATCAATGACAATAATGCCATCAATCTCCCCCTTTGGCATTGATGGAAACAATGTGATCCTCCCCCTTTTGTCCTAAGAAAGATTTCTCTTTGTCTCTGCTTACCTCCCCCTTTGACATCATTGGAAAGGGGAAAAATAATTGTTTAACTTTCTGTAGTGATAGCTTGTTGATGATACCTACTCCATGATTCCAAAGAACATGATAACAATCTTGTGAAGATAACGATTTTCCATGATAACAATCTTCCATATATTTTAGAAATGAATACACCATGATATTCCTCTGTATATTTTAGCTCCTTGATGATATATGATCCCTCTTTGAGTTGCCAAACATGATACATACACAATAGTTATGTGGAGAATAGATGTATCTTTCTAAGCTTCCTTTTTGCATACTACATTGTATGCAATAATTCTCATTATTTCAATTATTTTATGCCAACAATATAAATCTTGAAAATGCATAAAAATGTTAATCATGAAAGCATAGATAAAATCTAATCTAGTTTTTTGACATGTGCCAAACTTCAAATTTCACCTATGACACTGATAATAATAGAATTTTCTAGCTTCATGCTTTTGTTCAAAATTAATGGTGAAGAGTTTGAGCACAGTGATGTCTGGAGTGAACTATAACATCATGATTAGAGACACTTGACATGCTCTAATTAAGACATTTTTTTCCAACTACAACTTATATTGCTCAGACGTTCTTGGAGTCAAGTGCATCTGGAACATATTGTTTATAACCACTAAATCAATAATATAGAGCTTAAAATCCATAAGAGTGTTTGGCTTCCCCCATCCTTCATGTAAATCCGACTTTATTTCGAACCATGTATCTGTAACAAGATTGTACATGCCCCCATTCATACGACCTCTAATGCTTTGTGGTCCTATTACACATAAATTCCCATCTACCATTGCTACATGTTTAAGAGGATTAGAAGGATTGTCAGCAATGGCATCTCACACACTTGTTGCATACCTTCATGTGTTTGTAATAGGATCATAAGCTTCCAAGCAAGGGAGCGAATAGCTTATAAGATGGCACATACCAAACCCTCCAATTACATACAGTTTGTTGTCAATTACTCCTAACAGGCAACGAAAAGAGGAGTTAACATGGATTCCATCCTTGTCCACTTATTATTCCTTCGATTATACCCCTGAGCTTATATGATTGCCGATTCCCCAAATATTCAACACAAAGTCAATTATTTGGCTACGCCCATATCCATTTGATTGCAAATAATCTGCAATCAATATAAGAATGTCCGGATCATACATTCGGGCTTTACCAAATCGAGCACGTCTAATGACATAAAGCTTTCCCTGAAGACTGCTGATGCGCCACCCAAAATTACTTGCCCTCGAGTCTGAGCTCGATCACAGGGTATAAGAGGAAGTGCGTACCACCTATATCTCTTTGAACATACTTGGTAGTTTATGGTAACATAATCACGACCCAAGACAAAGTGACCTGCATCTAGAGGTTGGAAATATTGTAACAACACTCATACAACCTTGTCATGGGTTGGAATCCTCTAATTGCCCGATTCTGCTTCCCAGCCATGTTTATCGAAGAGGTTAGTGGAGCTGTTGTCTGCGTTGGTAGTTTGTCAAGCTTTAATGGATCACAGCGACGGTAATTCAGTATAGGCTGAATCGATTTTAATTTGCAATCTATGCTCTCAAATTATGATATTATATTTGGTTTGAAATTAGTTTGTTAGAGATAAATATTCTTTTTCTGAGGTCTGGACTCTGGATGCCATTCAGCCATGGGAGAAGAACTCTGGGCCTATAGGTATGAGCGGAGAACTCAGTTGTTTTACAAAGAGCTTTAACGTTTCCAGTAATATTACTGCCTGCGCTCCAGAGACGAAATCTGGGTGGAGGTCTACAGAGATTTTAAGAGGGAGTATTAGTTGTTCAAGAGTGCAGATGTAGTTTTACAGTTTTAAAATTTAAAGTTAACGAACATTTGGAAGGTAAATAAACTCGGGGGTTTTATGAGCGAGAGTAGGATGATAAGTTTTTCCACTATGGAGAAAGTCTTTTCCAGTATGTGCAAAAGCAGGATGCCTTAATACATGCCATTCCACACGATGTACTCGGAGGTGACGGGAGAAATCCTCCACATTTTACTGTTGGCAATCATTTCACTGGTTATCCTTTATCAGATTGTTCCTGCTGCCATCTCTAACCTGGTGCTTGGGCCTTATTGCCATGCATCTGCATTTTCTGTAAATCTTTTCGGTCACCACCTCCAAACATCTGTATTTTCAGTCAAAAATTTTAGTCACCACTTTCAAACCTCTGTATTTTCCGTAAAGCTTTTCAGTCACCACCTTTTTTTTCCAACGATTTATATCCGAGGCACGCGTTTTGAATCCAATCACTTCTCTAACAACTAGCAGCGAACCAATCATCACTGTAATTGACATTCCGCGTAGTCTACCCAAGTAACGTTTTGGCTTAGAATCCGGCAAATATTTTGAAAAAATTCGGCAAAGATTTTATCAGAATCATGTATACAGTTGTTAAACTTTAGTGTTTTGAGTGTCTAAGGGTTTTTTATAGTGCCGAATCCATTTCCACTATCAAAAATGGATTCCAAACACTTCAACTATCTGATTTCTTGAATTTTAGTTGCCCAAATTCCAGCAAAAAATTGTCGTCCGGGCTATTCCGGCTATTCCGTTGCCTGGGTAGACAACTCCATTGACATTCATTTCGATGTGATTTCCTGACGCACATTGGATTTAGGCACACTTATCTTTAATGGTTTCTATATTTTTCAAGGTTAGATTTAAGACTTTTGTGATTTATAATGTAGATAAATGTAATCACATTATTAGGATTAGGTAGATGTTTAGAATCAACCAATGTGGTTCATTGTCAAGAGATGCATCATTGCTCGAAAATAGTTATTGAAAACAAGTTTTAAGAACGGTTAAGACTAGCTGTTAAGAACTAGCAGTTAGAAAGTTAATTAGTTGATTAGTTAAAAATTAAAATTAAATAAAAATTAATTAAGAAAAATTAAATAATAAATTAGTTAATTAAGTAAAATTTTTATTTAAAGAGATTTATAAATTATTATGTAATAAATATAATAGGGAGGGGGGAATTTTTTTAATTTAAAATAAGATAACTATATTAATTAATTAGATAAATTAAAAATAAAAATAAATCAATAAATTAATTAAAAATTTAAAAATAAAATATAAATGAATAAACAAAATTACCTAACGTAATAAGGGATAAAATTATTTATTTTAATAAATAAATGAAGTTAAATAATAAATTAATAAATTTTATTAAAAGTTTGGAGAAAATGGATATAGCAGAAGTCAGGGTTTGAAGGCTTTCATGAATGCGAGCAAAGGTCCTCGACAGAAAAAGACAATGGATGATGTTATTGATAAATTTCATTTACCTTTTATTCAAGGTACTACTGACAAGATCGCTCGGATTTTAAGAAAGCATAAGATCTCGTCTTCTTTTAAACCTTTAAACCCCATTCGGGGCTCCCTTAAATCGGTTAAGGACCAGTTGGACCCAAAAAGCGTGAAAGGTGTTTATTTGATCCCATGTTCTTGTGGGACTCCCTACATTGGTGAAACTGGTCGATCGATTAATAAAAGGATCCAAGAGCATTCTGTGGATATTAGGCATGGTAGAACCAAGTCCTCAGCGCTAGGTGAGCATGCGGAGAAGACGAAGCATCATATATGTATGGAAGACGCTAGAGTCCTTGTTAGGGTCGACCATTTCCATCACCGGAAATTTAGGGAGGCGATTGAGATTGAAAAGAGGCCATGTACGTTGAAAAGGGATAATGGATGGAAAGTTAGCAGTTGTTGGATTCCATCTCTTCACTCCCTGTAAGGGTCCTTCCTTTATTTTATTCTTTGGTATTTTTATTTTTATGATTTGATCTTATTATTATTATTCTATTATTTTATTTATTTTATTTTATTTTAGTATTTTATTTATTGATATTTATTTATTAAAATAAATTAAAAATAAATTATTTTTATTTTTATTTTTATTTGTATTTTAATTATAGTTTTTAATTTTATTTATTTATTAATGTATTTATTTATTAATTTAATAATTTATTTATTGATTAAATCCTTTATTTTATTTGTATTTTAATTGTATTTTTTAATTTTATTTATTATTTATTTATTAATTTATTTATTGATTAAATCCTTTATGTTTATTTTATTATTTTATTTATTTATTTTAAAAATAATTTATTTTATTTGTATTTGTATTTTAGTTTTTAATTTTATTTATTTATTAATTTATTAATTTATTTATTGATTAAATCCTTTATTTTTATTTGTTTTTTAATTCTAGTTTTTAATTTTTATATATTAATGTATTTATTTATTAATTTATTAATTTATTTATTGATTAAATCTTTTATTTTTATTTTATTTTATTATTTTATTTATTTATTTTTTGATTTAGTTATAATTTTTTACCTTGATTTTGATTTCTTTGTTTACTTTTAACTTGATTCATGTTTAAAAATTTGTTTATCTTGTTTTTTTGAGAGGGGTATTATTTTAGTTTTTAGTTTTAATTTTATATTATTTTTAGTTTTGACTTGTGTTTTTAAGGATGGGGTAGTTATGTTTTTAGTTCTTTTTATATTTTTATTTTTATTTTTATTGTTGACTGTTTTTAACTTTGGTAATGTTAAGGTTGGGTTAATTTTTATTTTTGGTTTATTTTATATTTTTATATTTTTAATCTTATTTTTTTACCGTTTTTTAACTTTTTTTATTTTTCTTGGGTTTTGACCGTTGCTTTTCTCTTCCTGGTATAAATGTGTATGTCAGATCAGCTAATCTTCGTTATCCTGATGATGAACTACAGTTGATAGTTCGAAACGTGTCGGTTCCTAAATTTCTTATGTGATTTCCCAGAAGATTTATAATTAAAGTGAGTTTATGAATTATTATGTAATTAAAATAAATAGATAATAGGGAGGGGTAAATTTTTTATTATAATTAAGTAAAATAAGATAAATTAATTAATTAATTAGATAAAAATAAATAAATCCATTAATTAATTAATTAATTGAATATAAAAATAAAACATAAAAATATAACCAAAATTACCTATGTAGGTAATAGGGAAGGGAAAAAATTCTAATTTAATAAATAAATAAATAAAATAAAAATAAAAATAATTAATTCATTAATAAGAATTTTTTTTTTAAAAATCAAAAAATTAAATAATTAAAAGTATAAAATATAAAAGAAAACATAAAGAACAAAATTATTTAGCTAGAGCAGGGGTCCAACTCTTACCTAATTTCCAACCATCATCACAGTTGAGATTCTTAGCATGTCGTTCAATTTCGATCACCTCCCTTAATTTTCTATGGAAGCAATCTACCTTGGCAACGACTTTGGAGTCTTCAATACAAACATGGTGGCAGGATTTTCCACATGTTCAACAAGAGCTGAGGTACGAGACCGATTGTGTCTAATATCCGCAGCATGCTCCCGGATTCTCTGCCTAATGGATCGACCTATTTCTCCAATATAGGGATTTCTACAAGAACAAGGAATCATGTAAACCCCTTTCATATCCTTTGGGTCGATAGGGTCCTTAATAGACCTAAGAGAATTTATAATAGTGCAGAGAGGCTTGAAAGAAGAAGAGATATTATTTCTCCTAAGGACATGGGCAATTTTGTCCATTGTCCCCTAGATAAATGGGAGATGGACCTTGGAAATAGGATCCACCTAAGTATATTTTCCACTCAACCCTTTATATGCCTTCTGAAAGACTTTAAGACCTTGAGATCTACTATAACCATTATTTTCAAAAAACCTCAAGAAGATGGGATTTCTCTGATTCCAAGGAGTTTTCTTCGGAGATCCTAAGAGCACGAGTCGCAAGAGTACACAGGACACCAAATTTCTGAGTAGGAAAATGATGGGACCCAACATGAAGGTATTGTTCTATGTGAGTCTTCTTGCGAAAAACTCGGTGAGAAATGGAACCATCCACATTCCTTGAGAGAAGGATATCAAGGAAAGGGAGGCAACTATCCACCTCCACTTCCATTGTGAACTTGATGGAATCAGATAGCGAGTTCAGGTGCCCAAGGAACATATCTAATTTCTCCCTACCATGGGGCCAGATGACACAAGTATCATCCATGAACCTGTTCCATTTCCTAGGGCAGAATTTAGCAGAGGCTAGGGCCTTTGATTCAAAATCCTCCATAAATAAGTTAGCAACTATGGGGGAAAGAGGGGAGCCCATCGCAACACCACATGTTTGCTCATAAAACTCACCTTGAAAACTGAAGAAAGTCGAGGTGAGGCAAAGGCTAACCAATTTAGAGGTGTCCTCATCAGAGATCTGTTCAATGACATTAATGACTTCTTGGATGGGGATTTTGGTGAATAAGAACACAACATCAAAGATAACTAATAGCTCACCAGGCTACAGCTTGATGTTCTTCCACTCCTTGATAAAGGAAGTCGAGTCCTTCACAAAGGAATCAGTTTGACCTACAAGGGGTTTAAGCTTCTGGGCTAAGAATTTAGCCAGATGATAAGAGGGACCATCTATTCTGTTAACAATAGGTCTTAATGGTGCCCCCAGTTTATGAATCTTTGGGAGATCATATATCCAGGGGGTAACGGGATTTCTTTCAATAAGCTTCCTAGAGAGAGCATTAAGAGAAGAATCTGATTTAATGGCAAGGGAAACATCCTTACACACTGATTTAAGGGGATTCTTTTTAAGATTAACATAACTGCCAATATTGGACAGATGGTCAACCATCTCGCTGACATAGTCAGATTTATCCATAATGACTATGACCCCACCCTTGTCTACCTTAAGGATGACAATGTCAGGGTTGTCCCTTAGGGTTTTGAGGGCGAGAAACTCAGGCTTACTCAAGTTTTTTTTTAGGAGGCCTAGCCTTCCTAAGAATAATGGAGCAATCCTGCCTAATGGTATCCTTAACAATATCAGGGAGATCCTTGATGTCATATTCGAGGCTACAAATAATGTCATCAGCGGGGATCTTCTTCGGGGCAAGGCAAAAATTAAGCCCTCTATTAAGAAGACTGAAAATAGAAGAATCAAAAGAAAAACTTGAAAGGTTAACTACATTTTTATTAGAATCCTTATTACTGACAACATCATTATTATTATTATTATTATTATTATTAATGTTACTTAGGTTATTATCACTAGTAATATTATTGTTAATTATAGTGTTGTTATAAGCCTCATTGAGAATAATATTATTACTATTGTATAATATTAATTCATTATTTAAAGTATTATTGTTAATAATATTATTTATTAGTTATATAATTCTTTTGGTAGTAATCACATGCAATGGAACATTGTCGACGTGTTTCGAACCAACCAATGTGGTTCATCATCAAGACTATGTGAGAGATGAGATCAGGACATTAAGTTTAAATAGATGTAGAAATGGCCAAACTAGCCGTTATTCTAACGGCTAGTTTGACTTTTGAAAATTGATTATTGATTACTAAAAACTAGTTTTATTGTTATTATTTTTAATTAATATACTAATCACCTATTTAATTAATAGTGATATATATATATATATATATATATATATATATATATATATATATATATATATATATATCTATATATATTAAACGAGGTCAAAGGAAAAATAAAATGATAACCAATGACAAAAAAAATCCTAGAAGGAGCTTAGAAACTAAGGAATGGGAAAAAGGGGTGGAAACAAAAGACAATTAAGAATACAAGGCAGGGATCCAACACCTCTTGATATTCTAGTCATCATCTCGATTGAGATTAACAGGTATTTTTTCAATTTCTAAGGCCTCCCTTAACTTTCGATGATGGAAATGGTCAACCCTCGTAAGGACCTTAGCCTCTTCGATGCAATATGATGGTTAGTCTTTTCTACATGCTTGGCTAGGGTGGAGGAGCGGGATATTCCATGTTTAATGTCGGCAGCATGCTCACAGATCCTGTGATTTATAGACTAACTTGTTTCACCAATGTAAGGAGTCCCACAAGAATAAGGAATAATGTCGACACCTTTTCCATCCCTAGGGTCCATCGGATCTTTAACCAATTTGAGAGAGTTGTGAATCGTGTTAAGGGGCTTGAAAGATGAAGAAAACTTATGTTTCTTAAGGATCCTAGAAATCTTAATAGTGGTTCCCTAAATGAACAGAAGGCGGACACTGCAAGACCAATTACTAGGCTAGACTTTTTTATTTTTAGCTAAATGACATTTTTTTTCTTTAAGGCCCTACGACCTACTATAACCATTTTTACAAAATACATTCAGGAGATGGGTCTTTTATCCTTCAATGTGAGACTCATCAGACTCTTCTCAATAACCTAGTAGCTAATGTGTTAAGGACGCCTAATTTTTTAGCAGGGAAATGATGCGAACTAGCATGAAGATATTCCTCAGTATGAGTCTTCTTTTGAAAAACTTGATCGGAGAAAGAACCATCCTCCTTTATAGAGATAAGAGCATCGAGGAAAGGGAGGTTACCATCCACCTCATATTCCATGGTAAAGTTTATGGAGCAAAATTTATTATTAAGATGAAGGAAAAAAAGATCTTACTTTTCTCTACCATGAGACCAGATGACACAAGTATCATCTACAAACCTTTTCCAAAACTTTGGCTGGAAAAGAGCTGAGGAAAGAGCCTTGGATTTGAAGTCTTCCATAAAATTATTAGCAACAATCAAGGAGAGGGGAGAACCCATGGAAACACCACATGTTTGCTCATAGAATTCCCCTTCAAAACTAAATAAAGTAGAGGTTAAGTAGATTCCGACTAAATGAGCCGTATCAGGATCAATAATGCGATTAATGACATCAATAGCCTCACTAATGGGGATATTGGTGTAAAGAGAAACAATATCAAAACTAGCAAGTCTATCGTCAAGATCCATTCTCATGTTCTTTAACTCATTAACAAAGGAGGAAGAATATTTAACAAAGGAGTCGGTATGACCTATGAGGTGCTTAAGCTTATGGGCTAAATACTTGGTGAGAATCAGAATCTCTGATGAGTCTCACATTGAAGGAGAAAAGACCCATCTCCTGAATGTATTTTGTAAAAATGGTTATAGTAGGTCACAGGGCCTTAAAGCTTTCCTTAAACCAGAAAAAGGTCATTTAGCTAAAAATAAAAAAGAGCCTAGTGAATGGTCTTGCAGTCTTCACCTTCCATTCATTCAGGGAACCACTGATAAGATTGCTAGGATCCTTAAGAAACATAAGGTTTCTTCATCCTTCAAGCCCCTTAACACGATTCGTAGCTCTCTCAAATCGGTTAAAGATCCGGTAGACCCTAGGGATGGAAAAGGTGTCTACATTATTCCTTGTTCTTGTGGGATTCCTTACATCGGTGAAACAGGTCAGTTTATAAATCAAAGGATCTGTGAGCATGTTGCCGATGTTAAACATGGAAGATCCCGCTCCTTTTCCCTAGCTGAGCATGCAGAAAAGACTAACCATCATATTTACATCGAAGAGGCTAAGGTCCTTGCGAGGGTTGACCATTTCGATCACCGAAAGTTAAGGGAGGCCTTATAAATTGAAAAAATACTTGTTAATCTCAATCGAGATGATGGTTGGAAAATCAGCAGGTGCTGGATCCCTGCCTTGTATTCTTAATTGTCTTTTGTTTCTGCCCCTTTTTCCCGTTCCTTAGTTTTTAGGCTCCTTTTAGGATTCTTTTTTGTCGTTGGTTATCATTTTATTTTTCCTTTGACCTGGTTTTATATATATATATATATATATATATATATATATATATATATATATATAAGAACAAATAAATAGATAAAAATAAATAAATTAAATATAAATATAAACATAAATAAATTAATTAAAAAATTAAATTAAATTATATATATATATATATATATATATATATATATATATATATATATATTATCACTATTAATTAAATAAGTGATTAGTATATTAATTAAAAATAATAATAATAAAACTAGTCGTTATTAATCAATAATTAATTTTCAAAAGTCAAGCTAGCCGTTAGAATAACGACTAGTTTGGCCATTCCTACATTTATTTAAACTTAATGTTCTGATCTGATCTCTCACATATTCGTGATGATGAACCACACTTGTTGGTTCGAAACACATCGACAATGTTCCATTTCAAGTGATTACTACAGAAGAATTCTATAACTTGTAACGATGGATCACAGAAGAAAAATTCTAAAAATATTATTTATTACTGAATTGTTATTATTAAAATTATTAATATTATCAATAAGGTTAAGGTTACTATTTAATATTAACTTATTATTAGATGTTAAATTGCTAACCGAATCATTACTCACCGAGCACTACAAACGATGGGAAGTGGAGCCACCAAAACCGTCCAGTATTACCCCACCAATACCATGAGGAAATCCCACGGAATCAATGCTAAGAGCATTGGTTCCATCCTCATTGAAAGAAATGGGGCTGCCAGGGGTAGCATCCACACCATAGCCCGAAACCGATTGTGTGAGGGAAAGAGGCACAGGAACAGAATGACTCACCGTAAGGGAATCTGGGTGCAGCGAGGAAGCAACCCCTGAACCAGATGGCTGCATGAGATTCGCGAAACTCGGGCTTGAACATAACGCAAAAGAAAACCCACTTGATGCAGAAATGTCAATGCTGATTGAGATTGCCGACGATATTGTTGGAGCTGAGACACAAGAGCTGCCGGGGATCCTACACGCCTTTAAATTAGGGACCAAGAGTTGATCAGAGATAAGAGAATTCACATCCAGGGTAAGATAAAACCCTTCGCTACCGCCAGAGGGAAACACATAAATTCCCTTTGCAATAGAAACATCATTGCTGTCAAAGGGAGACACAGAAACTGAAGCTGAACTAAAATCACTATTACTCCCGCCAAGGTTCAGGAATCCAGCTACAGAGAGAGGATTAAAGGAAGAACCCAAAACAACTACTGAAGAGGAAGAAATCACAGATAATGTAGATGATGAACCGAACAAATGCCTGTCGACCGAAGAACTAACGGCCAATATCTGTGCTTCGCTAATACGGGACCTTCCAAGGCACGAGGAGGATGGAGAATGAGATTAATCCGAAAGACATTTATCTACATTCTCCAACATTTTAGAAATCCCATAACCATCACTTATTTTTAGCATTAAAAGTGCAATCAACTTTTTCCTTATATCTCCATTTATGGTATAATCTTCCACCATCCTCCTCAAATCGAAGTGGTTGGCTCTTCTGACATTATCTTCCCAAGGTGTTTCACTCCTTTACTATTCCTACCCTCCATTATTACCCCAACGGTTGATTTACCCAACCTGGCAGGGTGGGCTTCCTCGATTTTGCACCTTTCTCACAGCTTGACACCACATTCTTGAGCATGCCCTCCTCCCTTCACCTTGACTGACTACTCAGCATACGTGACTGGATCCCTGTGGACCATCTGGCTACCAGCCACGCCATGGAAAAAATAGTGAACCCCCTGGGCTCGGACACATCTTCCCATGAGGCATTCATACACACAATTGTGGATGCAGAGAGATTATTCGGGTCTGGCCTTTCACAATATAACTCTTTTGCAAATTCTATTCCTCGTCCTGCAAGTGAATTGATATCCTTTCGCCCACAGTTTTATCGAGTTAAGGGTCACCATAGTGGGTCGGGAAATTACAGACTGCGTGAGTGGGCTTCACTCTCCTCCAAAAAGATATTATAGTCGGCACCGAACATAAAATTGTTAATTTTTGGCTACGAGGACCTCTGGAGAAGGGTTACCAGCTTGCAGAAGTGGGCTTTGGTCAGTCGTTGGGTTTTTACTAAAATGGAGGAGAACAAGATGATGGCCTGGGTTAAAAAATTGTGGGGTAATCTGGTTGGGTACCCTCCCAAGGTGAGTCGGATGATGAATTCTTAGTATTGCATTCACTTTCTGCGTGCGAAAGGCGCTGCGTGGATTCAAAAGAACAACTAGGTTCATGGGCGAGGGTTCCTGCAACTACATACATGGTACCCAGGCTTCAACGAAATCTTGGAGACTCCCCCCAATAATCTCATATGGGTCAAGCTTCTAGGGTTGCCTTTGGAATTTTGGACAAAGTTGGCACTCTTCGCCATTGGCAATTCGATAGGCAGACTCAGATAATTAGATCCTGGTTGCATGGGGATGTGAGATAAATGCATTTCATGGCTATTAGTTGAAGTGAATTTCACCGGGGGCCTGCCGGGTAGCATTGATCTAGAGTGGGAGGGTGCTCATCACAAACAACGTGTTGACTACTGGGGCATTCTTTTTCGATGCCTCCAGTGCGACCAAACTAGCCACCTGATGAAAATATGTCCTCGAGGCTGGCCATCATCATGGAAGACATAGGACGTGGCGAGGGATTGTTGTACAAGTTCCTCTCCACAGCATGCAGATCTGCTGCCTCCGGTTCCAGGTATGGTAGCTAGCTCCCACCCTCTAATTTCGTCTTCAACACAATTTCGCACTATATCTTCATATACTTCACCCCCACACTCCTCTCTGTGACTTCCCAGCACTCCCACTTCAACTTCTTCTGACCCTTACAATGCACCACATCTCAAATACAAGGTCCTCCATGGATATCGCCTACCTGGCTCCCCACCTCCCTCTCTCTTCCACCTCCACAAAAGGATACCACTGACCCGTCTCCCTCCATGCCACCCTTGGAAAACTCCACTCCACCAGAAGCCGTTGTTCAATCACCCACTATGCCAACTCTGGAAAATGCTTCTCTCCCGACTACACCTATTCCTGATACACACCCGACTCCTGAATTACCCCACAACTCAATCGGAAGCGATTATGACTTCCTCTTCATGAACCTAGAACTGGACATCTCTGCCCTCACTTTCCATGATGGTCAGGCCAAAGTGGCTACTCCCAATATCTCCCCCAAGTCTGCAAAAAACATCATTGTCCGTAAGCGGGGTAAAAATTATAGTCGTCATTTCAAGGGGAGACATAAAACCCGATCACTCTTCTTTGTCAATTTGGATGACCTACGTGACATGCCTATCATCTCCACATTCGACCTCAAGGCACTTAGAGTAGGTACGACCACCCCTCCTAAGTCATGAATCAAATCCTTTCACTTAACCTCCATGTACTTGGCGACCACGCCAAGTCTCTGCATCTCAGAAACCTTTTTGCAAAAACTCCCCCTCCATTGTTTTTTTCTAGGAAACCATGTGTATTGTATCAAAGGTTGTTCCATACTTCCTCTCCATCAGGCTAGGGTGGCAGATCGTTGGGGTAGACTCAGTGGGTTTTTCTGGTGGACTTATTGTAATGTGGGATCCTACTTTTGCCAACTTTCACGCCTTCAGTTTCTTTGCTAGAATTCTATTGTTTGGAAGAATTCATGGCTTCTCTCCCTATTTCCACCTGATTAATATGTATGCCCCTTGTCGTAACAGTGTCAATTTCTAGTTCCGCATTCGATCATGTAATATTCTAAGCATTCCAAATTTGATTCTGCTCGAGGATATAAATGCCATGATGACTATATCAGACTACTGGGGTGCACACTGCCGTAAGGACCCTCTAGCTGAAATAATCTTCAGCATTTTTGCAGATCATCACTTAGTGGACATCCGTCCCTCGCTGCTTCTTCTGACCTTGACAAACTATGAGATGGGCTCATATTACATTGGTAAGCGACTAGATATGGGCCTTGTACATGAGGCAATACTTGAGATACTTGAGGATGTGATATATGCAACTATAATCTCACAAATATATGATCACAAACCTTTATGCATATATTGGAGATCAATGTCAATGTACAAATGTATCCCCTTCAAATTCAACCGCTTAAGGTTAGATGATCTCAATTTCTTGAATATGGTCAGGGAGATCTGGACTCCCCTTCGATCCTGCAATCCGAGGTATTGTTACCTTACACAAAGAATCTACGTGTTAAAGAAAAGGACCAAGGTTTGGGAAAGACATAAAAAGGCTCAAATGATATCGGAACTGCACAATATCGACCTAGCGATTGGGGCAATACATGAATCAATGGTGACAGGGCCGCCAGATGAACAAGTCATGCTAACTCTTCACATCTTGGAAGATAAAAAATTAGCCATACTTAAATCTCAGGAACTCACATGGAAGCTTAAGAGCCATGTTGTCTGGATCCGCAATGGAGATCATAACACCAAAAATTTTCATCATTTTGCAAATAGCCAAAAGAATCGAAATACCATATGGAAGATTGAGGGGGAGGATGGTTCCATTCTCCACTGTCCACTGGACATCATAAGGGTGACTCGTAGACTCTTTTTTAATCAATACAGATGCAGAGATGGGTCCTTCCCATTGGATCAATATTGGGAACTTGATAAATACCCTAAAATGTTCGACGAAGCTACTAATGAGGTGGTGAGCCCACCGGTGACCAAGTCTGAAATTTTAGAGATCCATAAAACGTTTGTTTCTGACAAAAGCCCCGGCCCAGATGGTTGGCCGGTGGAACTATTTATAAATTGTTTCGACCTTATGGAAGATGAGCTTTTACAGGTTGATGAAGAGTCTCGGATCTCATCGAGAATTCCAGGAGATATAAACTCCACTTTCATTGTGTTGACAGCAAAGTCATCATGCCCAAAATCCTTCTTGTACTTCCAACCCATATTACTGTGTAATGTGGTATACAAGGCCATTTCCAAAGTGATTGCCAAACGCATTATTGGACCTCTATCTTCTCACATTTCTCACGAGTAGTATTTCTTCCTCTCGAACAGGCTCATTCACGATGCAATTGCATTGGCACGGGAAGGATTACATTCTCTACATACCAAAAAATTGGAAGCAATTATCATGAAAATAGACCTTCATAAGGCCCATGACAGCGTCTATTGATCGTTATCTACCTAGTTCTACACAAATTTGGTTAAGCTCCTCGGAATATTTGTTGGATCCTTGCCTGCGTCTCTCCGGTCTGGTTTTCTGTCATTGTTAATGGCCTGCCATTGGATTTCTTCAGGGCCGAGTGGGGCCTTCGACATGGCTACTCCCTCTCACCTCTCATCTTCATTCTCATCATGGACTGGTTGAGTTTTCATATCAAAGACATGAAATGCAAGGGGACGTTCACTAGGATACACATCTCCAGGGATATTTCCATGATCTAGAAATGGATTGGATAACTTTTTATGCTTTTCAAGAACCTCCCACTCAGTTAAAAAAATAAAATATCTAGCTTATACTTTAATTTTGAGAAATTTTATACTTGAAACAGGTGTGTGTTTTTAAAATGTTTAAGTGCTTTAAGTCTATTTTTTGTTGTTGAAATTAAACATGTGTAACATCCATATAATGCATCAAATAAACATCAACACATAACATCAAACTTAATCTAGGAGTTCAGCTGAATATCATGGGCTACGTCTCCTTGAGCTCTTGTCATCTTGACTTGGCTCTTTGGGATTATGATGAAAATATTCTTTTAAAAGTTACAAAATCAACTCCAATGGTTAACTTAACTGAACTGATGGGATTATAATACCATCATACCCTTTTCATGGCTGTCTTCACTCTAAAAACAAATCTAGGCTCCCTTAGACTTGATTCCTTATGTCGGTGCACATCAGCTACCCTGAGCTTCTCTATGGAAATAACTCCTTAATAACTCTTTTCATATCCCTGAAACCTCACCTAATATCTCCAACACATATCATACCTCCAAAATGGGCTAATCATTTGTTCAAACTGAGCACTGGCTCCCCAATCTAGGCCTCCATCCACTGTTGGCCCTAGGCTTCCCAAAAATTCGCCGAGGCTCTTCAACCTTCAGAATTTTTCAAATGGTTATGTGAATCCTTTCAATGGATTCAAAATTCCAAAAATATTTAGAATATACTATTTTTTTGCTGAAATTGGCCTCTGGCTACTCCGGTTTCACCTCCAATGCCTGGTGGCACCCCCTGGCTCTAGGGTCAAAGAAAACTTCTCTGTGGCTTCTCGAGATATAAAAGTCCTAAAAATCCTATGAAAAATCCATCAATGGATTTAGAAGTATCAAAACAATCAGACATGACTATTTGTTTTCTGAATAAGGCCTCTAGCTACCCTGGCTAGGCCGCAAACTGCTGCTGGCACTTGTTGGCCCTGATGGCCCCTGGAACTTCTCTAAAGCATCTCGGCCTTCAAAATTCCTCTACATGCTCTTCAAACCACACCATTAGTGCCATAATGTTTGAAACATCCAAAATTGAGTATTTCATTTCTGAATAAGGCCTCTAGCTACACTGGCTGGGCCTCAAACTACTGCTGGACCTTGGCGGCCCTGGTGGCCCCTATAACTTCTTTGAAGAAAAAACCTGCTCAAAATTCCTTTGATGGATTTACAACCCTCACTAATGAGTCTGGAATGTCAGAGATAGTCAAAATTGACTATTGGAAAAAAAAAATTGGCCGAATCTAGCTCAAGATAGAGCCAAAACTAAATTTGTCCAGTTTCCCCTACATCAGCTCCACTAAATGTGGAGGAACTGCACTTAACTACAGTTTAAAATAGAAAAATGCCAAAATTTGAGGGCTCACTAATCATCCGCCAAGAAAATTGCGACAATTAATGTGGGCGGTTAGGGGTGGCCACATGCCAAACCCTATTCTGCATTAACCACAAGCATTAGAGCGGAACCTACATTAAACCGTGGGTAATAGTTTCCAAACTCTAGTTTAAAAAAAATGGTTAGGGTGACTGCGTGGATTATCAGTCGGCATGTGACTACAATGGATTTTAAACTACCACGGTTATTTTTTGCTGTCGGTTATGCCTTTTGGCCCTGTGTCATAGGCTAAGATCTTATGGGGAGGCTGGCCCCCCTCCAAGCCCCAAAACGGAAATCACTCAACCATAAATAAAATGCTGACTCTTATATGGTTAAGATCCATCCGAAAAATGAAATGTTGGGTATGTGTTATATTCTTTCCATGACTAGCCCCATGTGCTGTACGTTGCGTCGGCCGCAACAGGGGGTTCACAGGGGGGGTGGTATCCCCCCTTGTTGGGGTCCGGGGCAGCGCCTCGGTGAAATTTTTTTTGGTATGCAGTCCCACTCATATGTGGACCCACCCATGTTTTGTGCATGATTTTGCACATGGTTTTGGGGTACGATGGTTTTCGGCCCCTGCTATTTTTGTAGATCCGGTCAAGGGAACTACGGTTATGTTCTAATCCAGGGTTAATGGATTGGGGTTTATGTATGCTTCGGCATGTATATATATGTGTTGTAACACTAAAAGGAATATAATGAAAAATCAAGCTGGTCGTCCCAATTTGGGATCGAGGGGAAAATCTCTGTGTTTATCTGTTTTATGTTTTATGCTCTCGCTATTGTTTATTTTCTGTTATAAGATTCGTGTGTAGATAATTTCTGTTCAGGGTTAAAACCTACATTTGGTATCGGAGCTGTTTCGGCTTCAAGGGGACGCCTTTGCTGCTGAGGGTTTTTTGCTTGGGCCTAAGGTAGACCCTGTTCAGTGGGAGATCTGCAGGATCGATTCTTGCTGTGAAAGAAGATGGCGAGCGGCGAGAAGATAGAGATCGAGAAATTTAATGGTCAGAGTTTTGAGTTGTGGAAGCTCAAGATGGAGGATCTGTTGGTGGATAAAGATTAGTGGATCGCGGTAGATCCAGGTATTAAACCAATGACAATGTAAGATGAAGACGGGAAAAAGTTGGATCGGAAGAGGAAGAGCACAATACGATTGTGTCTCATATTTGGTATTGTTGAATGTATATGGGGAAGCTACGACGAAGAATTTGTGGGAAAAAATTGGGACTTTGGGCCAATCTAAGTCTCTGGTGAATAAATTGTTCCTGCAGAAAAAGTTGTATAACTCGAGGATGAAGGATGGAGACTCGGTGACAGAGCATCTGAATGCCTTCAATACTGTGGTAAGTCAGCTGTCATCTGTTGACATTAAAATCTCAGATGAAGATAAGTGCATCAGTTTGTTGTGCTCTCTACCAGACTCGTGGGACAGTCTGGTTATTGCAATAGGTAGCAATACAACTACCTTGAATTTGATGACATTGTCTCAGCCTTGCTGTCGGAGGAAATGAGACGGAGAAATATGGAGGGTCAGAATGGAGATGCCTTATCTGTACGAGGAAGGTCCCAGAACAGAAACAAGAATAAGGTTTCGAGTGGGAGATCTAAATCTAGAGGGAGATCTAAATCTCCTGGAAAGTTTGTAAAGGTATGTTGGAAATGCGGAAAGGAAGGGCACTACAAAAAGGAGTGCAGATCTAAAGCTCCTGAGAAAGGAAAGGGATCTGATGATGCTCCTTCTGCAGAGGCAAAAACCACCTCGGATGAAGGTGGGGATGTGTATTTGACTTCTTCTTCAAATACACATGTAGATCATGAGTCATGGTTGATTGACTCAGGTGCATCCTTTCACTTCACTCCCCATAGGGAGTGGTTCTGCGAATATGAGAAATATGATGGCAGTGATGTCTTCTTAGGTGATGATAGGAAGGCCATAATCATCAGACGTGGAAAATTCAAGCTGAAGTTGCAAGGTGGAAGGATTAGAACACTTCCTGGTGTTTTTCACATTCCTGCATTGGCCAGAAATCTGATTTCTGTAAGCAAGATGGATGATGCAGGTGTAAAAACAGTGTTCGAGAAAGATACCTGTAAGATGGTTTAGGGAGCACTGGTATTAATACGGGAATTGGGTGGAACTCTGCCCGCAAACTACAAAAGGTAGAACTTTTATTGATGGTGCAATAGTTATGTGGTTCACGAAAATGGAGCTGTGGAGCGGAAAGCTATGACACATCAGGAGAAAAGGACATCTTCATGGCATCCAAAGGCTTGGACATATTGGAGAGAAGGGCCTTGGATCATAGAAATGGTATGGTAGAAGGTATGTCTAATTGCTCTCTGGATTTCTATTTTTGTGAACATTGTGTATATGGGAAGCAGAATCGGGTGAGTTTTCCTTCTGGTGCTAAGAGGGCGAACAAGATATTAGAGCTTGTGCACAGTGATGTGTTTGGACTTGTGTCAGTTCCATCACTGGGAAAGTCTATGTACTATGTTTCATTCATAGATGAATTCTCAAGGAATACATGGATATATTTCTTGAGGAAGAAATCTGAAGTCTTTGACAAATTTAAAGAATTTAAGGCTATGGTGGAAAACCAGACAGAGAAGAAGATAAAGGCGTTGAGGACAGATAATGGTGGGGAGTTCTGCAAGAAGGAATTTGAAGAGTTCTGTAAGAAGTGTGGTATATCACGGCAGAAGACTACTCCATACACACCTCAGCAAAATGGAGTTTCAGAAAGAATGAATAGAACACTGATGGAAAAGGCAAGAAGCATGCTCAGTGGTACCGGGTTAGGACAAGAATTCTGGGCAGAGGCAGTGGAGACTGCATGTTACTTAGTTAACAGATCACCTTCATGAGCGTTGGAGGATAAGACTCCACATGAGGTATGGACTGGTAAGAAACCCTCTCTTTCACATCTAAGGGTATTTGGATGTGATGCATATGTACATGTTCCAAAGGAGAAAGGGACCAAGTTGGATAATAAATCTGAAAGGTGCATCTTTATTGGGTATAAGGATGGTTTAAAGGGTTACAAGCTTTGGAACCCAGAAACAAGGAAGGTTGTGTACAGTCGAGATGTTGTGTTTAGAGAAGTGAAAGATGTTGTTAAACATGAAGTCCTACCAAAGGAACCTGAGAAGATAGAGTTTGAGCTAAAGGAGGATGAATCAGACTCTACAACAGAAGAAGACTCAGAAGATGAAGAGCCACAAACTCCAGCTTTGAGAAGATCGGTTCGGGAAAGAAGGCAACCAGAAAGGTATAGTCCATCTGCTTTCTGTTCAGGTTTTGCCTTAACTATAACTGATGATGAACCCAGAACTGTCAGGGAGGCAGTAGATTCAGAGGATGGAAAACTCTGGAAGGAGGCCATGGTTGATGAAATGGTATCCTTGCACAAAAATGATGCATGGGATCTGGTGGAGTTGCCGGCTGGAAGGAAGCCCATTGGGAGCAAATGGGTGTTTAAGAAGAAGATGAATGTAGAAGGCAAGGTGGAGAAATACAAAGCTCGGTTGGTAGCGAAAGGTTATTCCCAGGTGCCGGGAATTGATTTTGGTGATATTTTTCTCCTGTTGCCAAGGTTACTTCTATTAGATTACTTTTATCTGTTGCTGCTGCATTTGATTTTGAGATAGAACAGATGGATGTGAAGACAACATTTCTTCACGGGGATCTAGAAGAGGAGATCTACATGAAGCAACCTGAAGGCTTTATGGTGAAGGGTAAGAAAGAACTGGTATGCAAGTTGAAGAAGTCTTTGTATGGGTTAAAACAGTCACCAAGGATGTGGTATCAGAAATTTGATACCTATATACGGGGACTTGGCTTCACCAGAAGCAAGGAGGATCACTGTGTTTATTTTAAATTAATTGGTGACCGTGTTATGTATTTGGTCTTGTATGTGGATGATATGTTGTTAATTGGAAATGAAAAAGAAATTATCCAAGATTTGAAGACCCAACTGTTCTCCAAATTCGACATGAAGGATCTTGGTGCTGCAAACTATATTTTGCTCATGGAAATTAAGAGAGATTGGGAAAAGAGGAAGCTCTGGTTAAACCAGAGGAAGTATGTTGAGACTATATTGCAGAGGTTCAATATGCAGGATAATGACAGGTGAGTGTTTCTGGCCTGACAGGTGCAAAGCCTGTGCGCTGCGTGTCCCCGAACCACAGAAGAAGAGGAGGATATGTCTCGTGTTCCATATGCAAGTGTAGTGGGTAGCCTGATGTATGCAATGGTCTATACTAGACCAGACATTGTACATGCAGTGGGAGTATTGAGCAGGTTTATGTCAAACCCGGGGAAGGAGCATTGGACAACAGTGAAGCGGGTTTTCAGATATTTACGTGGCACTAGTGATTATGGCTTGTGCTACCAGGGAAGACCAGGATTGGAAAGAATGTTGGACATTCGTGGTTTTGTTGATGCAAACTGGGCTAGAGATCTGGACCAAAGAAGATCTACAAGTGGGTATGTGTTTAGCCTATTTTGAGGCGCAGTCAGTTGGATGAGTAAAAGACAGTCTGTAGTGGCTCTTTCAACTACAGAGGCAGAATACATAGCAGCCACTCATGCAAGCAAGGAAGAAATTTGGTTACAGAGATTGTGTTCAAGTATGGGGTTGGTACAACAAGCTATAAGGATAGGCTGTGATAGCCAAAGTGCAATTTTCTTGGCTAAGAACCCTGCTTATCATTCAAAGACAAAGCACATTGATGTTCAATATCACTTTGTTAGAGATATGGTTGAGGCTAAAAGGGTGTTTCTAGTAAAGGTGGACACTTTGAAGAATGTTGCAGATGCATTAACAAAGTCTGTGAGCACTCAGAAGTTCTCTTGGTGTACAGAAACAATGGGTGTTGAAGAATTGGGCCAATGACTAAGCTCTCTTGTGGCCCCCTGTGGAAAGAAAACAACAAGTAGGAGAATGTTGGGTATGTGTTATATTCTTTCCACGACTATTCACCCTTAACTATACGTTGCGGCGGGCGCAGCGACGAGCGCCCGGCGAAAATTTTTTGGTATGCGGTCCACTGCCTGGGACCACCCATCTTTGTGCATGAGTTTGCACATGCTTTTTGGGTACGATGGTTTTCAGCCCTTGGTATTTTGTAGATGCGGTCAAGGGAACTACGGTTATGTTCTAATCCAGGGTTAATGGATTGGGGTTTATGTATGCTTTGGCATGTATATATATGTGTTGTAACACTAAAAGGAATATAATGAAAAATCAAGCTGGTCGTCCCAATTTGGGATCCAGGGGAAAATCTCTGTGTTTATATATTTTATGTTTTATGCTCTCGCTATTGTTTATTTTCTGTTATAAGATTCGTGTGTAGATAATTTTTGTTCAGGGTTAAAACCTACATGAAATGGTAGAGTGCTCACATGCATGCGGAGAGGTCTCAGGGTCAAACCCCGATGACCGACAAAAAATTTATTACATTATGCATGGGCCACGTGGAAGCCTCCCATTAGCCCTTAAAAAACACGTGCTTCTCATCCAACGAACCACAACGTGCCACTTGGCATGATTTGATTGGTCCAAATGGAATATTCCAAGGAATATTTTGAGGAATATTCAAATAATATTCCCTAGAATATTCTCTTTTTGAATTTAAAAAAACCCAGTCAAACTTGGTCAAAACCCAGAAATTGTAGTTTACTATACTTTTCAAATCGCGATAACTTCTTCATACGGTGTCAGTTTTCCGAACCGTTCACGACAACAGAATTAGGAAGAATAGGTCTATCCAATCGCTTAAGTTTGGAACACTTCCAAACACTTTGAAATTTGAGCTATTACTTAGGTCCTTGATCCAAATCTGATCACACCTCCCCATTGGGTATCTTTTGGACCCCAAAATACTAATTACTTGATCTATTTAGTAGATGAGAGTACATCACCCTCTTCTTTTCAGCCTCCATACACTTTCCTTGCATGTCTTAGTGCCTTTGAACCACAACTCGAAGGTAGTCAACACTTCCCTTCCTGAATGCTCTTGTCCTCCTGTCAAGAATTGTCTTCCTTGAAATCGCCTAGAAATTTCTGGCAATAATTTTGTAGAAGGTAGCTAAACTTCGCTTCCTTGATCATCGATCCAAGGTGGCCCAAAAAAACGTAATATTACAACATAAAACATGCATACATACTGAAATTTTCATATGTACAAATCCTTGGTTCTCACATCAATGATGGAATCCTTGGTTCCAATTTCGCCAATCTTCCTATCCTCTTGCTTCAAATGCTTGGGACGATTAGTTGGATGCAATGTCCAACAATGGGCAACAACATGTCCCCTCTTCTAGAAATGTGTGCAAGTCTTATGCACCTTCTTTGCAAGTTGCCTTTGCCTCAACTGTTCCCTGTATGCCTTCATCCTCTTCCAACATTTTGAAACAACATGGTTACACAAACCACAATATGCACAACAACTCTTTCTTCCATTCAAGCACGCAGATTTTTCATGCTTATTAGAAACATAATCAACTTGAATATGGGAAGAATTATACCTTACATGCTATTTTGAATGTCCATATTTTTTACCTTCATGAGGAGATGAACTTATAGAGGCTCCAGATTTCCTTTGAAGACTAACATCAATGTTCGTGTCTTGAAAACTGTCTGAACTCTCATGCTCGCCATAAGTTGCATGTCTACAAACACCTTGCTGCAACATAGGCTTCAAACAATGGAAATAAACTTGAAAACAAAATTGACATGTTTTTGGTTTAGAACTTGTAACAAAAGTTCTTTTTGAAGTTGTCTCAAATGCCTTCATGGTTGTAGAGTTTTCGCCATTAGATTGAACATAACCAAGACCAAATTTCTTAGGTTGTTACTCAACCAAAATAGGATCAATCACGCCTTGTGAATGCTTGCATAAACCCTTGCCTTCATAGCCCATTTTAAAAATCAACTTGGACCCTATACCTCTAGTGTGCTTTTCAAATGAACTAACACATCATTCTGAAGAGGAAACTGAAGACAAATTTGAGTGTATTACCTCTTCTTCACACATGTTCTTGGTTAAGGCCTCTTGGGCTTGATGGAGCTGCATCTCCATCTCATGCATTCTTTGACTAATTCCTCCTTTCTCTTCCTTCATAGCAACCAATTTCTTATGAAGTATAGTGCTTTCTCTTCTATCTTCAAACAAAATTTGCACCATGTCCTTCATCCTAAAGAGGTATCGCTTCATGTCTTCAATGAAGAATCTTTTGAAGGAGGAGGATTTGGAAACCTCACTTGAAGAATTTGTCATCTTATGTCAATGAACTAAAGAAATTCAATCAAAAATTCACAAATCTTTCAAAAACAATTGACAAAAATTCTGAACAAAATGGCTATAGAGTCAAGCTCTTCTTCAAGCAGCCTTTTGAAAATAAAACCTCTTGTGCTTCAAGGGTTGCCTTGAGGTCCTTTGGGTAAGGAAGATGCTTTCAACCCTTTTTTCTTCTTTTCCTGTTTTGGACTTAGCTAACAGTAGCTCCCTTCACCTCTAGCAAACTCAAAATTGTAGGCAACAACTAGTTTGCAAACAGTCAAATCCTTTGCACTGTTTAAACACCTTTCAAGTCAACAAGAAAACTTGTGCTCTGTCAAGCAAGTAACTATGCTCTGATACCACCCTGATCTAGAAATGGGTTGGATAACTTGTTATTCTTTTCAATAACCTCCCACTCAGTTAAACAAATAAAAGATCTAGCTTATACTTGACTTTTGCGAAATTTTATACTTGAAACAGGGGTATATTTTTTAACTGTTTAAGTGCTTTAATTCCATTTTTTTTTGCTGAAATTAAACATGTGTAACAGCCATATAATGCAGCAAATAAAAATCAACACATAACAACAAATTTAATGTAGGATTTCACCTGAATATCGTGGGCTACGTCTCTTTGAGCTCTTGTCATCTTGACTTGGCTCTTTTGGATTATGATGAAAAGATTATTTTACAAGTTACAAAATCAACTCCAATGGTTAAATGAACTAAACTAATGGTATTATAATACCATCATACCCTTGTCATCGTTGTCTTCACTCTGAAAACAGATCTAGGCTCCCTTAGACTTGATTCCTTTTGTCGGTGCACTTGAGCTACCCTGAGCTTCTCTATGGCACTAACTCCTTCAGAATTATTTTTTTGTCAATGAAACCTCACCTACTATCTCCAACACATATTATACCTCCAAAATGGGCCGATCATTTTCTCAAACTAAGCACTGGAACCCCAATCTAGGCCTCCATCCATTGTTGGCCCTGGGATGCCCAAAACTTCCCTGTGGCTCTTCGACTTTCAGAAGTCTTCAAATGGTTCTGAAAATCGGATTCAGAATGCCAAAAATAGTCATAATAGACTATTGGTTTTCTGAAATTGGCCTCCGGCTGCTCTAGTTTCGCCTCCAATGCCTCGTGGCACCCCCTGGCTCTAGGGTCAAAGAAAACTTCTCTCTGGATCCTCTAGATATAAAAGTCCTCAAAAGCTTCTGCAAACTCCATCAATGGATTCAGAAGTATCAAAAAATTCAGAAATTACTATTGGTTTGTTGAATAAGGCCTCTAGCTACCCTGGCTAGAACTTAAACTGTTACTGGAACTTGTTGGCCCTAGTGGCCCCTGGAACTTATCTGAAGCATCTCAGCCTTCAAATTTCTTTTATAGGCTCTACAAATCACACCATTAGTTCCAAAATTTCTGAAACATCCAAAATTGACTATTGGATTTCTGAATAAGGCCTCTAGTTGCACTAGCTAGGCCTCAAACTACTGTTGGCCCTTCGTGGCCCTATTGGCCCCCAGAACTTCTCTGAAGTAAAAAACTACTCAAATTTCCTCTTGTGGCTCTACAACCCTCACCAATGAGTCTGGAATGTCTAAGGTAGTCGAAATTGACTATTGGCACTTGAAAATTGGTCGAATCTAGCTCAAGATAGAGCCAAAACCAAATTTGTCCAGTGTCCCCTACATCAGCTCCACTAAATGTGGAGGAACTGCACTTAACTGTAGTTTAAAATAGAAAAATGCCAAAATTTGAGGGCTTGCTAACTGATCCGCCGAGAAAACCACGACAATTAATGTGGGCAGTTAGGGGTGGCCACATGCAAAACCCTATTCCGCATTAACCACAAGCATTGAAGCAGAACCTACATTAAACCGTGGGTAATAGTTTCCAAACACCAGTTTAAAAAAATGGTTAGTTTGACCGTGCAAATCATCAGTCAACATGTGACTGCAATGGAGTTTGAACCGTTGTAGTTATTTTTTACTTTTGGTTACGCCTTTTGGCACTGGGTCACGAGCTAAGGTCTTATGGGGAGGCTAGCCCCACTCCGAGCCCCAAAACGGAAACCATTCAACCATAAATAAAACGCCGACTCTTATATGGTTAAGATCCATCCAAAAGATGAAATGGTAGAGTTCTTGCATGCATGCGGAGAGGTCTCGGGGTCGAGCCCTGACAACCCACAAATTTTTTATTACACTATGCACGGGCCACGTGGCGACCTCCGGTCCTACCACGTCGCAGCCTCCCATTGGCCTTTAAAAAACCTGTGTTGCTCATCCAACAAACCACAACGTGCCACTTGGCATGATTTGATTGGTATGAATGGAATATTTTGAGGAATATTCTAGGAATATTCCCTGGAATATTCTCTTTTTGAATTTCCAAAAACCCAATCAAACTTGGTCAAAAGCCAAAAATTGTAGTTTACTGGACTTTTCAAATTGCGATAACTTCTTCATACAACGTTGATTTTTTGAACTGTTTGAGGCGCCAGAATCAAGAATACAATATCTATCTGCTTGCTCAGGTTCCGCACACTTCCAAAAACTTTGAAATTTGAGTTATCACTTAGGTCCTTGATCCAAATCTGATCATGCCATTTTTCACTCGTGCTTCGTTGATGGTGTCTTATTGTTTGGGATTATCTCTTGTGCCCATTGGACTACCCTACACTATACCCTTTTGAGATTTGGGGTGGCCTTGGGTTTGATGGTCAGTGGCACTAAGTCCCTCATAATTGCTGGATCGAGGAATCCGACGGACATCCAGATTATCGCGGGGCTCTTTCAAATGCCACGGGTTCCAATTACTGAGGGGTTCACATATTTAAGCTTTTGCCTCAAGCCCTATAATTATCGCAACAAGTACTGGAAATGGTTGTTGGATAAATTTCAGCGAAGATTGGGTCTCTGGTCCAAGAGGCGGCTCTCCCTTGGGGGATGGCTTATCCTCATGCAGGTGATTCTCCAGCAGTTCGTTGTCTACTGGAATCATCTGTTCCATATCCCTTCCTACATCATCTCCTGCATCTGGAGTATCATGGCGAGGTTCATTTGGTTCGGGGCTAGGGGGCCAACTAAATTTCACCTTTGACATCTGGATCTGATCACACTTCTAAAGCAACTGGGGGGCTGGGGATTGCTGGAGATTAGGACATTTTCACAGTATATTCTTGCCAAATATTTATGGCAGGCTCTGATAGGTGATGGAATATGGCCCTTCCTCTTAAGGGGAAAATATCTTATTCATTATAATTTGCAGGTTTTTCTCAAACAGGGTCTGCCATTCATACCGGGCAGCTCACTTATCAACCTAAGCTTCAAGCGCATTACTTCTCTTGTTCAGGATAGACTCTTATGGAAATTCAAGAATGGAAAAAATATAATTTTGGGTGTGGATGGTATTTTGGGGCTCTCTCCGTATTTCCACATACCTCAACTCCTCAAACATTCCCTTGTGCAGAAAGGGATCTTATTCCTATCACAAATCATCTTGTTTTGGAAACAGGGGTGCCCAATATGGAAGGATGCACAATAGCTATGTTTACTTGGTCCTACACTAGATATGTGGAACCAGGTGACGATAGCTTTAAAACAAGTTTTCCTATGTCTTAATCCCTCTGGGGAACAATTTTTTGGACGGGACGGTTAAAAAAGGGAGCCATTGATGTGTCAGAGATTTATAATAGTCTAATCTCCTCCTCCCCACTGTGCCATGCCCAACCTCTCTTTATTACTTTCTTGAAGTGAAACATCCCCTTGAAGATCATTCTTTTCACTTGGCTCTCTTGGAAGAACCAGATTCTCACCTGGGTGCTAAGTGAGGGTTCCAGGGTCCAAGGATTTCTCTCTTTTGTAAGCAGGATGCTGAATCTGTCTCTCATCTTTTTTTACCCTACTTTGTTGTACTAGATATATGGTCTTTGTTTGGTAATTTCTTGTAGGATCACAATTGGAGGCTGTTGGGGTTCCCATGTTTTGGCAAGGCTGGCAATACCAAAAGATGAGACAACATCAAACCACTTTCAGACCCTAGGATCTAGCCTTCCTGGGTCCAGAGAGGGATCTCTCTATATAAACAAAGGTTTTATGTCTTTGAAAGTCAATGTTAAGGTGTTAGGCTAGTTATAAGGCTCGGCGTTTTTTTGTTTAATTGTATGTTTGGTTGCTGAGAATCAGGAAAGAAGGGTTCAATATGAGATAAGGATGGGCAAAGAGGATTTTAGGCAAAGAGAGATATTCCAGGGAGCATTCAAGACCATTGGGAAATGGAGTCAGGAAAGGGTTTACTTGTTGTCCAATATGCAGGCTTTCAGTTGGGCTAGTCATCTAAAGCATTGGATCTTAAAGATGATAGTGTGGTAGGATAGGCAAGAGGGAAGGCGAGAGCAAGGAAACATTAAAGATTCTAAACACAAAGTTGAAAAACTGAGATCAGAGAGAGACTTTGAACTCTCAATGCTTCGGTCTCCAACTTGAGGGATCTTAGAAAAGGTTCAATTAACTGAAAAGGATCCTAGTGAGATAAGGACAGAGTTCTAGACCTCCCAGTGTCCCCAATTCATTCAATTAAACCTCAACAAGAACATCTGAAACACTAACCTCAACAATTCATACATCAGCTAGCAGGAAATAACATCCACTACACTGGTTAAATTAATTGAAATCAATCCTCAGATACACATAAAGCAGAAAAACATAAAAGGCAAGGAGAGCAGAAACATAGGGTACCTAGCCAGGGTAAATCCTATGCCAAATTTCTTATGCAAGCCAGTAGAAATGTAATGAAATGAAATAAACACAGAGATAGAAAAACATCACCAGCTGCTTTAGATCAGGATCCAAAGAAATGTGCTTGTCATATTAAAAGCAACACCAATCAAATACAACATTTCCAATAGTTTGAAAGTTCAGTCTGAATACATCTTCCTCAACCTATCTTACGACTTTACACAGATAACATGTCTCCAAGGAAACAACTTGCAATTCTCTGATAATCGATCAACAACCTTTACAATAATTTTCTCATGAGTTTTATAGCAGAAAGATGAGCCGAGGAGGTAGGTGGAACACTAAATGAAACATTAAAACTCAGAAAAGAAAGAGAGGGCCGAAGCCCATTCTGTTTAAATTCTTTGCATTTATCTCTGGTACCTTTTAGAATGAAGGAGTGATCTTCTTCAGTCTTCCAATTAGTTTGGTATGACTCTGATGTACTATGGCTACAGTACTGTGTAGTACTCTGGTGAATAAACAAAAGAGGAAAATAAATGATGGAGAAGTCTGCCATACCACATAAAAAATGCTCTGATGGTTTTGGACTGTGGTCAAGGCGGAAAACTTCTCTGGAACACGGCATAGACTAAAAACAGTATGGGCACCCCGTCCTTCCATGGAGAAAAACATTCTGCTGATGTAAAAAACCTGCTATTCATTCATTTTTGTGCTCTGTATCCTCTGCGGGATCTATGATGTCTTCAAACAGGAACTTTGCTTCTAAAACATAGAGTTAAGGCTCAAAGATCTTAATTTTCGTGCCTTAGACTCTCTGCTGCTCCTTTCTGTCTTTGTTGGTGAAAAATTGTCGTTGTATTAAAAACTGTGTAATCATGGCGGCGTTTCACTGCCTGTACCCTGCAAAAAACCCACAACTGTGTTAAGAAATCCAATGCATGGGAGGGAGGATGGATACAGAGGGCCGAGGAAATGATAGCGTGGCGGTGGTAAGAACAGTAGTTTTAAATCAAACAATGGTGAAAATGCATTGATATGGTGTTACCAGCGAACAATAGGGTTTGATGGAAGAATGCGTGTGGACCATTCGATCATGGTCTAGTGGCGGAGATCGACGGCGGAGATGAAACAGTGGGATGGTTTTATGAAAATGGGCGTAATGAATATGAAATATTAACTTTAATGCAAATTGCGAAGTTTGGTTAAAAGCGGAAATGCAAAGGAAATGGACGAAAATGCAATGAAACGCGTGTATGTGGTGGGACCCGGCGTGGGTGGAGGGCGATTCTTTCAGGACCGTCGGATCTCAGGAGGAGATCGATGGCTACGATTCAATCGGAGGGGAGAAATGGGAGGTTTGACAATCCATTTAACGATGGTGCGACTGGCTCCTGGCCGTTGGATCTTGGCTTAAATGGACAGTCGAGATTGGATTGGCAAATCGCAATCGCAAAGGGTGGAAAGTGACAACAATTAAGAAATGCGATTGCGATTGGAGCAAGGCAGTGGTCATACGATGGCCGTTGGATCTGGCGGAGGGATGGACGACTCAGATTGGATCGGAAGGTCGCAATTGGAAGGAGCGAAAGGGGTGGCACAACGAAAGTTGTGATTGCGATTGGGCGGGGAGTGCGATGGCCGTTGGATCAACGAGGGGAATCAACAGCTAGGATGGGATCGGAAAATCGCAATCGGGAGGCGCGGAAGTGGAGATGTGATTGGGCGTTGTGATTGCGATGGAGCAATTAGCGCCGAGCCGTAGGATCAACAGGGAAATCAACGGTGGAGAATGCGATTGGGGGATCGCAATCGGGGGAAATGAGAGCGGCACCGTTTTAAAGTTTCGATTGCGATTGGGCGGGGGGGTGCGATTGGTGTTCCACCGTCAGATCTACATGATAGATCAATGGTATTGAATACATCGCAGGACTGGTTAACGAAAACCCATCGCATCGGGATTTTCAATGTAACAAAGGAAAACGCCCGCCCGACGGCTCCGATTGCGATAAGTGCCCGGGACTTAAACGCTTGGTCCCGGGTGCGGGTCACGTGGGGAAGTGGTTGGGGGCTGGCGAAAAAGGGGCTAGGCCCTATTATAATGTGGAAAAGTGGGTTTTTGGCCCATTTTAATGCACTTTAAGGGTTAGGAAGGGGAACGATAGAGGGAAAAAATGGGAATTTGGCCAAACAAAGGGTAAGGGTAGAATTTAAAGGGGATTTTGGGGAGATTTAAGAGGACTAAGGGGGAAATTTTGGGATGTAAAGGGGACTTTGAAAAAAGGGAAAAAAGGGGTAAAATGGAAAATTCTGCAGAGGTACAAGGGAAAAATAAAGGCCTTTTGGAGCGCAATTTTTATCATCAGTAAGGCTTATTGACTCCAGAACAACAAAGGGAAAGGGTCAAAGAGCAGGGAACATGAAAGGCTTCAAGGATGATGTGTTTTTAAGAGAAATGAATTCCTTGAAGGCTCACAAAACAAATTAGCCCCTTGCTTGCTTGTCAAGGAATTTATAAGGGGCTAACAAAGGCCATTGGGAATACTAAAATGCATTCAAAGGTAGTCACAAAAGGATTAGAAGTATAACTCCCTTCCTTTATTCCTCTTTTGGGAAGTTTGGTTGGCCAGGAATAAGCTCATTTTCGAAGATATCCAGATGCCCCCTGCAGGATTTATCACTCGATCATGGCTTTATCACTCGATAAAGAAGACCAAGTTTTAATCACAATTTAGTTTCTTAACCATCCCACACAACAGACTAAATTGAAATATTATAATTCTAGGGTACCCAAATTATTGTTACTTCACAACTTCAAACAAAAAAAAATCTAATTCAAGGTGGATATAAAGATTACATTGCTAGTGGTCATTGAGTTATAATGTTATGGTTTAGAAAACACACTAAATGTGTTAAATGAATGAAAGAAAATGGCTCTCTAAAATCATAATTGTTTAGTTAGTGTTTTTTGTTGTTGTTTGCTAGGTTATGTGAGTGTTGACATGATTGGCATGCTTAAGTTGTGGCTTGAATAGTCACTACCCAAGGTGTAATGCCTAGATTTGATTTGTTATGTTATTTTAATTCATACATTTAATGTGTTTAAGTTAAACTGGCTTAATAAGTATATTAAGAAAATTTTGAATAAAAGTTTAATTCTTATTTTTTTATAAAGATTAGTTTTGGACTGGTTTCCATAAACTGATGGTTAAGTTTCCAAGTTACTAAAGTGGTTAGATTACAAGAAGTTATTTGTCAGTTACCTTTCCTTTGGAAATAAAAAGAAAACCCTAAAGAGGAAAAGGGTTTATGTGCAAAAAGAGAAAATACAACAAGAAGCGTGGAAGGTGGGAGTGTCCAAAGCTGGTAGGAGCCAGTGGAACTCTGATAAACCTTATAATGAGAGAAGAGACTAGACGATGGTCCTAATTTCTCTCTCTAGGGAAACTGCTAAGTAATATTACTCTAGTGAGGAGTAGGGGGGAGAAGAGGACGTAATAGCCTCTCTCAGGGTTGGGAGGATACCACCAGCCCTGATATTTGAAGTAGTTACTATAAGCTCAAAGTAATGGAACCAGTGTTCCTTTTAATTCTATACATACTTTAATTATGAAAAGAATATCTGTATGTTGTATGTTGAGAATGTGTTAATTCTGTGATGAATTGATTAATAGTTCAATATCAGTTTAGATTTAAAATTATTCAACTCTTTATGACTGTAAAATCTTTTCTGCCTGAGATTTGAGTGTCCAGTTTGGAAAACTGTACCTCTCACTGCAAAAGAAGTTTTATATAACTGTATTTGGATAGTTTAGTAAATTAGTTTGAAAACTCTGGAATGAGGGTAAAGACGGACATAATAGTTAGTTCTATCAGGAGTAAAGAAAAACAGAACAATCTACCTTGAAGAGGAGTAAATTGTAAACTAACTGAGGGTTGGGATGAAAACCCTCTTTTATATTTAGATGGTTCGGACACCCCAGGAGGGTCCAACTTATAAAAAAAAGGAAGGAATTTTTGGAAACAATGGTAGAACTATAGAGGTGCCAATTTCTAATTTAATATAACAGAAAAACTCGAAAGTTTACTCATTGTGTCATACATTATCATTACAATAAAAGATGAAATCTCAGTGGAGAATAAATGTATCGAAACACAAAACAACTTCCTGATATTATCGTTGCAGTAAAAGAGTTAAAAACTCTTTGAAAAATAAAATGTACTGAACACAGAACAAATTATTGTAGGCATAATATGAAAGGAAATAGAATTATGATAACGGTTAGAAATATCCTTGGAATAATATTTCTTTAAGCTATCTTTAGCTACAACCATTATGAAAATTAAATAAAATATACCGAAAACCTCAAAAAGGATATTCATGTCGTAAAATCCCGAAAGAAAACATGAAATAACCATTCACTGCCCTCGTAGGGGTAAAGTGGAGGGTTGTGTGATTAAAATCAAAACATTAGAATATTAAATGAAACCCCAAAGTACAGATCCTATGTACTTGAAAGATCGAACAAAAGTAAATACTGAACCTCATGATTTAAGTATAATGCACAAATCAAACTTCCAATAATTCAACCTTTGTCCATAAGTGAATGTGCATAGTTTTGTTATATACATGAAATGGTAATGGTAATATAGTTAAGACATGGTTAGTATATATATATATATATATATTTATTTATTTATTTTTTTTGTTTATTTTTTTTAATTATGGTAATTTTATAAATGTAAGTGACATCTTTAATTTAAGGAAAGTTTAATATATCAATTTATTTTGAAATAAAGTGTTGGGATGAAAATTTAGCTAATGACAAGCTTACTTGATATGCATTGTTCAGTATATGTGCGAATATGTTTTCAATATGTAACACATTATGTTATAAACCTGTCTAGGGCCAACACATTATTTTCTTCCCGAGGGTGCGGAAACCTGGTTCTAGGACCCCCGCATACTGCGTCGGGTAAGACTTTGATCTGCACAAGCAGGTCATTGTTGAAAGGGCCATTAGTTGGAGGGTTTGTTGTTTGCGCGATAAACTTTGAACCTGGGTCAGGACCCCTCAAGCCAACACCAATATTCGTTATATTAAACCAAAATATGAATAATACAACAAACTATGGTATACAAGATACAATGACAAACTCGATGTTGCACCTCGTCCTATTGGTCCTTCGCTTTCGCACTGTTCATTGGCTCTAAGGCAACTCTGGACAACTCTTTCCTGCAACATTTCTGTTGTTAACCCTTTTTCTATCTTTTTTCACAAAATCCCTTCCCCTTCCAAGGATTTCCTTTTTATCCTTTTAGGGAAGGTAAGTGTCAAAACTGCCTCTTCCTTTTTACTCTGGAATCTTGGATGTGACTTTTATTATTAATCTCTTTTCTTCATTAAAAATTAAAATGTATTTTGTAAAAGTCTTTTAAACATAAAATATTAAAGAATAAGTTGGGTGTTACTATCAACAATTTGTCTCACATATATGTATATATATTAAAAAACTGTCTTATTTTTTTCTTATATATTTTATTAAAATAATATTTAAGTTAAAGATAGATGGTGTAAGGAAAATAATTTTGTAACTTTTATGATTTTACTTTTATATCTTATAAATGAAGTACATAATAATGATTAACTCTTTCTTTTAATTAAAATGAGCTAAAATACTTAAAAAGCAAATAATAAGTATTTAAATGATTATAATTGTAAACCACATATTAAAACACATTTAACTTATTATAGGATTAGTTAACTAAGATATATTTGTAAATTAGCTTTATTGAGAATCTATGATGATGCCTTGTGAACAAAACAATTATAGCTTTATGCACTTATTTTATTTCTTTTATTTTACAAGTTTAGTGTGCTTTGTGAACTATAACATTATAAGTCACTAGATATTGAGATTAATTTTATTGAAAAACCATGAAAATACATTTTTATTATTTTTTTATATACCCATTTTGTTTCCTTCACTTTACACATTTAGTATGTTTTGCCAACTATCACATTCTAAGTCACTCTCAAATTAAAGTAATTTTATTGAAAGGTCATGAAAATGACCTTATAATCTTATAACAAAGAAATTATGATTTTATAAATTCATTTTCTTTCCTAAAAACCATATTATTTTAAAAACATTATGATTTGATACATATATTTTTCTTAGCTCACTCAGTGTAGAGAAAATAGTGGTAGGGTGTTTCTGGCACTCTGTGTCATTGGTTCAAAATTATGTGGTAAAAAATCCAACCATGCTAAGTGTTGGCGTGACCTATTTTAGTTGTGTTCCCTAGGTTATTTTGACAACCCAACTTAGATGCCCTTGTGTAACATCTACTCATAAAACGTTAGAAATATTTACATTAAAACAAAAATCTTTTACATCCTAGCATAACACTCTAATATAATGATTAGGTTCTACTAGTTATTGTACCTATGCATGCAATTTGAAATATTTATCTCCCATCAATTATAATGCATAAAATTCACATTATATTTTTAACCCTTGGGGCTAAATCCCCTAGGTCTAAATTCACATACACATATATATGATATTACATTCTCAAACCCATGGTATATCAAACTAATAACCTATAGCTATCTCCTTTGATCATACAACACGATGCATCATACAGAAAGGGAGTATATGTGATGTAATTCATTTGCTATACATTAATTATTAACGTGTTATATCACATTGATTATCAATCTTGCAACCTTGCCAACTGGCCACGTCCACAACTCTAAGGTAAAGATTATGTTTTGTAGTTAGTTGATTATTTTATTGATTGATTTTAATATTCGCATCATCAAACGAGCGTACACAGGGTCCTCTCTGATCTTGGCATGTGGGCGTTTCTCAACCCTTAAATCCTTATCGATCTACGGTCGAATATGGGTTGGAGGTGGTTAGGATGTAACCCTACCCCTCCCAAACCCTAACCACTTTCATTTGTTTCAGCTTTCTTTCGGCTCTGCAACTTTTGGCCTCCATGGCTCCGCTGCTCGCTGTTCTATTATGTGGTGAGGTAAACACCTTCTTGCTCTTCCCTATCTATCCCGTAAAGGCTGTTTTCACCTACTTTTATTTGCTTCGCGTTGTTGTTATCATCTTCTCAGTGCTGAGGGGTTTCACCTCTTTCGTTATATTAAGGTGTCTGGTTGTGCCTGCGTTTTGGATCTGTCTTTGTGCCAGTGCATTCTCCTTTGTCTGTGCCCTTACATCCTTCAAAAAAGCTCATTCGACCTCAACAAAAATGGCTCAGGTAAATCCTTCAATTCTGTTGAGTATTAATGGAAGTATTTTACATTAAATTAATTTGTTTGAACACATTTATCAACCCTGCATATTGTTCTCTCTTTTCAGGTCTGTCATACTAGATTTACATTTGCAAATGAGATAATTTCTCCTTTAGGGTCTGTGCCTATTTATCATTTTCATTTCGTTACTTTTTTGGAGCTCTTATGAAGAATTTTCTATTTAAGATTCAATGTATGTGGTTAATTTACAGGTATGGATGCTACCAAACCCTATCTTCTACAGTCAACCAGCTTTGATTACGACCAACCTAAAATACTCTTTCAATGTTGGTTCACGTACCCGAATCCTCCGCTGTCTCTGTCGAGATGTTCTCAAACCCTTTTTGAACCTATATAGTTAAAATTTGAAGGCTTTGTAATGTTAATTTCTTGTCGAAGTTCTTCGGGTTTTTTATTTACTCTCTTTGAGACCACCGAGGCTCTCCGCAAGGGACTTTCTTGTTTTAAAACTGGGTTTGCAATTTTCTTATTAATGGAGGCTAAACCCCATACTGATACTCATAAGACAATGTTTCACCTATTTATTTTTTGCTGCAAGTTCCACATTTTCGAGTTCGACCCACTGTATAGTTTTAATTATCGTTTTGTCTATATAAACTTATTTATAGTGTTTTTACAAATTTATTAAATAGAGTTTATATTGCAACTGGCATTTTTTCCATGCATGCAAAATTGCTACTGCTTGCTTCATCATGAGTTTGCTACATAATTATGTTTTACCCCTACGGGGGCAGTGAATGGTTATTTCATGTTTTCTTTCGGGATTTTACAGCATGAATATCCTTTTTGAGGATTGCGGTATATTTTATTTAATTCTCATAATGGTTGTAGCTAAAGATAGCTTAAAGAAATATTATTCCATGGATATATTTAACAGTTATCATAATTCTATTTCCTTTCATATTATGCCTACAATAATTTGTTCTGTGTTCAGTACATTTTATTTTTCAAAGAATTTTTAACTCTTTTACTGCAATGATAATATCAGGAAGTTGTTTTGTGTTTCGATACATTTATTCTCCACTGAGATTTCATCTTTTATTGTAATGATAATGTATGACACAGTGAGTTTAAAGTTTTTAGTTTTTCTGTTATATTGAATTAGAAATTGGCACCTCTATAGTTCTACCATTGTTTCCAGAAATTCCTTCCTTTTTTTACAAGTTCCCTCCCTGGGTGTCCGAACCATCTGAATATAAAAGAGGGTTTTCATCCCAACCCTCAGATAGTGTACAATTTACTCCTCTTCAAGGCAGACTGTTATGTCTGGGGTTTTTCTTTACACCTGATAAAACTAACCATTTTGTCTGTCTTTACCCTCATTCCAGAGTTTTCAAACTAATTTACTAAACTATCCAAATACAGTTATATAAACCTTCTTTTGCAGTGAGAGGTACGGTCTTTCGAACTGGACACTCAAATCTCAGGCGGAAAATATTTTACAGTCATAAAGAGTTGAATAATTTTAAATCTAAACTGATATTGTACTATTAATCAATTCATCACAGAATTAACACATTCTCAACATACAACATACATATATTCTTTTCATAATTAAAGTACGTATAGAATTAAAAGGAACACTAGTTCCATTACTTTGAGCTTATAGTACGTACTTCAAATATCAAGGCTGGTGGTATCCTCCCAACCCTGAGAGAGGCTATTACGTCCTCTTCTCCCCCCTGCTCCTCGCTAGAGTAAGATTACTTGTCAGTTTCCCTAGAGAGAGAAATTAGGACCATCGTCTAGTCTCTTCTCTCATTATAAGGTTTATCAGAGTTCCACTGGCTCCTACCAGCTTTGGACACTCCTACCTTCCACCCTTCTTGTTGTATTTTCTCTTTTTGCACATAACCCCTTTTCCTCTTTAGGGTTTTCTTTTTATTTCCAAAGGAAAGGTAACTGAAAAATAACTGCTTGTAATCTAACCACTTTAGTAACTTGGATACTTAACCATCAGTTTATGGAAACCAGTCCAAAACTAATCTTTATAAAAAAATAAGAATTAAACTTTTATTCAAAATTTTCTTAATATACTTATTAAGCATGTTTAACTTAAACAAGTTAAATGTATGAATTAAAATAACATAACAAATCAAATCTAGGTGTTACACCTTGGGTAGTAACTATTCAAGCCACAACTTAAGCATGCCAATCATGTCAACACTCACATAACCTAGCAAACAACAACAAAAAACACTAACTAAACAATTATGATTTTAGAGAGCCATTTTCTTTCATTCATTTAACACATTTAGTGTGTTTTCTAAACCATAACATTCTAACTCAATGGCCACTGACAATGTAATATTGATATCCACTATGAATTAGATATTTTGTTTGAAGTTGTGAAGTAACAACAGTTTGGGTAATATTTCAATAGTTGACAAAATTTATGGGAAAGGAGGAATTTAGTTTCTTGTGTGGATGGTTAAGTAGCTAAATTATAATTGAAACCTTGGTCTTCTTTGTCATTTATATAAATATTATTAGCTAAATTTTCATTCAAACACATTGTTTGAAAATAATTAATATATCTATCTATTCTTAATTTAAAATTAAAATGTAATTTAATGATTTTATTTTTATAAATAAAAAAATGTTGAAATTATATTAACTAAATTATTATTAATTTTTCATATATATATTCATTTTTTCTTATATATTTTATTAAAATTATATTAAAGTTAAAGATATATGTTATAAGGAAATTTTGTTTCTTAAAGTGATGTAACTCTTATAGTTGATTTTACTTTAATCTGAGATAAATTAACCAACTCATTTATATCTTATAAGAGAAAATCATAAATAATTAAATTGTAATTATATATATATATATATATATATATATATATATATATAATTGATTCAGTCATCTTTTCACTTAATATTTTATTTAGATTCATAATAATTTAAATACTTATCATTTATTTTTTAAATTATTTTAACTAATTTTTAATTAAAAAATTAATCTTTATTATATTATGATGTCATTGTAATCCAAAAACAATATTACATATATTTTTTATTTATTTAATATATAAAATATTATTAATTTATGAAAGTAATGGTTTTTTAACAAATTTTCATGAAATTTCCATGAATTGATTTTGAAATTATAACTAACTTTCAATAAATTAAGAAAATTAAAATCCAGTCATTAAAAAAATTAAAATCCAAAATTCTAAATAATATTTTGGAACTCTTCAATACATTAAAAATAAAAAATAAAAAATTCTCTACAAAATTACTACAAATTACCTAATTCACAATATAATTGTAATGATATTTAAAAAAAAAAAAAAAAAATTACATATTTTATTTCTGCCCTATTGCAATTAATTGTTAAGAACCCAGAATTATGTGATTTCAGATTAATCCTTCAGCTTTCCAAGCACTGTGAGTATCAGTTTGTTTCTCCTACATTGTTTTTAAAAGTTTTTTCTAACTTTTAAGTATTCTTGGTATTTTTTTTTTTGTGTTAAATCTGTCAATTTTTAAGAAAATTGTTATAATAATGTTTGAATAATTTTTTTTAAACAAAAAATTAACAATTATAATCTGGAATTCCAAAAATTTCAACCAAATTTAATAAAAAAATCATTTAGAATTTTCTATAGTTTTCCGGAAAAAAATACCCAAGACAGCTCTGTTTTAAAGTAGTTACTTAACGTACCTGCAAAAAATCAATTTTTAAGATAATCACTTACAAAGTTACAACCCATTAAAATTTAAAAAAAAACAATAAATATGTTAATATGAGAAGTCATCCACTACAATAAAATTTCTTTGTCAAGCAAAATGAAAACCAAAGTCATGCAGACACAAACCTTTATGCCTTATGTTGAAATCAACAAGGATCAATCGATCAGGTATTTCAGTCTCCCATAAAAACCTTAACACTAACAATATTCGCCCCTGGAACAGAACAATGAACCAGAAACGTGGTTTATGCAGTGAGTGCGCGCTCTCTGCCTGTATATATACCGAATACTAGCTTTTCCATTTGTACTGTTTGTACAACGAATGCAGCTTGCAACTTTGCAAACATAGAATCAAATAGAGAACGCCGCCTGAAGAAATCCCCCTGCAGAGCTCATAACAGCGGCCGTCTGAAATTTAGATGAGCATGAATGGAACCGCCAAAATCGCTCAAAATGGATTTGAATGAATAAAAAACCTTTTGAATTTTGAATTCAATAGGCTCAGGATTTCAATAAAATTAATGTTGCTAGAAAATTAATGTTGGTACACTGGACTACTAGATTACGGACTGTTCTGGACTACTTGGTAATTATACAGTTCGTCTTCCAAAATAAAGTATGGTCGACAATTTACAAGTCATTGATTCCACTTTGACAACTACAGGAGTCGGTAAATTATTATTCATTCATTATCATTGAGAAAAAATAACGAAGACCCCAAAACAACGTCCTTTTTTTTCCTTTTTCTTCCAGCATACTTTGTCTAATCGCCTGGAAGACCCTAGAACAACGTCCTTTTTTTTTTCCTTTTTCTTCCAGCATGCCTATCACTTCTTCAACTATCATGGCTCCACGCTAAAAATCTCTTCACAAATTCAATGCCTGAAGCAGATTACACGTTTCCCGAGCAATGTGCGGATCATTTTTTATAGCAATATCGTTGAGATAGAAACTGTGGCCTAACACTTTCATAAAGAAATACCTCCACATCATGCCCGACACTTTTCATGGCTTCGCAATACTCCAGCTCTGTATCACGCATAAGGTCTGTGTCAGCAATGACCACCAACATGCGCGGAAACTTCAAATCCTTTAGAGGTGGAGCATCAGGTTCCATTGGGTTTGTGATGGGATGATCTTTGGCGGTGAACCGAACCCCTCTCGCGCAGACAGTTTCAAGAACTTATTGACCATATCCAGAGTCAAAAGCACAAAATCGGGTGAAATCTCCATCTCCGATTTGCTTGTCGCAGATGTCACTTATCCAGGATGTATGGAAACACCACGCAAACAGGATGCAGGAAATCACGGGGCTGGCGAAAGTGCTGAGAAGCGACTGGTAAAAGAGATTGCCCCCGGTGCTTCCCCATCAAAACACATCGGTTGAAATCGGCATGTTGACTGAGCCATGACTTATCTCTCTCCTCGAGGGCCACTGAGCAGAGCCACAGAAGAGCTCCAAATGAATGGTCGCAGGCCGCGGGAGGGTGGTGCTCTGGTGCCAGTCTGTAATCCACCGATACACATATGACGTTGGAGGGTAAATTTGAAATTCAAATGAGCGGCAAAAGCAAAAATATTGAAATTCCAAATTGCATTAATGTTACCGTGTTGAATACCCCCGATCGGGGTGAAAATCAGGAAAATAGGACAACCGGTGGCAATTGCTTGGCACACCGCCCTACGGACAACTAACAGTTTTAATGACGCACCGCCAAATTGTATTAGTAATGTGGGTGGTGGCATGTGTTAGCATAATCATGACCATAATGTGCTTTGCTGGCTTGTCAGCGCCTCGGAAGGATGGCAAGGTTAAGGTAATGTATACGCCCCCCTCGCCCAAAAAGCCTATGCATAGCTTACAGAACCTACTGCGAGCAAAAGCTTGGGAGCAGAGGAGGGCGACCGCAATTGAGACTAGGACCAAAGCTACTATGGGGAAACGCTGTCTCCGTTCTGAGATAGCTAAGGGAAAACAAAAGATCCAGAATGAACAGGTGCCAGTGAAAAGAGGAAGGAAAACCAACAAAGAACATTTGGAGAATCTGGTGCTGAACTATATAGTTGGCAATGCATCTCCCACCCGAAATCAAATTCGTGGTTGGGAAAGAGAACTGCAGACAAACCCTGAAGACAGTGAAGCAGCTGCTGATATACTTGATTTCATTCAGGATCCTGGCAATACTCGGGGACGCTTCACCTTATTTAACCAAACCATCCACACGTATTGGGTAATGAAATGTCTTCTGGAAAAAGCAATGCAGAGTGCACAACCTCCAGAGTATAAAGTTCAGCCAAAGACAGAGCTGTTCCTCAAAGACCTGCTGGAGAATATTGACACCAATCTGCAGCATATTAAATTTACCCAACATCAAGCAATTCAGAAATTGGATGACAGGATGGGAAGATTAGAGAAACTGCTCCAGCACATGCAACAGGCAGAGATGCCTGGATCTCGTGCCAATGATCCAGCCCCGGTGTCCTCGTCAGATGGCTAGTTACTCTTAGTTTTCAGTTTTATGGTTTTTTGGAAAGTTTATGAACTTAGTTTAAATGATAAGCTTGAACATGTTGAAACAGTAGGACAATTAGCTCATGCGAAGTATAGAAGAATGAGACAATTTCATTTTTGGCAAGCTTTTAACGGTATTAGATGGCCAACAAACCTGGTTTCCTGCGGGCAGGTTGAGGCCAAGAATGTTTATTATACTGTAACCTGTCTTTACATATAATTAGAAAATGGAAAGTACCACCAAATTTACAAAAAAAAAAAAAATGTTACCGTGTTGAATAGTTCACGTACAACAGGAATATCTGGCGTGTCATAGAATACCATAAATATGGATATGTCATGCGAGGGCATGGAAAGCCGAAGACGAGAGTAGGACCTTATTTCCACTGCCATAGGCCCATAAATGCGCCCAGGCAGGAAATGCTCGTCGTTAGATTAAAGCTGTTGATCATCGTGCGGCGAGCATTTCCTGCCTGGGCAGCGAGCATTTCCTGCCTGGGCGCATTTATGGGTCTATGACAGTGGAAATAAGGCTCGCCGTCATGCCATCGCATGGAAAGCCGGAAACTAGAGTAAGACCAGGTGACCGGAAAATCGCTGAAGGGGGTCGCCAGAGGTGTCAAATCACCTCCGGTTTGTCCCAGCTTTAGCTTCTTCCTATATGGATAGGTCCCAGCTTTAGCTTCTTCCTATATGGACAGGTTGTGATGTACTACTCACTTTATTGCACAGGCCACCTGTGTACAATTCGCATTTTAAGATGGTTTCCAGAGGTTATGCAGTGTCATGTCATTTATCATTTATGTGCCCAGTTTGGATTTTAGTGCCGAGAGGAAAAAGCCGTTTTGTTTTCCCTTTGTGCTTATCGAAACCCCTCTCCTTTCCAAACACATGACATCATAGATATAACTTCTAGTTGCTTTTTCTTTTTGTAGTCACTTTTGTCAGCTCAGTCTTCTAAAAACTAAATCACATGGGCATTTTCATTATCGACAAAAACAAGTTATGAAACTGTGGGAATTCATATATATGCATTATACATGTAATATAATATGATATAATATAAGTGTAATTGGGTTTATTTTCAGTGGTTAGGAGAAATGAGTATTATTTTCTCTATTTATGTTCTATTTTTACAAATGACAGTTGAGTTCATATGGTTTTGAGCTTTGCTGTTATATGACTTTGAGTTGTGAAAAATATCTTACTCTCGTTGGAGGGGTTGGAAAATGAGATACTTATTTACATGGAATAAAAAGTATAGTTTGAGTAGGCCTAATGGTTAGGAACATGTGTTTCATCCTAAAAGGTCATATGGGGCAAAAAAGGGTACAGTTTTAGCGGACCTAATGGTTAGGAACATTGTTTCCTCCTAAAAGGTCACATATTCAAATCTAGAGGGGATTACAGTATGTAAAATAGTCATATAGAAAACAAAAAAAATGTATAACTTGAGTGAGCATTAACAATATGTGTTTCCTTCTAAGAGGCCACACGTTCAAATCCATAGATCTTTGTATAGAGAAGTGTCTTCTTAATCATCATTGCAAGGTCATTGACAAAACCATATCATTGTGCATAATTTCTCCTTTTTCAATATTCGCTCCTACATTATTTTGTTTGTTCATGTCCTTCACAACCAATCCAATATGTTTTTGGTTGGTATTTTCTTAAGAAATGTAAAGAATTACTTGTTTTGCTTTAATTTTTTTATTTTTGCTTGAAATTTTTTAATAAAAGTGTTCATCATCATAATTATGATGAGTTAAAAGATTAGGAAGTTTGGTATTTTAAGAGAATTTGTTTTTCATCTTCAACCCTCTCAATGTCACAAAGATGACAAATTCTTTCAACCCATGACATTGTAGGAATTGTTCAATGCTTTGTTTTACAATGGAGCTCATGTTCCTATTTTGGCAATGTGGATTTTCTTCTTTACACTAGTCAAAACAAATAGACATTTTGATCTTTTAAATTAGGGTTGATCACCTCCTTAAAATGTCTTATTTTTATTTTATCTTCCAATTCTTTATCACATCAAATCTTCTCCTTGAATTTAGATGTAATAATATTTTAAAAAATATCATTATTCTATAGAGTAATATCTTCATTTTTCCCCAATGATCTAGCCAAGACTTAGCATCTTTATGACACCTCGTTTGAGTCACAGGTAGTTTTGTCTAGAGTTAAAAACAACCCCAGGAAGCCCCTTTTCTTCCATGTTGTTCATCTTATTCTTGTACTTTAAATACCTAGTCATTGTTGTGCTCTCAATAGGGGGGAACTCATTTCTATGAGGAGGATAGGATAGGGTGTATTTCCTTTAATTTTGAGTTGATAAGTTATTAAAGAAAAATGAATTTTCTCTTTCCCCTCAATTCTCTAGAGATAGTATAGCCCCATACTTCACAATCATACAAGATAACAAGAGTCACAATGCTCTCAAAAAGGAGTTTATTATTATCTCATAACCAAAGGTTCACTAACTTACAATTATTTTCAAACCATTAATGACCCTTCCATCCTCTATTTATCCTTTTCTCAATGTCATATAGCTCTAGTGAAGCTTATAATGAAATATGATTATGAGATATTTGCAAATGAACCCACTTCCTCTACGTTGTTGTTATCATACATGAAATTAACATAAGTGATATTTTCGGATTTAATTATCGTAGCCTTTGTTTTTCCAATGTTAATAGTCATACCTATACTAAAGTAGAAATCCTTGAGGATTTTTAGTTGCTTGTTGAGTTCATAAGGACTCCTCACCATAAGAACAGTATCATTAATTTAAAGTAGAAGGATGATGAATATACCAATCAAAATCATACTAATACAACTTGATTCTTCCAAAAACAACCCTTTAACTTGTCAATGTATATGTCAAAAGGGTGGTAGATAGGGACAACCTTGCTTATGTCTTATACTATAATTGATTTCTTTTGACTATCCCTCAATGTTCTTGAACATGGAAAGAACATTCTCATATAATCTTTCCTCGATAACTCTCAACTTGAGAGGAACTTTTAGTTCTTCTAATGTATTCCAAAGGTTAGTCATGGACACCATGCAAAAGCTTTTCCAAAACCAGCAAAAGAACACAATGGATTGGTTTTATTATTGCAACGTTCATTTGAAATGTTCCTAAGCATCACAAGGTGGTCCATAGTTGAACAATAGCTCCTAAATTTGGCCTAGCCTTTAACTCATTTTCTATGACTTTCTATCCATACATTGGTATTATTTTCCAAAATTATTCCATATAACTTGGCTAAAAGGGAGCTAGTCATAGTGGTACTATAGTTACAAGAATTATTTTTATCCTCAATTTTATAATTATGTAGAATAATGCTTTAAGTCTAGGGTTTAGGGTTGTCATGATTGGATTCTAAATTGAAGAGCTTGTGGATGTGAGGGATGAAAATACATCCTCCAATTTTTAAGGTTTCTACTTGGTAGAAGTGGATATGTTTAGCTTTCCCTTTCACGAGCTATTGAATACCAAACTCTATGGCATCTGGTGAGCCCTGGTATTGCACCAAGAGTGTTGCAACTCCCATGGGCTGCCCTACTTTACTTTATAAACCCGAGGTTCATACAAACTTGGAGATGATAGTGCTATATACACAGCAGATGCATTATGTTCATTCATCCTCTTCCGCTCTACGAAAGGGTGCTACTTCTAGGGCTTCTCAGTGAAGTCGGTCACACTTCAATGAAACTAAAATAAATTGCAGAAAGGAAATGAGAGAAATGAAACTAATTCAATTTGCAGAAAGGAAATGGCAGAAATGAAACTAATTTAATGTGCAGGAAGGAAATGACAGAAATAAACTAAATTAAATTGCTGGAAAGAAATGACAAGAAGGAAACTAATTGAATTTGTAGAAAAGAAACGAATTTAAATTGCACTTAACTTGGCCAAATGGCTAAATGCACTCTACTTATCCTATGGTCTATCTACCATGCTTCTATCTATGCAGCTAAGCTATCCATAACTTAATTTTGATTGAAAAAGTGTTGATTTGCAGTTTGGAGGAAAAAGGGCTAGAGAGGCTAATGGAGGACTTAAACACATGACACAAGGCTTAGAGGAGGAAAGAGCAGGTTTTTAACCTTATTACAGCTTTATTATGGTGCAAAATATTTGGAGCAGAATGATTGAAATATGTGATGGTGGAGTTATGATTGGCGGATAGAAGTGCGATATGCGATTTGCGATATCGCAATCGTAATATCGCAAGGTTGGAGCAGTAGAAGTTAACATGAACAAAATAAAAATCCTGAAATGTGATTTACGATGCAGCAGAGTTCAGAATCGACGTTTAGAGCGGTAAAGGTTAACAGGAACAAAACAAAAACTGCGAAATGTGATTTACGATGCGGCGAAGTTTGGAATCAGCGTTTGGAGCAGTAAATGTTAACAAGAACAAAACAAAAACTATGAAATGCGATTTGCGATGCGACAAAGTTCAGAATCGGCTTTTGGAGCAGTAAAGGTTAACACGAACAAAACAAAAACTGTGATTTGTGATGTGCGATGTGGTGGATGACGTGGCGGTGGGACCGGTGGCAGAGTGTGATAAAAATATCGCAAGCGGTGGATAAGAGCGGTAAGTCTTAAAGAAAAAGGGAAAAGGTTGCGGAGAGCGATTTGCAATATGGTAAAAATTGCGATCTGCGATATGCGATGTCGCAATATCGCAATCGAAAAAAAAAGAGCGGTGAGTCTTAAAAGGAACCAAATGAAAACTGTGGGATGCGATTTGTGATAAGATAAAGACTGCGAAGTGAAATTGCGAAAAGGGATTGCGGTAAGTTCGAAGGGAAAAAAATGCAGTTTCTAATGTTTTTGACTGTTTTTAGTAAAAGAGCAGCAAAGGGAAGTAGAAAGGGATATCGCATTCAGGTTTGGAATGAGAGAGAATTAACAAAGATCACAAGCGATTTGCGATTTGCGATGGAGCGAGGTACGACAAGCCGGAGTTTTGAGGAGAAAGGGTAGAGGTCTAATTCTGATAGTTTTCAAGTATTTTGTGTTAAAAAGGGTAAGGCAACCATGAATGATAAGTCTTGAAGGGAAGAGGAAAACGGTGCAACGTGCGATTGCGATGGGTGACGTGGCGGTGGGACCGGCGGCAGAGCGCGATCGCAATATCGCAATCGATAGATGGGAGTGGTAAGTGTTAACGGAACCGAATGAAAACTGTGATATTCGATGAGCGAAGTACGGTAGCAGGGATTTCGAGGAGGAAAGGTGGAGGTCAACTTTGATGGTTTTTCCAATGCTTTTACGTTAAAATGAGTAAGGCGACCGTAACCAATAGGAACAAAGGAATAAGGTGGCTGAAGGGTTTAAGTACTGTTAGGGAAAAAAAGTGGCCGCAAAAGTTAAAATAAGTGGAAAACAGGAGGGAATGGAAGCGTAAAATCAAGGTTTAGAGGCATAACGCAGAGATGGAAATAGTGAACAAAAATCAATGTTTTTGGTTGGTGGGAAGGTTTACCCTCCTCGAGCTCTATCGACAGAGATGAGAAGGGAAGTCTAGATCCACAAATTTTGTAGTTTTATCCTCTATTCTATTACTCACAAGCAAATGAAAAACTACAACAGCAAACTAAAAGCAAAGACTAAGCAGCAATGAAACTATCAGAAGTAGATCTAGCTAAATGGCAGAAGCAAAACTAACTAAATGACAGAAAGGAAAAGATAGTAACATCAGAGAAGATGAGGAACATGGATTGGGCCCTAACCCACGAGCCTAGCTCTCTGAAACTTAAATCAGTCTAATGAAATCAGTCTGCTCATTTCATAAAAGAATAACCTCATACATCTCTAAAAGTTTGATCACTGAGTAAAATAATAAAAATCTCAATAGCTTGCAACAAAGTTTCAACTAGAATTGACTGGAATTGACTAACTCTTCCTAGCTCTAGCTCTGCTCTATTTATTCTACAGGGCAGCTACCAATGGCTCCCTAGAAAATGGTGATTGAGTCCACTTAACTCCCAGTAAACAAAGATTGGGTGCACTCCTCTTTGAGTTGCTTGGCTGCCTCTGGAATCGAATTGCTGGAGAGAATCCTCAAGGATCCTTTGGCTACCTTTGGAATTTGAATTGTTGGAGAGAATATTTGGGATTCTTCGGCTACCTTGGAGAGTTAAGGAGGGTGGAAAATCCTCCTATAATTTCTCTGTGTTTTCTCCTCCAAGTCTTTCTGATAAAATCCTTTTAAAATTGCTAATAATTCATGATTTTCTGCACTCAACCTCATATTAGGCACTCAGAGTATGTTAGCCTTAATCACCACCTATAATAGCATCATAAAAACAAATAATAATAAAAATGCAAGAAAAAGAGATCTAAGAAGGCAAAAAGGTGACCATTAACCCCTCCAAATATGTCTAATGATGGAGCTCATCATCACCCCCCTACTGAATGGTTGCTCATCCTCTGAGCAACTAATCCTCCTCCTGCATTTCCTTTAAGGCTTTGACAATCCCCCTGATATCCTGAGGAAGAAGTGTGGGAGTTTCCAAAAGGGGGTAAAAACCATTATTCTTTCCTACATTCTCCCATTCTCTATCTTATGCATCTGTGTCCTTTTCATTAGTCAGCCCCGGCAACATGTAATATTCCAAAAATTGGATTGCAACCAATTGGAATATTAAAGTTTTGTTTTGTCACTTAGATAGGTGAATAAGTGGGTAGAGAGACCCATAAATCTCTTTATGAAGAATAAAACCACTTCTCATGTGAAATTGGATCATCTTTTCAGCTTAATAAAGCACCCTAAGGTGTGAATAGGAGCTAGAGCATGTGGGCTAGGTCAATGTTGACCAAATCAACAACGTTGTTATGGAGCTAGTGGAGATTTATTGGAGGATAGTGCAGTCATTAAGGAGGGGTGTATGCATGAGAGTAGCTCCTTTAATGAGTGGGGCCCAGGGTGAGGATGCTCACAAAGCATAAAAGGAAGAGGATGGCAACCATAGATTTGTATTATTGATTTTGATATTTTTAGATCTAGATTTGTCATGTGACATATCTATGCATGCTTTTGTTGTTTAGCAGGGTCTACTGTACTGTTTAGTACAAAGGTGTTTCCGAGCGGAAATCCCACCCTCATCTTCTGGGGACTTCTAGTGCCTACTCAGGAGAGCTTATCTTGAGCTGCATTACCACTATCTAGCATTTGGCCAAGCTCCAATCTTCATATATAGTGTAGTCTATTCCAGATCTATGTTGTGTTGCAGTTTTGCAGCAGTGGAGGAGAAAGATCTCCAATTTCTGAGCTATTTTTCCATTGGAGGGATCATCCTTTCATCTGGGAAGCTTGTGAGGAAGTTCTCAGGGCTTCATTTCATTATTTAGCATCAGGCTAAGTAGCTACTATCATCTACAACATAGTTTCCCTCAAGGACTGCGTTATTTTAGAGAGCAGCTGCAGCAGTGGGTTTATTGCCCTATTTGGAGTGTTTGGGTTTCCTGTATGGGGATCAACCCTTCATTTAGGATATCTATTGGAGGAGGATCAACCACCTCATATATCAGATCAACCACCTCGTTAAAAACACGTGTTGCTCATCCAACGAACCACAACGTGCCACTTGGCATGATTTGATTGGTCTGAATGGAATATTCAAGGGAATATTTAGAGGAATATTCCCTATAATATTCTCTTTTTTAATTTCCAAAAACACAGTCAAACTTGGTCAAAAGCCAGAAATTGCAGTTTACTAGACTTTTAAAATCACGATATCTTCTTCATACGGTGTCTTTTTTCGAACTATTCACGCCAATGGAATCAGGACAACAAGATCTATCCAGTCGCTCAGGTTCAACATACTTCCAAAAAATTGAAATTTGAGCTATCACTTAGGTCCTTGATCCAAATCTGATCACACCTCCCCATTGGGAATCTTTTGGACCCTAAAAGACTGATTACCTGATATGTTCAGTAGATGAGAGTACATCACTCTCTTTTCAACCTCCATACACTTGCCTTGCATTTCTTAGTGCCTTTGAACCACAACTCGAAGATAGTCAACACTTCCCTTCCTGAATGCTCTTTTCCTCCTATCAAGAATTGTCTTCCTTGAAATCGCCCATAAATTTATGGCAAGAAATTCGTAGAAAGTAGCTGAACATCACTTCCTTGATCATCGATCCAAGGTGGTTTAAACAAATGTGATATCACAACATAAAACATGCATACATAACTAAATTTTCATATGTACAATTGAATGTATGTCTTACTGTGTCAAGAAGTCAAACCACTTCTTACCAAGCCACTTCCACGGTGACTTTTGCTACTAAAAATCTTCTTCATGTGAAACATCTGTTCTCACATCAATGATGGAATCCTTGGTTCCAATTTCACCAGTCTTTCTGTCCTCTTGCTTCAAATGCTTGAGATGATTATTTGGATGCAATGTCCAACAATGGGCAATAACATGTCCCCTCTTCTGGAAATGTGTGCAAGTCTTATGCACCTTCTTTGCAAGTTGCCTTTGCCTCAACTGTTTCCTGTATGCCTTGATCCTCTTCCAGCATTTTGAAACAACATGGTTAAACAGACCACAATATGCACAACAACTCTTTCTTCCATTCAAGCATGCAGATTTTTCATGCTTATTAGAAACATAATCAACTTGACTATGGGAATAATTATACCTCGCATGTTGTTTTGCATGTCCATATTTTTTACCTTCATGAGGAGATTAACTTGTAGAGGCTCCAGATTTCCTTTGAACACTAACATCAATGTTCATGTCTTGAAAACTGTCCGAAATCTCATGCTCGCCATAAGCTGCATGTCTACAAACACATTGCTGCAACATAGGCTTCAAACAATGGCAATCAACTTGAAAAAAAAATTGACATGTTTATGGTTTAGAACTTGTAAAAAAAGTTCTTTTTGAAGTTGGCTCAAATGCCTTCATGGTTGTATAGTTTTCGCCATTAGATTGAATTTAACCAAGACCAAATTTCTTAGGTCGTTCCTCAACCAAAATAGGATGAATCACACCTTGTGCATGCTTGCCTAAACCCTTGCCTTCATATCCCATTTTAAACATTAACTTGGACCCTATACCTCTAGTGTGCTTTTCAAATGAACTAACACATCTTTCTAAAGAGGAAACTAAAGAAAAAATTGAGTGTATTACCTCTGCTTCATGCATGTCCTCTTGGGCTTGATGAAGCTTGTTAGCCACCTATAAATTTTTGAAATAGCAAACAGGTGGCTAAAAATGTTTCTGAGCCTTCAAGAGAGACATTTCCTTTCTAAATCTATCATTCTTGAAGCCTCCATGTGTTTTACATCCTTCACTATAACCTTCACTACTGCTTCCATTGAAGGACCCTGCTGTTTTGTGAAGAAATTGCTTTCAAAAGGCCTCCATTTCCCCTTTTTTCACTCATAAAAGAACTCCATTTTTCACCCTTATTCCCTTCACAAAATTCTTCCAAAACCCCTTCATTTGACCTCCAAATCTTCTTAAATCCCCTTTTAAACCATATACTACCCTTTATTTGGTTTAATAATTCTCCTTTGTATCTACTGAAACCCCTTAGTCGGCTTCAAAACCCTGTTTTTTGGCTTAAAACACCCCTTTTTACTTTAGGGCTTAAGCCCCTTTCGGCTTAGCCCTTAACCCTTTCCTCCGCATGAAACCTGTGCCTACGACCAAGCGCTAAGGCATAATTGCTAAATCGCAATCAAAGCCTTCTGTTAACGCCTTTCCTTTGTTCTTCCAAAAAATTTCCGATGCGATGAGTTTGCTCCGCTCGACCGCAGATTCAATCTCCGTCGTCGATCTTTACAGATCCAACGGCCAGTGCTAAAATCGCATCGCGCCCATAACCTCTTTCCATTAACCCTCTGATTGAGTATGGACCATCGATCTTACTCCTAGATCCGAAGGCCTGCACTAAATCGCATCGCGCAAAATCTTAAAGCCATCCCTTCGCCCCCTCCGATTTGCGATCCCTGACCAAATTGTGGCCATCCATTCTACAAATCCAACAGCTAGGATCTAATCGCATCACTCTTTTCTGACTATCCACCAGACCCCAATCATCTCTCCGATGCAATCTTAACCGTCCACCCCTTTAGATCCGACGATCAGCAGGAAACCCGATAGTCGTTTCCGCCCGTGCATCTTACCTTTATCGCGCTAAACCTGCACCGTCAAATCTTCCGCCCTCCCATCCGACGGCTGAGAAGAATATCGCGCAATTTTTTCATCCAAACATTAAAGTTTTAAAATTACGCGATATAAGCGGTTTTGAGAATCCACGTGGCGCGCGATGATTGGATCGCGTTCCAAAAGTGAAAACCACTTACCACCTCTGACCCCGCATGAAAACCGTTGCCGGTTTTCTGCTTACCGCCCTCCACAGCATAATTTCCCTCTTAATCGTGGCTGTTGGTTAATCCGATCTAACAGCTCACATTGCATCACGTCCTCATTCATTTGTTTTTCACCTATGCCCCCGAATGCCTCCATAAAACGATATCCACCGTCAATTTCTTTAATCCAACGGCCCACGTTTAATCTTACCTCTATTCATTTTTCATCCGTCTAACCTTCCAAACAACTCCTTTGAAAAATCTCGACCGTAGATCATCTTGGATTAATCTAATCCAACAATCCAAAACCCGCCTCGCACCAAAACTTCATCAGACTGTTTTTTACCTTCCGACTTGGTTTTTCACCATTTTTTCTGTCGCATACACCTTTTCCATCGCAGTTCTTTCATTCCCCACAAGCCTCCAAAGCATCCATCCTCCCTCCTACATAGATTTCTTAATATGTTTATTGTGTTTTTGCAGGTTTTAAAGGGGCGTGAATCCGCTATGTTTCACAGTCACAGACAGGGTTTCTCGGAGCGCAGAATGCCTATTTTAGAGCTAGAGATAGTAGAAGGCATCCTTGAGGGGGTTTAAAACATGGTTTTCATTAAATATCGGGTCATTAACTTCGATTCAAACCCTCCAGCACCATTAAACCTGCATATTCACAAAAAACAGGTCAGAAGAAGCAGCAAAGAGTATCAGTGAAAGATTTAAGGGATTAAAGCCTATTATTGAAGACTAAATGCTATAATCCAGTGTTTAGAGGATGAAGACGCAGTTAAAAGGCCTAATAGGGCCTAAAGAACATGAAACAAGCCATATCATTACTTTCATATCGGCAGAACATTCTTTCTCCAAGAAGGACTAGCTACATCACTTCCACCATCTTCCATCGAACACCAGAGCAATTATTACACTGACAGAATTCCTTAAGACTATCAGGACAACAGTTATGGAAGCATGGAAGACCTGAAGACCTTCTATCACCTTACTTGTCACAGAAGATTAAACAGAGTACTTACAGTCAGAAAGTATTGCAAGAGACATACCTGAAGATATTGTCAACCTGACAAAGACTTCTAAACCAGCCTAAAGGGTACAAACATGTTAATTTAGAGCCATTAAGCAGAGTGGGCACGAATAATTTTTCACTATGTCTTAATGAATCATTTAAAGCTCACATCTACTACTACTATCGCTCATTCTCCTATAAGAACTCCTGAAAATTTGTTGTTGGTTGTTGGGATTCTATTAGTTGATAGAACTGTTGTTGAGGTGAAGTAGCTAAGTAGTCTGTATTATAGTAGGCTGGGAAGAGAAGTCTAGATTATAAAAGGCCACTGAGCTAAAAGTATGTGACTGGTTTTGCACATCAATTAATCAAGCAGATTCACAGGATCCTGGTCTATATTATTGGTGATGTTTTCCTTACTATAACTATTTCTTTTCATGTTTTATCATATTGTCCATTATTCTCTGATAGAGAACAGTAAGCATAGATTAGGATATACTATTGGAAGTACCCTAAGTCTCACTATCAAATCTTTATCTTTATGTTTTCCTCTGAATGTGTATCTTGGAACAAATTCACATAATTTAACCAGTCAAAGACATTGGTTTTCCCATGCTTACTGATGTATGAATTTAGAGTCTGTTTCTTAGATGTTCTTTTTTGGTTTTCAGCTGAAAAATTTGGGAAACTGGGAGATTAGAGTTATCCCTGTCTCACTAGGGTCTTTTTTCCAACAGCTAGCCTTTCTAAGATCCCTTTGAGTTGGTGTTGAAGCATTGAAGGTTAAAAGTATTTCTCCGATCTTAGGCCTTACTCTGTGTTAAATCTTAAATGTTTTCTACTGTCTGAAAGTGGTTATGAGGACTGCTGGATTGTCTTCCTTGAGAGTATGCTGAAAGCAGGCTTGGATTTAAATGACATCTGACTTGATCTTAAGCTACCCTTTGTGTCTTTAATGAGAGTTTCCTTTGAATTATGTCAAAATCAGGCCTGGATTTAAATGACATCTGACCTGATCTTAGGCTGCACCTTGGTTTTTTTCTTTCACCCATTCTTAATGTTCCATTCCACCATCTATCTAAAAATATCCTTTAGTATAGATGACTTTCTCTATGGAAACCCTTGGATAGTTGTTATGCAAGTAATCCCCTTTCATGACTTCATTGCCCAATGGATTAACCTTTCTCTTAACCTATCCTCCCATGCCGAAACACCCTTCTATTTAGTTTCCTTCTTTACTTCCATAACCTTCCTAGTTAATGATCTCCAACCAAACAAACAAAATCAAAAACCCTTGTGCTTCATACCTAGCCTAATACCTCATTTTGAACCTTAAAGATATATCATTCTTTACGTTTATAGAGAGATCCCTCTCTGGATCTAGGAGGACTAGATCCTAGGATCCCAAAGCGGTTTGATGTTGTCTTATCTTTTGGTCTTGCTAATCTGGCCAAAACATAGGAACCACAACATAATGGCGACCATACTGGGGAACTTCTGAGTGAATTTCATCTTAGATATCCTTAGGACCTCAAAAGACCCAAAATATCAAGATGGGTATTCCATTGCTGATGGTGGACAACATTCTGCTTCAAACATTTAAATTCATCCACCTGGCGACTCCACAATTCCTAATAGACCAAAAGACTCCACTGGAGGAAGAACCTGAAATATGGCCAGACCTTATAGAAGGATAGAACATTTAGGCTGGATTTGGTTTAAAGAATTAATTGTTTTTATCTACCACTACGTTCTATCCTACTTTAAGCCTTATCAAGTGTACAAATATGAGACCCACATTGATTATGGGAAAGATCTCAAGCCTCAGTCTTCAGACCATGATCAGACCTATACACCTATGAAAGACCTAGTGAAACAAGAGCTCTGCGCGGTTGTTACGCAATTTGTCATCGTCTCCTACTATTCCCGTCCCGCACAATGGAGGACCCATTTTGTGACCTGTGAACATTGTCATGCTTTGAAAACATCATCAATGCATTCCTCTAAGCATGAGCTTTATTTTCCCTTGAGACATCTCCTTGCAAAGTCATGAAAAACATCCCTTTTGGCATTGGCGCGGGCAGGCAGTTCAGTACTCGCGCCAATGGGGAAAATCCTGCAAAGAGGTCGCGCCAACTGGCGCTCTGTCATAGAGCAGCAGTCGCGCCACCCAATTTAGGGACTATTTTTTAAATAAGGATGGCGGAAGTTGAGTTCCAACAAACTCACAAACCATTGCCTATCTTGAGTTGGGAGGTTTGGCTGCGGGAGTTCTATGGAGGGGAAGTGGTTTTGCCACCTCTCATGGAACCTTCCTTATTGATAGGGCCAATCCCATAATAATAGGGATCCCAACTCCCTCCTTCCCCATCTATAAAAGCCTGCTCAATTCCATGGCAAGCTAGTCTGGAAGTGCCTGCTTTGTGAATCTCCATATTCCCAGAGCCTTTGTGTCAGAAAAGAATCCTCGTATCTCCATATTCCTGGGACTCGTTAAATGCACTAGGATGGATTCGCCCGAAGGGCGGACTTATATCGCAAGCATATGCTATCCCTTCAAGCTTTTTATTAAAAATAATTGGGGTACTCGCCAGAAATGGTGGGGGAAAAATGGAACCATCGTCGTTGTCGTCGGCAGTATGTCGCTCTTGAACATGGCACTTGTCTGCATTCGTGCCGGGTTGGGGACATCTCATCTCGCTGCTTCACTTTGCTTCCATGGGTTTGGGTAATCTCTTTTGACCTCTCATCTGTTCACTGCCTCGTCGCCATGACCTTTGATCCGTTGATGTCAAATACTGCCAAGTCCATTGTCGTGTCGTTCATATGTTCAAGAGAAGTTGGCCTCTGCAAATATCAACCTTCCTCTGTTTCTCATATGGTCTTAATTCACAACAAAACATTATGTTCCTCTGTCTCGTGTCGATGATGTGGGAATCATTATGGCCCACCTTCGATCAAGGTCACTTCCTGTCGACTTCAACTCATTATCCAGGAAGTTGGTCTAGAGACTCCTGATGGTACCTTGGAGCCTGCATGCCTCAATGGCAGGTTCGTCGCATTCGACGTGAGGTTTACATCATTGACTTCCGATCGAATGATTCTGCGGGTGTTCGACGTCAAATCATTTATTCGCACGCCGTAGATTGTACCTGTAGTACCTTGAGGACCATTGTCATTATTGGTGGTTTCTCTCGCGTCTGTTAACAGCTTTCATCATTGGCTGGTAATCAGACGATGTTCTTGCATGTTCGACTTCAGCTCACATATTCACATGCTCGAACTTGTACTTGTTGGGTCGAGATGGAGCGCAAGACCCTGGATTGTGTCTGTTGTAATCCAGGCTGCGATTGTGGATTATTATCATTATGTACATGACTCACTGATTGGATGGCTGCGACCATACCTGAGTCTATTTGTTGATCTTAGTTGGATGGCTGCGCCCATGCCCTGGATCCGGATTATAGCATACTCTGTTTCGGATGGCTGCGTCCATACCACATATACATCATGTACTTGAGATATCAGTTGTATCTTTCTGCGCAGGTTTTCCGACGGCGGGCCTTCAGTTGAACATGTTCTCGTAAAGCATTTCACCCCTCTCTCTCGGGCCTCATACTTTAGGGGGCATCTGTTACACAGTAATTTGTCACCGTCCCTACCATTCCCCGTCCCGCACAATGGAGGACCCATTTTGTGACCTGTGAACATTGTCATGCCTTGAAAACATCATCAATGCATTCCTCTGAGCATGAGCTTCATTTGCCCTTGAGACATCTCCTTGCAAAAATCATGAAAAACATCCCTTTTGGCATTGGCGCGGGCAGGCAGTTCAGTACTCGCGCCATTGAGGAAAATCCTGCAAAGAGGTCGCGCCACCTGGCGCTCTGTCATAGAGCAGCAGTCGCGCCACCCATTTTAGGGACTGTTTTTTAAATATGGATGGCGGAAGTTGAGTTCAAACAAACTCACAACCATTGCCTATCTTGAGTTGGGAGGTTTGGCCGCGGGAGTTCTATGGAAGGGAAGTTGTTTTGCCACCTCCCATGGAACCTTCCTTGTTGATAGGGCCAATCCCATAATAATAGGGATCCCAACTCCTCCTTCCCCATCTATAAAAGCTTGCTCAAATCCATGGCAAGCTAGTCTTGAAGTGCCTAAGCTTTGTATCTCCATATTCCCAAGAGCCTTTGTGCTGTAAAGAATCCTCTCTTTCCCTTAAGGCCAACTCAAGTAAGGAGACCATTGTCACGAGACTCCGGAGAGGTTTTCCCTTTCCTTGGCGAGCTTTGCGAGACGTGGACGACCGGAGACCCGTTCGAAGGAGGCTGCGACGTCAGAACTTGGTTGTAACTTCTATTCGTTTATTACTTAATAGATGACTATGATTATGGTTCCACTTCGTTTTCCATCATGTTAATGCGAGTAATATCTTTTCTGACCGATGTTTAGTTACGTATGCTGGTTCCTATGCTTGTATCTGTTCGTTTCTTCTGTGTGCAGGTGTTCATCCGCGGGGATCGTGGAAGGATTGTGATCTGCCAGGGCTGAAGGACGGGGACATCTCTTCCTCAGATCTAGTGTTGGAATCCAGGTAGGCTCTTATCCCAAGTCTTTCATTCGTAACTAGGAGCTTGCGTCATAGCATTGTTTGTTTGTTGCTAGACCCCTGCTGGGCTAGTAGGGATCGCCTCTGTCCGCAGAGGGGATTTACCTCCTCAACAAATTGGCGACTCCGCTGGGGATCGTCCGGTTTTCATTGTCTCGTTTATGTTGTCTCGCTTTGATTGTTTTATGTTTTTCCTTGCTTGATGAACCTTCTGGGTTGGATTCTTTCATTGTTTTTGCTTCTTGGTTTGCTTAGCTTGCATTGGTCTACTTCTGGAGTAGCTTGTTTTTAATTTTTGGCTGAGAAACTCGACTGGCGCGGTTTTTAACCCGACAGTCGCGCCAATTGGCGCACGTTGCCTTTGTCTAGCCCGCGCCAATTGACTTCTGGCGCCAGTTTCACACTTACAGTCGCGCCACCCCTGTGAGTTTTTGAGTTTCTTCATTTTTGGGCTCTCTGGATTTGATCAGTGCTTTTCTTCTTGATTTTCCGACTGCCTGAGTGTGTTGGAGTCTTGTTTGGCTGGGAATTCACCTCTGTCCTTTGGTTGTTTGCTTCTATCTACCGATTTCACGTTTCAAGCCCTAGGTCATCTAGTGGCTTGGTGTATCGAGCCCTCCTTGGGAGTTTTGGTGTTTGGATTGTCCTGTCAACTATCTGATTGATTCTCCGCATTCTCTGAGTAATTGTTCATTGTTTTATTGCGATTTTTGGGTGATTGTTCATTTCTTCATTCGAAACTCGTTTGGTCTTGCTTTGGACCTAGATCACACGGTCCATTGGAAGCTTTTGAGTCTTTTCTTTGCTTTGAGAGACTTTGGTCGATTTGGGGATCTGATTGCTTGCATTGTTGAGTGAATTTTGTTTGTTTCGCTCTCTTGGATATCGTTTCTCAAATTGTTCCTTTTGTTTTCAGTGCACATTAGCTATTAAACATTGAAAATCAAAAAAAAAATCTCTTTTGCTTTTGTTAATTAGTGCAAATTGTGATCTTTTCCATATCGCTAGTGATTAGTGTTTGAATGAAAGTTTTCAATTGCATTAGTTGCATTAGAGATCTCATTGTTTGTCTTCCGTTCATTTCGTTTGTATAAAAGCTCTCAACTCTTATCTAACTAGTTTTCATCGAACGAAATGTTGCACTGTGGCATATAGCTCTGCATTTAGGAGTCTTTCGAGACACTACACGCGATAAGGCCTGGAAATTGAAACTTAATTGAAGATCAACTGTAAAATTTATTCAATTAACCTAAGGCAACATTGGAACCTAACGAAACATATTTAGAAGGTCTAGGCTAGAGACGTGTTCCGGCGTCGTTAAACCTAGCAGCTGTCGTTCGCCTGTTGGCTTTAGACAGCGCTAGTACGGACTTGCGCTCCCCGTACCGTCGCGCATATAAAGGGAGACCCCTATAGGTTTTCAATCCTTTATCCATAGGAAGCCGAGTCTGCCGCCCTATACCCGTGATACACCGAACACAGCATTCGGGGAGACTACCTGCACGTACGGAAAGTCCTTGGTCGATTTCTGTTTCATTTTTGAAACCAAGGTGTATATTGCAGTTCACGGATATTTGGTACACCCTTTGTGCCTAGTTTTTTCTTGAGCAGTCATTTGGTCTTTTCTGACTCCCTAAACTTGAAAAGACCGTCAAGCGCTTGTCCTTTCACGCTTGTGTCAACTCTGAAAGAGATAGAGTCACCTTTTTATCGTTTCTCGACTCTTAAAATATGAAACGATAGAATTTCTTACTTTCCAATGTGGTAAAATTAATCGCCCACGATTACACACCCGTTTAGACATTGCTTGTTGACCGTTTGATCGTGTGTCTTAACTCGTTTTCAGCCCGTCTGTGGTTTTGAGTTTGATGGCAACTTTTTCAGAGTTCACCAACCAAGGAATCCCCTCAGAAGGGAATCCTAGTCATTTTCCTCCTTTTGGAAATGTTGGTGCTCCTTACATGGCGACATTGTCCCTTCCTGGATTAATGGTTGGGTTGCCTGTTTGATTGTTCTCAACCTCTGTAGTTCCGAATGTCTCCACTAATGTTCAATCAGTTCCTCCGACGGAACAACCTCATGTTGATTCCAGGGTGGACCTCTCCCCTTATTCGCCTGTTTCTGCGTCCTCCTCTTCTACTTCGCCTGGTGAAAGTCTGGATTCAAGTAACGAGGTGGCTAAGAAGAAGAAGAAGAAGACAAAGAAGAAGAAGTCTGATAAGCGAGAGGTTAAATGTACGGCTACTGCCTCCGAGATATCTCCTCTTGATAAACCTTCCAACCCTCCACGGAAAGTCAAATTCCCTTGCCTGTTGTGCACGGGAGACCATCTTCTTCGAGACTACCCTGGCATTCCCAAGGTGCTCGAAGTATGGTCCAACGGCCGCCCACCGTTGCCTTTGGCTTCCGGGAGTCAAGTTGGGGGCACGTCTTCAGCTGTTATTGATAATAACTCTAAGAAGCAGGGTAAGATCACCAATCCCTATAAGTTGTGTGAAGGGCACCATGCCATTCACCTTTGTCCTTATATGGATGAAGCCAAGCAAATCTTGGACAACCCAGTCGGTTCTACACCACGCCTTCCACCTGGTTACAATCGGCTTTCTTTGAGTCCTCCGCTAGCTGATCCTACGATTGGTCAAGAGTCATCATTGGTCAATCCCACTCCCCCAGAAATTCAAATTCACGAATCCGTCCCTGACCAACCATTGGTCGTAGGATCGGTTGAACTGGACCCGTCCACGATGCACCAGGTCTTTTCTGTCGAGAGTGGATCTGACACCCCCCATGTCCTTCTAATCTCTTCAGATTCATCAGACTTGGAGAAAGATTCTCTTGTCCCTGTACTTCAAGAAGCTCCTCCTCCGCCTCCCATGATGGAGGCTCCGGAAGATATCCCTCCCGCCTTCGAGATGGAGGTTATGGAGGATGCTTCTTCTACCGTAACATCAGGGGAAGACCTTCGCTTGTCGATGGTAGCCCCTCCGAGTAGTTTGGTCGCTTCCTTTGACTGGAATCGATTTGCAGGATTTCGCCTTCCGTCTTATGTGCCTTTCGAGATCACGGTACAGGCTCTTGGTCTGGTTGTACCCAGCACCATTATAGACGAAGGTGCCTCTGTTAGTATTCTGTCATCAACTACCTGGCAAGCTTTCGGTTCGCCACCGCTTGCGCCCGTTACGCAGAATCTGTTGACATTCAATAGAAGAACGAGTCAACCGTTGGGGATCCTTCCAAGGTTACCTGTTACTTTGAGAGGTAAAACCGTCCATATGGACGTGATGGTCGTTCCAGGCCCTTTGGATTTCAATCTACTCCTGGGGCGCGATTACACCTATGCCATGGGAGCACTTGTCTCCTCCCTCTTTCGCGTGATGTGCTTTCCACATGAAGGACGGATCGTGACCATTGATCAGCTTTCGTTCTTTGGTCCTAATATGGCATCTGGTCTGCCATCACCCCCTCCTAGTTTCTATCCACCCGTTGTATCTGCTCCACCGCAGGTCAACTATGTGGCTACTTACCCCGTGCCTGTGCTCAGTGATGATGCCGTTGTGCATAATGTGCTGGGGGCATTGGGTCCTGACTTCCAGGGTGTTTCCCTTCCATCAGGAGTGGAACTCTTGGAAGTACCGCCTTCTTGTTCATTTTGATGTAAGTCGGTTAGAGCACGGTTTCCTCCCTGGGTCAAGCTCTTTAAAAAATGAAACCAGGATCTCGGAGCATAGTTCCTTCATTTGTGTCAAGCTCCTTAAAACATGAAACAAGTTTGAGGATAGTTCTTTTAAGTGTGTCAACCTCGTTAAAATAATGAAACACAAGCATGTTCAATTCGACTTTTTGTTTTGAACCTTCACTCCATTTTCAATGGACTGAAGCTTAGGGGGCATGCACCTCGAATTGAGACACCATGCTGGGGGGCATGCCTGTTTTCCCTGTGTCCAAGCATAGTTTGCATATCGATTGACAGGTGTGCTTTTAAGCTTGTTTAAAAATAAAATTCAATTTCAAGCATAGTTTGCATATGTGTGTGTTCACAGGTGTGCTTTTAAGCTTGTTTAAAAATAAAATTCAATTTCAAGCATAGTTTGCATATGTGTGTGTTCATGTGTGCTTTTAAGCTTGCGTAAAAATGAAATGTGTGATTAGATACATTGTGTGAATACATTTCGCATTGGGTCGTTTGTTATGTAACTGATACATTAGATTACATATGTATTAGACATTTGCATGACATATAGAAAACATCATCACATGTAAAGAAAGATCCATCCAAAATAGTCATATGTATATATATATATGTGTGTCGAAATGTTTGCACAATGTGCATCACAAAACTCAAAAATATACATAATTGTCTTAATACATCCTGAGACACTGTGTCTCTCAAAAAATAGGTGTGGCATAAATCCTAAGGACTAATCCGCATGGTGCTCATGATATCACGTCACTGCATGCACTAGGCGCCTCAGGATTCGGTGGATCCGGTTCGGAACTCCCACCGTATGGCGCTGGTATGCCATCGGTACGTCTGATAGCCGGGCATAGTCTGGGATCCCATGGGAAATCCCCTCGAGGTTATGGATCAGTTCCTCTCCTCCGGTGCCTTCCCCCTGAATCTCAGGGGTGAGTTGTGTCCTCCGGGAGATTGGAGACATCCCGGCTGGTCTCTCAGGTCCTACATCTGCATGCATATATAATTGTGTTAAGACGAATGTGTATTAACAAAAAAAACATATAAACATAAAATCAAAATATGAGGTCTTACCCAGCTCTTCGTCCCAGTCGTCTCCTTCTGGTAGTGGGAGATCTGGGTCCCCGGTAAAGTCAGTTCCCGAATAGGGCCAATCTTCCACGACGATCAGCTGGCGCCGTAGCCACCTAAAGAACTCTGGCCTCCAGGACATCTGTTGGCCACCTCCAGATCTGGGCATCAGTGCTGCCCAGTGAGCCATTCGTGGCTCTCGTGGTATCGGACTCGCCACTGCGGCCCCTTGGCCCTGGAATATTGGTATGCGTTCCAGAATGAACGATACCAAGATGGAACCATAACCGAATTGTTTCAGTTTCCCCTGTTTGCACCTTGTGAGCTGCCTTTTCATGTTGATGGTTACTGCTTCTGCCCAGTTGAACAGTAAGGGACCCATGCATTCTGAGGCCAGCAGGAGTTGAGTCTTCGTGGCCTCGTGCGGAGCCTGCGACCCAGCAGCCCGCGTAATGGTATGGAGAACTACTCTCAGTGCTAGATCAGGGATGGTGTGGATATCCACTTTCTTGCTTCCTGATCCTGTTTGTGCCCCTCGGCACACCCGTGCCATTACTTCTTCCATCTTTTCCCCAGATGGTCTACTTCCATTCAGTATGGGGATTGGACCTCTGCGGGACAATCCAGTGATGAAATAAACATCGGTGACCTCCAGTTCTAACACCTGGTCTCGTAATTTGAACACCTGTTCGTTTTCGTCCCAGATACTAATTAAATACTGGAGGAGCTCGGGCTGAGCTCGTAAACATGGTGTGAGGAAGAACTTTTTCAATCCACAATTTCTAAGTGCATTCATGCAAGCTTGGCTTTGCATGGCTTGTTCATCCTCTTCTCCGTGCTCTCGTTCCTTCCATTCGATTGCCATTTTGAGTGATTATCTGCATTCACATGGTCAAAAACCCCTGGTTAGATCTTTGATGAGCTTCAAATTCCAAGAAATTTGGTTTAAATACCGAAATTTTGGGCGAAATTTAAGGTTCGGCCGCTGGCGCGGCTGTTTTGCGAACAGTCGCGCCATGTGGCGCGAGCCCTTTACAAAAAAGAGCTCATTGGCGCGGGTCCGTGCCCGATACCCGCGCCAATGGGCCCGGCCCTAAAATTTTAAAAATGGTCATACAAGACTGATTCTTAAGGGAAAATCATTAAAAAATGAATGAAAATATAGAGCAAGGGAGCGCCTTTTACCTGTGACAGACGAGAAGCTGAATGGTTGCCTGGATTGGTCGCAATCGTCGACGGAAGTTTCTGCTCCAAATGGACCACTGTTGTTTTCTACCAGGGTAAATAGTAAAAGTAATTTTATTTTTACCAATTAGACATATTTATAACTTTTTCGACATTAAATGAGTTTTAAAAGTTATTTTTATCAAATATTTGCATATGTTATGTCGAAAGTGGATTTTACGCTTGCTTGGTATGTGCAGCAACAGGTTTTTGCGACTTAAAAGATGGACACGAGTTGTATTTTATACTTTTTCGGACTCGGTAAATACACGAAAAAGTCACTCCGGAGTCATCTTTCAGCTCTTTTCTGACTCTCTAAATATGAAAAGATTGCCGAGGCCCTTGTCGTTTCGATCTCGTTAAAATGGACATGAATCGACATCCACCCAGTATAAGTTTAACCCTTTTTCGGGCTGGGATGGATCGATTACGAAAAAGGAATACCCTAGCCTATCGCGACTAGGAGGTTTTCCCGGATATTGTTTTCTACCTTTTCGGATCTGGGGAACTATTTACGAAAAGGGACTTGTGGAGTTTTCTTTTCCGCTGTCTTTTCAAACTCTCTAAAACATGAAAAGACGCCGAGTTCTTCCTTTGTCAGACTCGTTAAACCCTGATGACATTGGATTCCGTCGAAATGACGTTCTCCGAGTTTCTCCTTCCTAGGACTCGTTAAATGCACTAGGATGGATTTGCCCGAAGGGCGGACTTATATCACAAGCATATGCTATCCCCTTCAAGCTTGTTATCAAAAATAATTGGGGTACTCGCCAGAAATGGTGGGGGAAAAATGGAACTATCGTCGTTGTCATCGGCAGTATGTCGCTCTTGAACATGGCACTGGTCTGCATTCGTGTCGGGTTGGGGACATCTCATCTCGTTGCTTCACTTTGCCTCCATGGGTTTGGGTAATCTCTTTTGACCTCTCATCTATTCACTGCCTCGTCACCATGACCTCTGATCTGTTGATGTCAAATACTGCCAAGTCCACTGTCGTGTCGTTCATGTGTTCAAGAGAAGTTGGCCTCTGCAAATATCAACCTTCCTCTGTTTCTCATACGATCCTGATTCACAACAAAACATTATGTTCCTCTGTCTCGTGTCGATGATGTGGGAATCATTATGGCCCACCTTCGATCAAGGTCACTTCCTGTCGACTTCAACTCATTATCCAGAAAGTTGGTCTAGAGACTCCTGATGGTACCTTGGAGCCTGCATGCCTCAATGGCAGGTTCGTCGCATTCGACATGAGGTTTTCATCATTGACCTCCGATCGAATGATTCTGCGGGTGTTCGACGTCAACTCATTTATTTGCACGCCATGGATTGTACCTGTTGTACCTTGAGGGACATTGTCATTATTGGTGGTTCCTCTCGCGTCTGTTAACAGCTTTCATCATTGGCTGGTAATCAGACGATGTTCTTGCATGTTCGACTTCAGCTCACATATTCACATGCTTGAACTTGTACTTTGTTTGGGTCGAGATGGAGCGCAAGACCCTGGATTGTGTCTGTTGTAATCCAGGCTGCGATTGTGGATTATTATCATTTTGTACATGACTCACTGATTGGATGGCTGCGACCATACCTGAGTCTATTTATTTGATCCTTGCTGGATGGCTGCGCCCATACCCTAGATCCGGATTATAGTGTACTCTGTTTCGGATGGCTGCGCCCATACCACATATACATCATGTACTTGAGATATCAGTTGTATTTTTCTGCGCAGGTTTTCCGACGGCGGGGCTTCAATTGAACATGTTCTCGTAAAGCATTTCACCCCTCTCTCTCTCGGGCCTCATACTTTAGGGGGCATCTGTTACACAGTAATTTGTCACCGTCCCTACCATTCCCCGTCCCGCACAATGGAGGACCCATTTCGTGACCTGTGAACATTGTCATGCCTTGAAAACATCATCAATGCATTCCTCTAAGCATGAGCTTCATTTGCCCTTGAGACATCTCCTTGCAAAAATCATGAAAAACATCCCTTTTGGCATTGGCGCGGGCAGTCAGTTCAGTACTCGCGCCAATGAGGAAAATCCTGCAAAGAGGTCGCGCCACTTGGCGCTCTGTCATAGAGCAGTAGTCGCGCCACCCATTTTAGGGACTGTTTTTAAAATATGGATGGCGGAAGTTGAGTTCAAACAAACTCACAAACCATTGCCTATCTTGGGTTGGGAGGTTTGGCTGCGGGAGTTCTATGGAAGGGAAGTGGTTTTGCCACCTTCCATGGAACCTTCCTTGTTGATAGGGCCAATCCCATAATAATAGGGATCCCAACTCCCTCCTTCCCCATCTATAAAAGCCTGCTCAATCCCATGGCAAGCTAGTCTTGAAGTGTTGAAGCTTTGCATCTCCATATTCCCAATTGCCTTTGTGCTGTAAAGAATCCTTTCTTTCCCTTAAGGCCCATTCAAGTAAGGAGACCATTGTCACGAGACTCTGGAGAGGTCTTCCCTTTCCTTGGCGAGCTTTGCGAGACGTGGACGACCGGAGACCCGTTCGAAGGAGGCTGCGACGTCAGAACTTGGTTGTAACCTCTATTCGTTTATTATTTAATAGATGACTATGATTATGGTTCCACTCCGTTTTCCATCATGTTAATGCGAGTAATATCTTTTCTGACCGATGTTTAGTTACGTATGCTGGTTCCTATGCTTGTATCTGTTCGTTTCTTCTATGTGCGGGTGTTCATCCGCGGAGATCGTGGAAGGATTGTGATCTGCCAGGGCTGAAGGACGGGGACACTTCTTCTTCAGATCATAGCGTTGGAATCCAGGTAGGCTTCTATTCCTAGTCTTTCCATTCGTAACTAGGAGCTTGCGTCATAGCATTGTTTGTTTGTTGCTAGACCCCTGTTGGGCTAGTAGGGATCGCCTCTGTCCGCAGAGGGGATTTACCTCCTCAACAATGTGTGAGATCTATTTGTTGCTTTTCATTTCATTAGTTTTCATACGAAGTTTGTTGTCTATTGCCTTGTTTTCAAAGAATCTGTGTGTTTTTACATTAACCTGTATTTTTATATTTCTTGCTTTGTTGATTGATTATGATTTACAGGTATAAAATTCCACCTCTTGGTCGCCCAAAAAAGGATCTGAAACAACGTTCACTTGCCAATGCATTTGGTATCTCCCAATGCTCTAATCAACTGCACATTTCTGAAAACGAAGTATATGATCATGTAGATGAGGACCATGAATCAGATAGTGCAGAACTTCTTGAAGAGTAACCGACATCCAAGAGGTAAAAAATAACATTCAAGTCCAAATGGAAGATGAGATTTCCATGTGCTGATGCTGTAAAAGATTGTAATGGTGTCGAAAGGATAAAATGTTCATGGTGTTGTAAAATTTAAAAGGTAAACTCCGTTTGCTAAAGATGGAAGCACAACTCTTCAAGTTAGTGCTTTAAACATCCATGCAACATCAGAGGCTCATAAATTTTCTTTGCAATTTTTAGAGGGAAAAAGAAAACGAAGTACTCTTCCAATTACAAAACATGTTGAGCTAATGGTTGATGCTCAGAAAGAGAGAATTATGTTAGTTATTGAGAACATGTATTTTGTTGCAATACATGATTTACCTTTGGAAGTATATAAGTCAATTTGTGACTTGAGCAGGTATAAAAACACTCCTCGCATGCCTTTAACACATGAATACTCAACATATACAAATATAATATCTGGAAAAAAAAAAATTAGAAGCTGCTAAGGAAGTATATTGGAGAAAATTAAAAAATGAGATTTTTCAAAGCCCATATTACTCACTTTTAGTTGATGAAAGCACTGATCGGACTATGGTGCAACATTTGATTGTTTATATTACATATTTGACAAATGAAGGAAGAGGTTCATGTGCTACAAAATTCATACACTTGCTACAGATTAAGGATGGAACATCACAATCTATGTATGATGATGTGACATCTCTTTTAGCAAACATGAATCTATCCATGACAAAGTTAGTTGGATTTGGATTTGATGGAGCATCATCCATTAGGGGTATTCATGAAGGTTTATCTACTAAGCTTCATCGACATTCCCCTCATTTATTAGATATCCATTGTATCGCTCATCGAGAAACATTAGCAACAAATGATGCTTCATCATATTTTGAAGAGTTGCAAGCTATTGATAAGTTTGAAAACAATATCTATTCATGGTTAGGGAAATCTACTAAAAGACATGGAGAATTGAAAGAGCTAATGGATTAATTTCAAATCACAAGGCTAGAAGTGTTACAAATTCATCATATTAGATGGCTTTCCAGAGGAAAAGTCATGGAAAGACTCGTTAAGCTCCTGCGTGCTTTGTTAATAGATTGAGAGTTAGTGGAGAAAAAAATGTATGAGATGGCTACAACATTTCAAGTTCAATTTTGCATCCACTTACTTGCAGATGTGCTTAATGAGTTAAATAAGCTGAATCAAAAGTTTCAAGAGGATCATGTTGACATTACATCTATTGGCATAACTTTGGATGTCACTATTAGCTTGCTTCAGAAACCATTTCTAAGAGGCACATTTGGGGCAGGTACAATGCACACATCATATTTTTTAAGTAAAACACAACAAGGAACTCTTGAGTTTATAGATTGCACAGGTATAGTACATGTACATAAATTGAGGTTTGAGAGTTTTCCAAAGTCACAAAGATGAGGGACACTAGATGACTGCATTATGCTGGGAAAATGTTTTGTAATGAAGGTGATTGATTCTCTAAATGTAAGGTTCACAAATTTGCCTATTTTTAATGCAGCGAAGTTTTTTAGTCCTTGTAATTATTATGAGGATATGGATGATAGAGACTCTCAAACAAGAAGATGGTTGACATGTTTATGTGAAAAATTTAGTGTTGGAGGCTTGCTTGTTGTGGACAACATTAAATGTATGGGTGAAATGAATGAATTTATATGTATTGTTTATAAATCTTACCCAAAAAAACATATGTTTGGAGTATGGGATCTATGTGGAGGTGAAATTGAATGGTTTGAAAGATTTACATGCTTAATGCAACTATGACAATTAATTCTTGTTATTCCGGCTAGTACAACAGTATGTGAAATAGGCTTTTCAAAATTAAATCGAATTAAAAACGATGATAGATCAAAACTTTTTTTTAAATATTGGATATGTTAATGTTTCTTTCTCTCAGTGCACCCCATGCTCTAAATGGGGTAGATTGGAATGCTATTTATGATGAATGGAAAGAGTTGAAAACTCGAAAACCTTTTCCACTATGAGAATAAATTGAAAGAACTAGTAAGTTTCAATGTTTATTACCACGAGTGTAAGTGAATTTTTTTAGTTTTATACCATTTGACTTTTACTTTCTATTTTATAATATCTTTCAAGTTTTATTATGTTTTTTTATTAACATATTGAATTTAATCATTGTAGGATATCGCACAAGATATGTTAAGCTAGAGGACCACAACCGTCAAAGGTTTATAACTGAAAGAAAAAGCTACCTTGGATTAATTTTGCGGCCAAGTCAAGGGACAATTGTTCCAATTATTTGAGATGTGCAATTATTAGAAATCTCAGCATTCCAAAAGAGTTTTAATAGACAATAGAACAATTATTTGGTCAAATCTGAAATTTATAAGCTAGAACTCCATTGATACCTCTTATATAAGCTAGAATTTATTTTTAATTTTATAAATAAGACCTTTCATATACTTTTAATATAAGTATTTATGTTTTGTCATTTTTTTCTTATTTCAATTTCATTAAGATGTAGTGATTTCTATATGTTTATTTTTTGTTCCTATTTAAAATCATAAGAGTGACAAAATATTGTGGGATGTGATTATATTTTTGAAACCTTTTAGAGCTAAAAAGGGCCCATTAGGGCTTGGGATAAGCTCAAGTTATCTTACCATGAGTTAGCCTAGTACCATGAGCCAAACCACCCAAGATAAAAGACTATGTAAAAAAGGTCATTTTGAGCTAAAACAAATGTTTTTAAGATACTATAAGACTAAAACAAATTAGGTATTTTCATAGACTTTAATTGACCATCAAGGATCTAGGGGTTGAAGGCATTATCAAGTGAGGAGGAGGAGTTGGGTGTGGTGGGTTATTTTTTATTTTGAAGGAAAAATGAAATGGAATATGCTTGGGAATTTGGAGACAAGTAACAATGAGGTAGAAGCAATAGGAGTGTATAAAGGTTTAATTATTGTAAATATAAAATGTGTATGATAAGTGATGGCGGTCGAGGATTCAACATATATGTCATAGATGTTGAAATATGTTATAAATTTTTTGGTGCATTGCAAAATTATGGGATAAACAAGAAGCATATAACCTCCATTAGCTTGATATAACGTTTCATTTAACCTAGCTGTTAGGTTGGCCTATTCAGCAACCTCCCCATTTTGCTTTCGTAAAACATGATAAAATATACCTTCTTGAATTCTTGAGTCAAAACAATGATCCTTTAAGTTTGGAGAATGTGAAATTTTTAAGAGGGATTTGGTGGAACAACGATTTTAAAATTATTGATGTCATGTAATTTAGAGTGGATAATGAGTTTAAGTTCATTCATAACTCAACATAATTATGTTCGATACAATGAAAGAGTTATGTTATGTGTGTGGGTTTATTGGAAATGTCTTGTGGTTTGGTTCAATGTTATTCTTGCTACCCCTACTCTTGGCTCTAGTAATAAATGAGCATTGGAAGTGGGCTAGGGCATTATGGTTGTGGAAAGTTTTACCTAGACTATATGTAAAATTGAGGCAACATTGGCACATTGCTATGGCATAAGAAAAAAAATTGCATTTAGTGTGATATAAATGAGTTCTAGATAGGATTTAAATATTGTGAACATGAGGCAACAAAAGCATAACATAGTGTAATGAACGACCATTTGTTGGAATCATTGACCTACGAGAAATGAAAAATAACTTTAAAGCATAAAATCAAGTTAGGGATCAATGTGCAATGGAGACCATAACACACATTTTAGAACTTAAGGAAATGGAACTTTTGTGGGTAGAATATTTGTCAAGGGAAAGGAGGTGGTGTGATGGATCAACTATGATCTTGAAGGAAAAAGAAAATTGAGTATTCTTGGGGATTGGGAGACTCAAAGAAAAATGAGGCAAAATCAATAACATTGTATAAAGGCTTAGTTGTTGTCAAGGTAAAAGGAGTAACTCAAATTAAAATGGTTGAGGATTCAACATTTTTGTCATAGATGTTGAAATATATCATATATACCTTGGTGCATCGCTAATTCTTGGGAGGAATAAGAAATATATAGCCACTATTTTCTTTATGTAGCCCTTCATTCGACCTAGCTCCTAGGTTGGTTAATGCATCAACCTCGCTATTTTGCTTTTGCAAAACATGGAAAAAGTATACCTTCTCAAAGTCTTGAGTCAAATTTATGATCCTTTGGGTGAGTTTGGAGATTTTGGAGTTTTTAAGAGGGATTTGGTGGAACATGATCTTAAAATTATTGATGTCATGGAGTCGATAATGGAAAATGAGTTAAGGCTCCTCCATTGCTTAGCGTAATTATGTTCAATACAATGAGAGATATATGTTATGGATATGGGTTTATTAGGTAATTCTTGTAGTTTATTTCAGCATTATTCTTGTTACCTCTACTCTTAGCTCTAACAATGAATGAGTGTTTTAAGCAAGCTGGTTGTGGAAGATTTTTCCCCGCATCTATGTAAAACTTAGTAACAATGTCTTGTTGCAATTGCATAAGAAAAATGTTGCATTTGAGATCAAGGAGGTTTGAAGAGGGTTTAAATGTTGTGAGCACGAGGTAGCAAAAACACAATGCATTGTAGTGAACTCAATCATTTGTTGGAATCATCGGTAGGAAAAATTGGACAAGAAATTTAAGTCTTAAAATTAGAATAGTAATCATTGTGGAATGGAGACTATAACACATTTTTTGGAACTTAAGAAGATGGATAAAGAGATTGGTGATTTCATACAAATTCATCACCAAAATTATTTGGAATTAGCATCGCAGATGAGATATTTTTGATCTCCAATTGGATAAATTTCAACTTACCTTATTTTTTCCCTAGACTTTGTCTCACCTCTTCTCTTAGTAGACTCTATTTCCTATGGGGAATCCTTACTTTACAATTTTTATAGCCAACGAGGAGGCCATGGACATCCAACATTCCCAAAATAAGGAACTAGTAGATGCCACAAGTGTGAGTGTTGTAGCTCATTATGAAGTAGAGATGCACTCTAAGAAAGTTGCAATGTAGACTCGAGTGGGTTAGACAACTAAAGCCCTTCATGGTGCATAATTTCTAGTTTTCTACTATATTTAGCATGTTTTGTCAAACAATTATAGTACTACTTTAATATGTAAGGTAATATATTTTTTAGCTTATAAAGTCTTGAACCAGAAGGTTGAGGATAAGGAGGTTTGGTTGTAAAATTATATGTTTTAGATAGTAGACTAAGGCTAGACAGTTAAATTTTGTCATAAAATGTTATTTGGTTCAACCATATATTTTCATAACACAAATCCTACTCGTTATTGTGAAAAAAACCATTGTGATATGTAGCCATTAGTAGATTATTGTTTTGTGAAAACATTAATATTAATAAATTTTCAGCCTTTCCACCAAGCTTGAGGTGCCAAGAAGCTAAGTTTCACTAATATAAAGTTAAGAATACTCTTAATTTAATGTTGAATCGGTCAATCTAAAATTTTTATGACATAATATTGCTTTGAATTCATGTTAAGGTACCCAATCTCTATTTTAAACATGAAGAATGTCTCTAATAAAGTTGAGAGCTCCTCTAAAAATTCTATAGATTAAGAATTAAAAATTCTCAAGCAAACACATTTCCTTCTTACAACAAGATTAGAAACCATCCCATTGAGTGGTCAATAAACCAAAGTATATTCATATTAATCGTGAATCTATCGAGTGTCGAGGGGAATCGAATCTCTTGAGGTGCAAAAATATTTTAGAGTGCAAAACTTAAGAAAATTTTGCACCTCGAGAGACGATAAATCAGAAGTTAAGATGGAATATCTCTCTCTCTCTCTCTCTCTCTCTCTCTCTCTCTCTCTGTATATATATATATATATATATATATATATATATATATCACATCTACTTCATTTTTTAGCGACACATCAATAAAATGTGTTAACCATTAAAATCTTTTTATTTTCATTGTTTTATAGAATATACACATAGTTGATATTTCTCATGAGGGGAACTCAATTGGCGATTGTTGTGTTATGAAGTATTAAGTAAACCGTGAGATTCAAGGTTCAAATTCCCTATAGTTCAAGCCACATTGAACATGGGAGGAATTGCATATCTACTTCATTTTTTAGCGACACGTCAATAAAATGTGTTAACCATAAAAATATTTTTATTTTCATTGTTTTATGTAATATATACATAGTTGATATTTCCCACTAGGGCATGTCAATTGGTGATCATTTTGTTATGAAGTACTATGTAAACCATGAGATTCAAAGTTCAAATCCCTTATAGGTGAAGCCAATGATATATATATATATATATATATATATATATATATATATAATCACTTTCAATTGCTTGATCTCTTTGTATAATGTTGAACATAACTTAATATGAACATTGAAATATATTATTTATGGTTGAGAACAAAATATTAGTTTTGTTATTATTATTACTTTTAAATACTATATTTTTTTTTTGTAAGTCAGTGTAAAAACCTTATATTACGATAGAACAGTAAAATACATCATAACTTATTGGTTTGCTATATTGGAAACCGACTAGCTACAATAAAATATAGCCTGATCAAAAACTTAGACATACATGCCATAAGGTTTTTTTGTCTATGGTATCTCCTAGGAATATCTGCAAAATTTTCTTTTCTTCTCTTGTTATTTAGCCATTTACCACTTGAAGGTGGCATGTTTGTATATATATATATATATATATATATATATATATATATATATATATATATATATATATATATATTTTCTACACCTCGCAAACCTACCTATCATCAGCATATTATGGAGGTAAGATAATAGATGCACCATAGCAGCACTATACATTATGATCATGATCATGAGGGTAGTGATCATCATTCTAGTACTCCACCTCCTCCTCCTTCACCTCACGCCAGAGATCATAATGAGCAACTAGCATCCAATCCTGATCAGCAGGTATTTTCTGAGAAGTCTGCACCATCTCAGCATACACCTAGTCCTGAGAAGGCACCTAATCTTGAGTAGGCAGGTCCATCTAAGCAGGCCGCACCATCCACTGAGTAGGCTGCTCCATCGACGAGTCATCAACTGGCAGTTCCTGAGCAAACTGCACCATCAACTAATCAATAGGCACCTCCGGATCAAGCACGCCATCTATCTCTGCATGAGGCTCCACCATCGACTGAGCAGGCCTCGACTAGTACTAGTATTGATGTACCACCAGATATTTGACATTTATATGCAATTATATTACAATTGTATATTTTTGACATTATATATATATATGTGTGTGTGTGTGTGTGTGTGTGTGTTCCATGTATTTTATGTTCATGTTGATGTACTTAATTTACATGTTGGTGTTCATCATGATGTGTATATTGTTAGGTCATGGTAGATATGTTCATTTAATGTGCTTGCAGATAGATGTGTATGTGATAGCAGTTATTTTACATGAGATGTATATTTGATGTTTGTGTTGTGATGATATTATACAATGCTTGTGTTTTGTTAGATGATCATGATCACAATGATTAGATGGTGTTAGCAAATTTGAATGTGTATTTTAGTCGAATATGATGCTTGTACGATGGTTATCATGATCGTGATGTTTATTTTTAATATTAAATCATTATATTTATTAAATATTATGTCGTGATTGTAATTGAAATTTTAATTTTAATTGTATGTAAAATTATAATTGTAATTGTATGTAAAATATTTGTAAAATTGTAATTGTAATTGTATGTAATTGTATTGTGAAATTGTAAAATTGTAATTGTATGTATTCATGTCATGGATGCACTTTTATTAAAATTGTAAAATTTATAAATTTGTAAAACTCTAAAAATGTAATTGTAATTGTATGCATAGTGATTGTAATTGTAATTGTATGTGAAATTGTAAACTTGTAATTGTAATTGTAATTTTAATTCTAATTGTAATTCTATGTAAAATATTTGAAAATTGTAAATGTAATTGTATTGTGAAATTGTAAAATTGTAATTGTAATTGTATGTATTGTCATCATTCAATTTTATTAAAATTTGTAAATTTATAAAATTGTAAATTAATTGTCAATTTTGAACCATAACTACCGTAAGTAAAATGTATACCGTAAATATTGTTAAATTACCATAATTGTAAATTTGTAAATTTGTATGAATATAAATAATTGTAAAATAATAAATCTCAAATAATATAATTTTTCGTGACATAATAAAGTTTAGAAAATAATGCAAATAAATTAATGTTTAGAATTATCATTATTTTTATTATGATCTTACATACCAAAAATAATAGTATACATTTTGAGGATATCATTTACACACATTTAAAGCAATCAAATAGTTGTATTATTTTAGAAATTGACATTAAAAAAAAGAACTTTATACAGTGCTCCATTGTTTTCGAGATCAACATAATTACAAATTATCAACTGAAACGATTTTAACATTTACACAACGCAAACCAATTAATTCAAAATACATATTATAATGTTTCGAAGAAAAAAAAGGCCTTAGTTATAAGGTAATTAAGTTCTCTTCTTTATAAAAACCCATCTTAAAAGTTATAAATGATGAAATAACACATGTACCATATCACTCTCGGTTCTCATGATCACCCTCATTATCTTCTAACTCACTTGGCATGATAACACTATTATTCTCAAAGATATGTTTTGATCTAGGGTCATGTCTCAATGCGAACCACCAATCCCTATCCAACACATATGGGTAAAAACACACCTGGTTGCAGTGTTTGGGGAAAACATAGGGTTCCTTAGCTTCATCCCACATTTTTCTAGAGTTTATACATATCAGTCTAATATCGCGATCTTCCTTTACATTATTCAGATCAAAGGTGTCCCACCACTTGCACCTAAAAATAACACATTGGAAAGAAGAGAAATCCACTTCAATGACATAACTTGGTATCTCTCTGACGTAACTTAACGTCCCTCGTACCAGGTTTTGATCACCGTGGCTTGCTCGACTAGATTGATCGAACTCGACTTCCACTCCACAGTCTTGTGTCATGTGTCCATCATCAACATTTTCTGTACGAAAATGATGTCCATATGCCCATACAGATGGGAACAAATTCACCTATAAAAAAAGTTAAAAAATCATAGTTTCATGTGTCTTATAATAACCCAAATGTTAAAATATGAAATATAGATGTTACATTTCAAAGGTGCATTATTAATTTTAAAAATGTACATAAATATATTATTACCGAGTGGGTGCACCCAATCCCTACATTTAGCGCATCCTCTTCAGCATGCGAGTAAGAACCGGTTGCACCGTATTTCTCTCTGACTTGGTCAGCAACCCAACTATTGGGGCATATAATTTTGCATATTTTCTTTTAAATGATCAAGATAAGGCACACTTATACCATTCAATTGTCTGAATTATTTCCTGCCACTGTCCCATTTCATCATCTTTTGTTCGTACAATGCGACCCACGGTTGTGTCACTTCGGAATTGTAAAGAATGAATTTATTGATTGCTTCAATTTCTACATTCGCTAATGAAATCAAACCAACATATAGTACATATGAGATCAAATAATACATTATATCGGAGTTCAACGTGAATATTTACTTTGTGTAAATTTGAAAAATTATAAATGGCTTACTCTTTATCAAACACCTTTTTCCATTCGCTTGGAGTAGCTCCCATTCTCTTTTCTCTTCATCCCTTTCATCGTCCCAAATCACCGCACTTGGTCTGTTATTGATCTGCTTGATGTACTCATTGGCATAATAGAAGGACTCATACGATATGTACCTCTCTGTCATAGACCCCTTGAGTTTTTCGCTTTGTCGAACAAAACCTTTCAATTTCTTCATGTACCTCTCTAAGAAGAACATCCAACGACAATAAACCACCCCAACTAATTCAACGTCATCTACTAGGTGGATTAGAAGATGAACCTGCAAGTCCATGAAACTAGCCACATGAATCTCCTTTGACGTGATCCAACGTACAAATGCAGATAATTTAGATATGGCACATCCTAGGTTTTATGGGAATTCATGTTTCACACACCCATGCACTAACAAAGGATAATGACACTGCAAAGTTATAAATACATGCAATAATATACAAAATTAGTTATGTTTTATGATCCTTGCATGAGATAAAATTTATTAATATAACAAATAATAAATCATGCTTTTGACATTATACGTACTCTTAGAAGATTCAAATGGTTATGCGATTTTAACCCCGAAAAATGGTCATCCACAGTGAAGCAACGCCATAGTGAAGACTCGTATGAAGATGGCACCCTCACAACCATTATAACTTTCTTTGCCAAAGAAATATCATCTTTTCTTAAAATCCATGGGACATCGCCTTCTTTGAAATACCAATTACAGGGACCAACGCCTGCCTCTAATCCTGTACTTTCTAATCGTCTTGGCAAATGTTTCCTTTTAGTTTTTGAAGTAATAAGATCTTTCCTAACAGCCAATGTGTCACTTTGTTTCAATGATATGTGCCTCCATAAAGAAGATGAAACATTTTTAGATATATGCATGGGATCTAATAAGTGGGTAATCTTAAGATGCTCCCAATATGGGAGGTTAAAAATATATATTTCCTTTTCATCCCAATGGGCAATTTCTCAACATAGGTGTCGAAGAATTATGAATAATCAAACATAGGCTCCCCATTTTAATCGAACATTTCTATGAAATCCTTCTCCTTCTCTCTCTCATATGCTCTAAACCAGTCAGCTGGTGTCGTTATTGGAGGCCTTTGGGTTCTCTCTCGTTTACCATTGAAAGTGGATGCTGCTCTACTGTAAGGGTGTTCTTCTAGGAGGAATACCCTAGAGCAGTCATACACTGGCCTTCGTAGGTCGTTGGACCAGATTTCAGAGAAAGTCCACAACATTTACATCCAAAATACCCTTTTGTTACAAGACCTATGAAATTATTGTATACAATATGCATGGCATGTTAAATAATATCATGAAGATCAAAACAATTACAACGAATTAAATAAATAATATGTGAAAGAATATTATTATGTATATAAACATGTAATTTACCAGAGCAAACTCCTAAGCCTGGATAATCATGTGTCGTGTTAGCACATATGCCATACAATGCAAAACTCTTCTCTGTTGCGATGGGTCTTGATTTATCATATACATTTATCCCATTCCACAATTCCTTCAATACATCTACCAGTGGTTGTAAGTAGACATCCATATTCTTCACTTGTCTTATACCAGGGACTATAAGAGCCAACATAAGATGTTAATTCTTCGGGACTATGAGAGCCAACATAAGATGTTAATTCTTCACAGACAACCATGGGGGGATATTGTTATTGATCGCTACTACAGGCCAAACAAAATAGTTGGTGTTCTAAAGGGAATATGGGTTGACGCCATCCATGGCTATGGTGAGTTGTAGACTTCGTACTTCATCCTTGAATTTTTCGGGCCATGTATCCTCCATATGCTTTATGGCTATTGAATCTGTTGGGATTCGCATAACTCCAAACTCACTTCTATGTGAGGCATGTCATCCCTGCAACATAGCTAATTCTTTGCAAAGATAGAGTCTTTGAATCCTTGAGATTATAGGCATGTGCCTCAATATAGTAAAATGAGGACCAAGTTATTTACCCTTTTTTTTTTATCATACCTGTCATGCCCACATTTCAGGCATATCCCTTTATTTGCATATTCTCCTCTATATAGAATATAATCATTTTAACATACATGATATGATATGTACTCAACACCCAACATTTTCAACAATTTCTTTGCCTCTTCGCAGCTACCGGGCAAGACGTTATCACTCGAAAGAACCTTATCTTTGAATAACCTGTAGTTGGTCATGGACAATATTAAATGTACATTAATACTGATATAATTATTAAATTTAAAAAAATTGACCATTTTTAATGTTCATTGTGTGATTATATTTCTCAAAATATAAGGGAGGACTTGATGGTCAATTACCTCAAAATTTCCGAGAAACATGCATTCGACAAGCCAAACTTTGCTTTCAAGTTGTACAGTAACATCGTTGTCCCCAACTGGATAGACTTTGACTAACCGCCAGGTCCAAAGAGAGGGGTGGTGGAAGCAAATTTAAGGCTTTCGAAAAAAGTATCAGCAATATGAGCATCATCCCGTAGCTGATTATTGTTCTAGAATGCATCTAACAACATTGTCTCCATGGCAGTCGTATCCCATAAGGAATCATCAATAGCAACCTCTATTTGATTGCCTCCATTGCCAGCTTGTGCAGAACTACTATTGTTGTAATCATTCCTAATTTGTGAATCTGGACGTAGTGGGAATTGAATAGGTGGTTGATTCAACCATTTTTGGTATCATTCCTCTCTAAGTTTTTCTCTTAATTCAATCTTTTCTCGATTTGACATTGTCGTGAAGTGCAACAGAAGATGGTAGGTAGGCCACTCATCATCGCTAAAATCATAATAATTTCAAAAAATATATTTGAACATGATTAGTACAAAATCGATGATATCAATTAATAAGCACGTCAACAATTCATGATTAATTGGTTTGACGTTGAAATAATTACATTAATATATCAAACAATTATTATTATCGTCATTGTCTCAGGATTGTGGCTAGAAGATGCAATGCATAAACCTTTTGGTATTATCTTGTTTAAATATGGTTGGCTTGTGCAATACTTGTGAAAATATAAGTCTTAGTTATTGAAGTCGCTTTATACACTGAATATTGGGGTCTATAAAGGTTTTGTGTCTGTGGTCAAGTCCTAGTGGCGATTGAGTCCTGGTGGCTGGGTCTATAAAGGTTTTGTATCTACGGTCGAGTCATGGTGGCTGAGGCACCGGTTTTGGAACTTTCGTAACTGAGAAGTGTGTAATACTCTAAGGCCAATTCAAGAGGATGTTGTTGGCTCCGAACATAAACATTTCCAGAGTCAAAGGAACCTGGATTGAGCATCAAAATATTAAGAAAATGGTGGGGGTGGCGACCCCCAACAAGCATGATATTATTCTTTACTATCTATTTGAATTTAATATTGTTGTTTTGTTTCCTTTTGCAGATTTTCCTAGAATATCTCACCCTTAGGCCATTGCACGTCGCAGAGAACCCCAGTGTGGATGTAATATTTCTAAATTAACACACAGCTAATTGGAATATTAATTTTTAATTTTTCTCTTAGATAGAAGAATAAGAGAGTAGGAAGACCCATAAATCTCCTTAGCAGGAATAAAAGACACTCCTAGTGTGAATGGAGGTCATCTAAAAGCTGGATTGAAGACCCTTAGGTGTGAAAAGGGGTTGAAGCATGTTGAATAGGTCAACTTTGACCAAATCAAACAACGTTGTTATGGAGGAGTGGCATTAATGGTGGGACATCGCAGTTTTGGAGGGAGATTGATTGCATGATGGTGGAAACCCTAATGAGTGGGACCCAAGGTGAGAAGGCTCACATTGTTTATAAGGAAGAGGATGGCAGCCATATGGGGTTATGTTATGATTATGATTTTGATATGTTCGTTTAGACTTTCTTGCTCTCCTCAGCTGTTTAGCTAAGATTGCAGTGTTGTTTAGCACAGGGTGTTCCCGATCGGGAATCTCACCTCCCCCCTTGAAAGGCCTCTTGGGAGAGTATTGATCTATCATTTCCACACATCCAACATTCTGGCCAAGCTTATGTCTTTAGCTACAGCACAGTTCCTGTTCAGATTTGTGTTGTGTTGCAGGGTGTTGCAGTGGAGGGTTGAGAAACCCACTTTCTGAGTTAGTTTTTCATAGGAGTAAGGATTCCTTCTCTTGGGAGATCAACAAGGAGGGTTCTTGAGCTCATTTCAGATCTTTGGCACCAGGCTAGCCTATCTCCATCATTCACAGTGCAGTTTAAGCTGGAAATTGCGTTATTTTGGAGGGAAGTTTCAGAGGAGGATCTATTGGCTCTTTTAGAGTGTTTCCCTGTAGGTGAAGGGTTTAGCCTTTCATTGGAGGAGACCCTTGAGGAGATATACATCAGATCCATATTATTTCAGCCTTCTATTTCATGAGCTTCAATTTGCAGTGACTCTTCAGTCTTAGGGCTATAGATCACCATTTGTATTTGGGTGTATTTCCATAAACCCTTTCCGGGTTCTTTTGGAAAGGTGTCTAGGAGGCTAAATCTTCACTCCTAGCATTATTTGAGCTATATAACAGCAGATCTACATCGATCCATCTTTATGCAGCAATTTATGCCCTAAAACTGCATTGTCTTAGCTCAGGGCATTTGTATGGTAGCTATTTCTCATGTATTGACATATTTTTCTTGTGGAGGCTTGTTTTGCATTGCTTGAGTGACTTGATCCTCAAGATCTTGTGCCTATTATTTGTTGATATGATTAATAAGATGGTTGTACATTTGTCTCATATCATGGTGTGTTGATTTATTCACTGCTCTTTCCATTGTTGTGTTCATATATTGCTGCTTCCCTAATTGGGAATATTACAGTGGATCTGGATGAACGCTCAACTGTTGGGAGACTAGTCTCAAACAAAAATGGTGAAAGCGCAGTCTGGGAAAAGAGAAGGCAAGGACAAAGGAAAGGAAAAAGTGGGGCCCAGTAGAAGGGGAAGGAAATTATGCAGAACCTCTTTTCGGCTTATGGAGAAGGGACAGATGGCCATGTAAAATCTTTGATTTCTGGATGGGAACAAGATCTTAAAACTAAGGTGGAGGAAGACATCCCTGAGGACGAGATGGATCCGATGCTAACAGATTCGGGGAACACCAGAGGTATATTGTCGCTATTCAAGCAGTCTATTCATATTTACTGGACTATGAAGTGTTTACTGGCTAAAGAAATTGGCATTGTTCAAGAGATCAGAGGAGATCCGAAGGTTGCCTCCATTCTAGCAGAAATTCACACGGATATCCAGGAGATTCACCTCTAGCATCATGAGAATGTCTGCCTTGGATGAATAGACACACAACTTCAGAACATGAACCGAGTTTTTTTATATTTGGGATCAAATGGTTTCTCCTTATAATCAGTTACGTTTCCTCCTCTCTCTCTCTCTCTCTCTCTATATATATATATATATATATATATACAACAATCACAAGGATTTAAAAATTGCGCACTGTTTCAGTTAACAACAATGACAATTTAAAATTTGCTTCAATTTCAATTGCTTTCTGTTAGCTATTGTCCATTTTCTAGTGGAACAAAGAATGGAGGAGTTGAAGCGAAGGGTGGTGGAACGTGGGGTCATCGGAGAAGTTGTGCAGGATTTAAATCATATTATGGAGTTCACCCTATTGTCTGGGGATAAGGAAATCGGCTTCGGTGACGAAGTAATGGCTGGTGAAGTTGAACACAGACCTAATCGTAGTTATCACGAAGCCTATAAAGCCCCTTGTAGCACTGGTAAGTTAAAATCTATTTTAGTCAATATTCTGTGCAATTGAAATTCATATTATTAACCTGTTAACAAATCAACTTAATTAGGTTATGATGGATCCTGATGCTCTGGTGGCGAGTATCTGCACTGGTATCCTATAATCCTTGATGATTCTTTTCGATTATTTGGCACACAGAATCCATTAAATAATTTCACAAGAAAAGTAGGAATGAATCGTTAAGTTGCACTGCAGGTTAATTACGTACTTCATTGCCAGGGATGATGAACAAGGTATCGTTTCTTGGACATTTATATTCACATATCCAATGATAAATATTGTTGTTGAGATTTTTGGATTAAAACTGTGTAGAATTTGTAATCCTCTGAATAACTATTCATTCATATATATATATATATATATATATATATATATATATATATATATATATTCACTTTTTTGCAAGATTAGAAAGATTAGAGGAGGAGATGTAGTCTATTCAAGACTAAGTTAGTAAAGGAGAATGACGCCCTAACAAGCTATCAATATCCCACCGAATGTTTAATCTTCGGGAACCATCTCCCCACAAGCAAACTCGTCATCCCTCTTTCGGTGATTATCTCATTTTAAGTTTTTTTAATGGGCTTTGCATACATATTCCCGCATGACTAGCTTTATATGAATGATGCCCCTACTGTCATCAATGTCCCGCCACTGAATGTTTCATCTTTTGCATCTTCGACAGCCATCTCCCCACAGGAAAACTCGTCGTCCCTCTCTTCAGTGATTATCTCATATTAAAGTTTTTTAATGGGTTTTGCAATTGTTATTCCTACATGGATGTTTGGCACAATGGTATGGTCTCTTTGGTGTTATCTTGGTTCTTTCTCGAGACCTTCGAAGGTCTTTGTTTTGTTCCAGCAATCGTATCTCCCTTTTGTTTAAGGATCAAGGGGATAGCTATTTTTGTTGAGGTCTACTTCGCTAGTTTTTCTTGTCATCATCAATACCCTCTAATGCTTCCAGGAACTGGTGGATATCTCTAATAGATAAGGCAATTGTGTTCTCTGCAGTCTAGTGTCTTATTGTCTAATTTGTAATTTTTAAGGATTTTGTTTACACTTGGTTGAGGCTGGCCTCTTCAATGAGTCAAGGCAATTATGCTCTCTGCTCATGTTTAAGTCTAGTGTCTTACTGTCTAATTTGTAATTTTGATGGATTTTGTTTCAATGAGTCAAGGCAATTGTGCTCTCTGCTCGTGTTTAAGTCTAGTGTCTTACTGTCGAATTTGTAATTTTGATGGATTTTGTTTAAACCTGGATGAGGCACTAACGTCTTCGACAAGTCTTGAGTCTTTTGGTCTAAGGAGTAGGCTATCATTGTAATATTTTTTCTTATTAATGGAACTCACTTGCATAACTTTAGTCAATAATACTATCATATATATAAACAATTTATTTTTATTTATTTATTTTTTTATCATGACTATTATATATATAAACAATTTTAAACTTTAGTCAATAATACTATCATATATATAAACAATTTATATAACAATTTTATTTCTTTTGGTGGTTCATGAATCCATTTATATAGATTTATACATGGATTTTTTTTCCAAAGTGATTCACAAATCTATTTGCCCACACATAAACCCAACCTGTGTTACATTATCATATCATATCATTTATATATATAAATGAATTAAAATTAATAGTAAACTATATAGTCAAATTGTTATGCAGAAAAAGTCATGGTACCAAATTGTTGTGCAGAAAGAGTCATGGTACCAAATGGGATATCTTCCATCAATTTGATCTCTACCGAGACCATAACCTCAAATATTATTATTAAAAGTATTAAAAACCATAAAAATCCATCCATCCTAACACATCAAAAATCCATCCTAACACCATCTTCTTCTTCTTTTTTGTAAGTCCATCCTAACACCATCTTTTAAATAGCAAGGTCGTTCCTAAAATTTGTGAAAAGCCCTCTGCTGTTCTATTATCGAATCTACTGGTAAGTGTGATCTCGGCATCTTTATTTGTTAGATAATATAGTACACAAATTCCTAATATTATTTATCATAGTTTCTATTCCAGAAAACACTTTGGTAGTGAAGACGTAGTTATTGATTTGAAGGAATGATCTATTTGTAGACCTGTGATTATTAAAATTTAACGATCGTTAAGAATTCAGAGGACCTTGCATTTTATTTTAGACAGTTTGTCGAAAGAGAGGCTGCATTAGAGACCTATTACAAATTTGGGTCATTCAGCACGAGAATAGCTATGGACTATGATGCTTCCTCTGATGAATATATCTAAATGGGATCATCTTAATGAGCTAGATAGACAAAGCCATTAATTTTGTGAACTAGCATTGGCTAATAGTTAATGTAGATCCCAAATACACATCTTCTGGTCCTCAACTAGACGCACATGCTTACCGGGTGGGTACAAGGAAATATGTTGAACATTTCTCGTTAAATATAAATACCAAGTATGAAGCTACGGCTGAGGTCAATGGGGACTCGGATTATTTGCCTGCGTGGTATGTCAGCATCTAGCTTCATTGCAAAAATGTGGCCTTTTTCCACTGCAAGAATTGGTTCCTAGAGCACTTACATATAAATGAAGCCAACGGATTAACCATTGTCAGGATCCGGTTCTGTGAAAACAAAGGATTTTGGAATGACAAGGTCAAATTGGAGTTGGACGCATAAGCAGGAGATTAGGTAATGGACGCATCTCCGAGCATGATTTAGTTGAAATGGAGACTTTGGTGACTAGTTCAACCGATTCCCCATGCGCAAAACTTGCACTGAAACAAAACCAACCAACAACCAATAAGTTACAATCATATCTTTGTATAACACACTTTCATACATAAACCACCAGAGATCGCAACGCAAACACTACTTCAACCACACATTTTAGAACCTGTTTGGGCTTAAGTTGACAAAGTAAATAAGCCACCCATTAATCCCACACATAAAATAGGAAATATTAAGAAATACAGTCAGAAATATTAAGAAATACAGTCACCTGTTTGGTCTTAAGTTGACAAAGTAAACGAGCCACCCATGGATCACACACATAAAAAAGAAGATATTAAGAAATACAGTCACGATATAATCGTACCTGAAAAGCGCTTTGATCTTGTAAAACAAGTTTAGCCATTCATTCCGCTTTGTATTTGGTTAGTGGGCTTATATCTCAAGCGAAATAGAAGCCTCCAAAAATTGGCGTATGCCGCTGATGGTGGCCAACACACGGTATTCTTTAGTAAAAGGCGAAAGAATAGTTCGCTTTGTGTTGACAACACGGCTCCGTGAGTATTAACTTTAATCGCCCGCTTATTTGTAGTCTGTCCTCTGTCTACTTTAAATCTCACATGGAATGTGGGACAATTTATCGCTATACACACCTCACTTTTATTATTCATAAATTTATATTGCTAGTAAATTTGTACACTTAAAATATAAAGCAACGCATTGATACAAAGAGATTCAAACCAAGTATTTATGGGTAGTAAAATGTTTAATGATATTGATAAAAATATTGGGTTTATTATTTAAATTTATAAATAAAAAAAAAAATAATAATTATATGGTGCATTTTATTTTATAACTTGTAAATTAATTAATTATATAAATCAAATGGTTGATGAATGTGGATAAAAACTAAAACATTTACTTTACTATATGTTTTATATTGTCAAAAATTTAAAAACATTATAATTAGCAATTGTTCCTAAAGGTGTAAAGATACATCGAAGGAATTGAACATGCCTATAATGTTACTGCCTAAATGTTGCAACAAAAGAAAGATAATAACCTAAAGGGTGTGGGATGGAGAGGAGGAAATGTGTTCATGCTTGCAATAGTCTCACACTTGTGTCGATGCCTTTCTTATAGATGTTGCTCCAATCACTTGGCTAAATCATTTTTTTCCAATCATACCACTATGTCAAAATATTATATACATGTTATATCCAAGCTATAACATGCAAGGTAATGAGGAGAAACATTACCATATGTCTTCGTGGGCACACGCACACAAAAAATGTAATTGCACAGAGGAAATGACTAAAGTCAATGTGTGTTGATAATGAGATTAAATAAAGAGCATCTTTCACTCGAGTGACCTTCAAATTCTAAGATATTCTGTAATCAACATAAAGAAGGGGGTTTGTTTTAGAATTTTAGCTATCTTCTTTGAAAATTTTAAATTAATTTGTAGCCATTAATTCCAGTTTTAAATTTAAATTTAAATTTTGTCTAGCAAAGATTTGTTGGAATTGCATATTTATGTGGTGTAGTTTACACAATCCAACTGTCCAAGTAAACTTTCAAGGCATTGTATCCATTTATGCATTCAAAAATACAGTTTTAAAAATGAAAAGTTACACATGTTATATGCATATATAGAATCAATATAGATCCATTTTGAAGATGATTAAATCTCTTGAGGTGCATACTTTTTTTCAAGTTTTGCACTCTAAAAGAGGTCTTATAGGCTATCTTTAGCGTTGTGGATGTTAAAACTTTCTTTCTTTTTTTATCATCTTTCCAGAAGTAATTATGATTGCCTTTGCACAGCTCATGTGGGTCCCACAATAACGAGTGACCATGTAATTTAACCCAGTTAAGAAGCTTTTAGGTGAAGGATGGTCATTTCTAAACAAAAAATACCCAATAACGTCTCAGGTTGAACACGATTTAAGGTGGGACTTTATCATAATTAGTTAAAACAATTTTGCGTGGGAATTATCTTAAGAATCCCCAAACTTGGAGTTTTGATACGAACTTGCCCAAAAATTTAGATATTTTTTAGTTATATAAAAAAATTGGTTCGGCTATAATCTAGCTGTAAATTGGTTGAAAAAAAAATAGAATTAAGCTCATTTTATTTTTCAATAAACATTTTATATCATTCTACCTAAAAAAATCTCTTAAACACCTAAATGAAATCTTTAAAATACATAATTAAATGTAAATCTTATCATATTTATTAATATGCTAGCATCAAAAATAGTGTAAAAAGTCATGCAGAAAATGACATTTTTAAACCAAATTTAATTTAAGGTGTATTTCCCACTACATCATAGGTATCATGGATTTTAAACATGAAGCTCCATAACCACATCCTAAAAATGAATATATTTGGTTTTTATTTATGATATATAAATAAATATTGGACTCCACGTTATACATAGAATCTTATGTAAAACCAATACACCTTTCCTAGTTCTAAGATGCAGATAATTCATTACATATAATAAAATAAGAACTATTTTCTTGTAAAAATTTTTATGACTTGGGTAATTCATCTCTTGCTATTGGGCACTACTAAAATGGGTGCAGTGCTAGCGACGTCCTTTAAAGCTGAAAAGGCCTACTGGGCAACATCATTCCATAGAATGACGTTTGGTTTTAGCATGGTTATTAAGAGGGTAACCATTGTTATTCCAAACTTGCTTTTGTAGCATGTAAGTTCTAGGATTCGATGCAAGCTCTTCAAGGTCCTGGTTCATGGCTAATCCTATGCTGCTACAACTTTCTTTGGGTCCAATTTCAAGGCCTTCCCGTTTGACAATGTGACCCAGGTATTTTTCCTCTAAAGCCCCAAAGACATCTTTGCCAAAAATTTTAAGGAACAAATGGTCACCTTAAAGGATTCGCAAGTCTCTATCAACATGTCCCACATGAGAATCCCAAGTGATGTTGTAGATCAAGCTATTTTTGAAGAACACAAGCACAAAACTGCACAAGAAGGATCATAAAATCTTCTTCACGAAGCTCTCAAAGGTGGTGACAAGCATTGTAAAGTCCAAAGGGCATCAATAAAAAATCATAATGAGTTTCACATGTATGAAAGGTTGTTTTAGGGATGTCCATTCCCTCATCTGTGTTCGGTGGTATCCTAAGTAAAGGTACAATTCAGTGAAGAACCTAGCTCCATGAAAGCTCGTGTAAGAGATCATCAATAACTAGACTCGTAAATTTGTCTTTGATGATGAGCTGGTTGAGAACCCTAAAGGCAAGGCACGTGTGCCAACTACCTTCTTCCTTAAATATAAAGACCACAGGTAGTGAGGAAGGGCTCTTGCTGGGATGTATGACTACAACCTCCAATAGCTCATGAATGATCTTTTTGTATTTCACTCTTCTATACAAATGGGTGCCTACAATGACACACATTGGTTGGTTGACCACCTAGAACCAAGGGGACACCATCTTCCTCTCCCTCCCTCTCGTTTCATCTCCCTCTCCCTTCCTCTTGTTCCTCGCCCTCTCCCTCCCCCTACCTCACTCTGTACCCTCTTCCATCTCTCCCTCCCTCTCCCTCTAAATACCCCATCTTCTCTCTCGATCTCTCTCTCTCTCTCTCCCCCTACCCATATTTGTCTCTCTTTCTCTCTCTCTCTCTCCCCCTACCCATATTTGTCTCTCTTTCTCTCTCCATCCACTTCTCTCTTTCCCTCTGTTGTGAAGGTAAATCCTCTCTGCAGACAGAGACGATCCCTCTAGCCCTAGAGTGGGTCTAGCAACAAAGGGACAAGCTAAAGTGTAGATTCCTAATTAATGAATGAAAAGAATGGGGTATATTGGCCTACCTGGAGTCCAACGCTATCGTTATTGTAGTGGTGGTGGCCTCTTGATCTCTGTCTCGACGGTTCACAATCCTTCTGCAACAGTACTTGGATACCTGCACGAAGATCAACAAACAAGAGCATCATACAAGACGATGATTTCATTCATAATCAACTAACCAGTCAAGGAAGGTTAAGCATATTGCATCAAATAAACACATTAACACAAGATGGGAACCAGACAATAGTCATGTATATATATAAATAGAAGATATAGTTACAACCGAAGCCTTGACGTCGCAGCCTCCTTTAGCGGGGTTCAGTCGAAGTGCTTCTCGAAGGATCGTCGGGGAATTCGGACGAGGTGAGGACACAAGCCTAAGCTCTCTCGACAAAGGTCTCTCTTTCTGTTCTATCTCTCTAGCGAAATGTTCAGGAATTCTCTTCAGCCTTTCAGCTATGATTGTTCACCTAGTGCATTAATGGAAGATGGCTTTATTTATAGAGGGAGAGGAGGAGGCTGGGATCCCTACAATGATGGAAGGGAGGCCTTATCCCTTGGGATATTTCCCCAAAAGGTGGAAACAAGAGGCCAAAGGAGGGAGTCTGTGGTTAGTCAGTCAAACCACTCCAGCTGACTCACCCACGAAGTTGTTAGGATAGAAAATTCTCCTCTATATTTAACAAACATTCCATAAACAGGTTGGCGTGGGTAGTTCACTGAGACAGAGCGCTAATGGGTGCGAGGCCCAATGTTAATCTTCCTCATCGGCGCGAGGGCATAACGATCTATTAGCGCCAAGGCAAAAACATGTGTTTCTGATGATCTGCTTAGGGAATTGTCAACAGAAGGAATGTTGTCCTCATGGAAAGGGATGCAATGATGGTCTTTGCAAGGCATGACACTTCTTATTAGTCATAGAAATTATCCTCCAATGTGCGGGATGGGGATTGCAGGGACAGTGATGGGGATTACATATTTCCACACATGTGAATGAAGGAGTTGTAGTCGAACATGTGGGAAATCGTCTGATTACCAGTCAATAATCAGAACTGTTAACAGACGCGAGGGTGGCCACTGATAATGAGGATGGTCCCCAAGATGCACAGTACAATCTAGCGAGTGTGAATAAAAGGAGTTGATGTCAAACACTCGTAGAATCATTCGATCAGGAGCCAATAATAAAAACCCTTAATCAAATACAAGGTAACCTACCACTAATGTTTGCATGCACCTGGGTACTGATGTGTTTCTGGATCAACTTCCTAGATAAGATGTTGAAGTCGATAGGAAGAGATTTGTCGAAAGGTAGGCACTGATGCGTCCTACATCAGTCGACACGAAACAGGAAAAGATGATTTTGTTTTGAAGATAGTCAAGAGAAAATGGGAGTAACTGACGACAAATAATCTCTGGTATATGATGGCTCGGCTAGTACAGAAAGCAGTAGATAGTGAGATCCTCTTAAAAAATAGAAGGCACAGTAACAGGGTACTAAGCAACTTTAGGCTTAATGAACACTAAAGAGTGTCAGGATTCACCAATGTAGGTGCATTGGTATACGAAGGCTAATGGCGAGTGAATTTTCTGGGAAGTGCCATGTTCAAGATTTTGTGCTGCCAAATTGACCTTCAGAGTATAACAGAATAAATATCCACTTTGTCCAAATTTTGTCCCCGTCTGATTAAGTTTAACGAGTTCAAACAGGTAAACTTGGTGATCTTTTCATATTTAGAGAGTCTGAAAAACATCGTAAAAGACAACTCTAGGGGGTACCTTTGTCATGTTTGACAACCGGGCGCGATGAAGGGAGAATAGTAAGCCCGACATAGTTCATTTTTCGTAAGTTAGTCCATTGAATCTGGATAAAGTAATAAACCTATGTTCAATGGGCATCTACCTCATTTTGTTATGAGTACGAGGAGACAAAGTAAACTCAATATTCTTCATGAAATTTTAACGAATCCAACGAAGAAAAACACGATGCTCTCTGTGAAATTTTAACAAGTCCAATGGAGAAAAACTCAGTTACTTTTTCAGTTTTTTAACGAGCTAGAAAAAGATGGAAAATAATGGCTCATATTTCTTCGTCGTAGTAGTTTAATGAGCCCGATTAAAGTAACTCGGGGTTTTTTTAGTTCTACGAGCTAGAAAAAGTCCCTAAAAAGAAAGCTTGTTGCTTCTTCGTGTAAGTTTAATGAGCCCGAAGAAGAGAACTTGAGGTTTTTCGGTTTAACGAGCCAGAAAAATACCATAAAAATAATGTTGTTGCTTCTTCATGTAATTTTAACGAGCTCGAATAAGAGAACTCAAGGTTTTTCGGTTTAACGAGCCAGAAAAATACCATAAAAAGAATGCTCGAAATTTCTTGATCTCTTTCTCGCTAATAGAAGGATCTATGCCAGGAATTTTCTCTTAAGACCAAGTGAAAACATCACGAAATTCCTTAAAAAGGGATGTGAAGCATGCAATTTCTTCGGGATTGCAATCGGCTCCAATCTGAATATTTTCCACGATACCCGTTTTGACCGAGATATCGATGAGCATAGTCTGGGAAAGATTGCCCATGCTCCCTTCCGCGTCGATAGTTTGAACAGTCGTGTAAGTGGAGGGAACGATCTCAGGTGGGTCAAAAGATGGGATTTGAGTAGTGGTCGTGTCCTAATCGAACATCGAAGCGTGATGGTGAAACTCTCCCCAAGGTTGTTCCTCTAGAGACATGATCTCTTGAATAGCTTCGTCCGTAGGAAGGACTTCATCGAGGAGATCCTTAGAGGGAACTGTGATGGGTGAGAGGGTGGTACCATTGGTCGAAACAAAAGCAATGGAGGGTTCAAATGTTAATTGGATGGCTTGATAAGCCAACTTAGCCGGTGATAGCGGCATATGATCTCCGTAGGAATCAATGTCTGAAGGCGCCGGTAGGATCCATGGATCGATAAAGCCATCCGAAATGGTGGATATCATTGCAGTCGTGTGTGGAACCTCAAGCAGCGGGAGATGAAAACAACCCATCGGGGAATATTCCTTTAGAAGACCGGTACCAACACTAACGTAAGAGTCAGTAACGCCTTCTACTAGGGGTACAGTGCTACTTGGTAACATGGAATAATCGTGGGTGCAAAAGGATAACTGATCCACTGTGACTATCTTCCCATCTAATGGAAAAAGGATGAGTCAGAAAACCGAAGAGACAATGGTTGTCATTGCGTAAGACCAACTACGACCCAACAACAGATCATAGTCGAGGTAATGATCTACGACTTCTATGTCCACCGTTATCATTTTCCCACTGAATGAAATGGGAAAGCTAGCAAGGTAGCCTTTTCGGAGGAAAGTGTGGCTGTCGAAAGCTTTGAGGGAATTCGACGGCGGAGACAAAGTGGGAGAACCTAAAGCGAGTTAGCACACAGTTGACATAACGCAGGTTGAAGCACCTTTGTTTATGACAGTGCGATGGATTGGTCTCCCTTTTGACACAACTTGTACCTGGAAAGCAAGATGGTGTGAAAGGCGAGGTTTGGATTTTTCCATGTCGAAGATGGATAGTGTAGAATCCTGGGGTCAATTCCACCAATGGCCGAAAGCAGAGCTTTCCTTTGTGTTGGGCAGGTTTGCAATACTTCAAGTGCAGACATGGTTGACGGCGCTTGCGCCAAATCTTCTACAATGTTGTAGTTTTGGGAAACACGTGCAGAGGTGTTATGAGTCGTGTGTCGAAGTGTCCCTTTGGGGGGACGAATTGCGGGGTCAGCAGCAGGCCTTTCGATATGCAAATCATTGGGCGGCGGTGGATTCGAACTTGTACCAGGTTCTTGAGCCTTAATGACTGGATTTCCATAGAGTTTAGCTCAGGTTTGGAGTTCAACACTCTCCACGCCATAAATGGTAGATGATCCTTCACCAGAAGGATGAGTACCACCATTTCCCCTTTGGGGGGGTTGTGGTGGGTTTGCAACCTTGTGTTGTTGTTGCTGTTGTGGATTAGGAAAGGGATTGTGAAGGACGACAGGTGTCTTTCCAGAGTCCTTGTTTGTGATAAAATATGTGCATTCCTGCAGCCGAGGACATTTGTATGTCAAGTGGTCCTCCACACAAATTCTGCAAGGGAATATCATTGGTTTCTCCTTTCCTTTGTCGTTCTTAGCAGCATTTTTCTAATTGGGATTATTCTGAGTACTGGAATGCTCTTCAGAAGGAGAGGTCTTTTTCTTATTCTTCTTCTTCTTGCTGCTAGGTTTTTGTGTAGACTGCACAGAGTTTACCTCAACGATGGGAAGAGTAGTCGATTGGTTAGGGGCAATGGCAATTGAAGATGGCTGGGAAGTTTTCCCACTAAGCTGTTTTATGGCTACGCTAGAGGTTGCACCAACGAGACTGTCGGCGTGCGTTCCAGGAAATTGAGTAGCGGGAGGATTCATATTGCCAAGGGCATGGGGGAGTAAGTCTTATAGTGTGCCAGATTGCGAATAGATGAGATCTAAATGTTGTGCACGATGGATGGATTGGTCTTCCATGACCGCACCAGACAAGCAAACGTCCTTACCTAGGGGTGGTAAGAGTGAGTTACAAAACCAGTTTGATAATAGATGATCCATGGTTGGTGCTTTGACTAACCTCCGCGTACGTCTCCATTCATGAATGTGATCGGAGATGTGGGTGGTGGTGTCTTGGCGCAGCGCGGTTAAGAGTTTCGTGTCGGTTTCGTATCGAATAGGTAATTGGAAGTTCTTAAGAAATTTTGTAGCTAAGGCGCCAAAATTATGGACGCCCCACATGGTAGCTCAATGTACCATTTGGCAGCGTTTCTTATGAGAGTGCAGGGGAAAAGTCTGAGCTAAATACTATCATCCACCATGGAGTTAGAAACAAGCCATAGATGAAAGGTGGTGATGTGCGTAGCCATATCGTCCCCTTGTTTCCCTTTGAACTTAGGGATGTCAGATGGAATCTTATGCGGTACTGGAGGCCAGAGTGGGTTGTGGTTGGTGGGATCATTGGTCAATTTATAGAGGTCGGGGATGTCTAAAGCTACCAAGAATGGCAATTGCATGTTTTCCCTCGAATCTAGCCAAGGAAGTGTTGGCTAACCATTTGGACTGTCAGGTCTGCCCATCAATGTGTTACCAATGGGATAAGTAGGACTTTATTGATAAAGGTTCCCAACGAGTGGGGGTGTAGGGGTGTATGATTGTTTTTTGTAGAGTATGTTGTACTGGGGGGAAAACTGTTGGTTGCCCACAGTGTAATAGTTGCCCCCTTGCCCAAATTGACTTTGGGGTTGGTTCGCCCATATAGACGTGATAGAGTTAGCCAGTGGCATACTTCTATTTGCATAGTTAACCATAGACATAGACCCTACACTGGAAGTTTGACCACTCAAAGGAACAAATATTAACAATTAGTGGTCATGTTTGTCTGCGAGCAGATAACAAGGTACCGAAATACCCCTAGCATATGTGTAATAGCGCTATGTGGCATAATATCGAGGGTTTGAACCTAGAAAATAGGTTCCATTAAAGGTTGCTAAAAAAAATGAGAAGTAGCTTCGCTAGCAGTGGCTCACAGGTCACCAGGTGCCGGTCACTAATGGAAAAATCCGAAGGAGTTCGAGTCTCTTACAATTGTGGTGATCGAATTGTTGGGACCAGGTATAGCCTAGCTACTGGGGTTACCAATCATTTGCGTAGAATTGACAATTGGTGAGTAAGATGGTGGTGGAACTGAGTTGGCCTTCGACGACATCGACCCCATGGCCACCGATTGTGAAGTGGATGTAGGTGTAGCCGAAGACATAACTTGGTCTGGTGTAACCTGAACTATCAATGGCCCCAACGGGTCAGTGAGAGGAGGATTGTAAGGAGGTACGACTCCTTCCATGAACGGATCCTTTGGAAACTCCGTATGATATGGAGCTATATAAAAATCAGGGGTTGTCACTAGAGACTGCTCTTTCGGAGAAGGCACTAGCTCACCGAGACTCGACTCCTCCCCTGGTGTTAACGGAGGGAGACCTTGCTGCCGTATGGAAAGACGATGAGGGTCGAAGGACGCCACGATGACCTGTTTACTTTTATCAAATTTTTATTATTGTGATGTATTATAAAGTTTCAATGATAGTAACCACACACCTAAAAATAAAAAAGAAAAAAGGACTTCTAAAATCAATCAATCAAGCAGCCAGAACGGGTATGACCCTGTCTGAGTACTATCATTTGCTGGAGATGAAACCAGTATCACAATAGCATACAAAGAGAGTTGGTCAAATATACAGTTACGGTTACTCTAGAGCTTTGCCCGAACCTCAGAAAATAGGTGTAAGCACTCTTGTGAAGACGAGTACCCTCCCAAAGACCGAAAACAAAGTAGGTTTGTTTGTTTTAGGTACCAGGGCAGCCCACCCTAGTCACCTTGTGTATGTCCCTACAAAGTCTGGCAACTAAAGATACCTCAAATCACAAACACTGTCAGGGGGGTCACGGTCGTAGAAAACATGTTATATGAGCAGAACACCTATATCCCTGATCTAGTTTCGACATCCCCGAGAGGAGCCCCAATATATAGCATGCCCACCGAATGCACTCGAAGGTGGGAAACCTTCTTATGAACCTTGGTGTTGTCTCGCGCTTAACTCCAGTGGTAGTGGAGTGGTCCTGACAGTATAAGTGCAGTAGGATTTCACTTTTTAATGACTCTAGTTTCAATTTTTGAGATCTTGGGTGATTTTCTCACTTCTCCTACCCCAAGATCCTAGCCTGAACTACTATTGGTGTGAGCTTAGAAAAAGTTATATGATTAATTTTATTATCGCTTGATTCTTAGTGTACTTGATTATTAGTCTTCTGGAGGGGGAGTGGACCTATGAAATGTAATGAGACTCTGACTCAAAACCATGCAGAACAAATGATCTAAATATTTAATTTCAATGAGAGTTTATTCTACAAGGATAGATCTTTCAAACATTCGTGCACCAAAAATTAAAATAACGCAGTTCAACCTTAAAATATTCAAACATCTATCTATCCTCTCTAAGAAATTTTTAACCAAAAAAATTTAGAGTGAATTTAGCTATGTTCAGAAAACTAAAAAAAAAATTCCTTCTTCAAAAAGTAGATGCTACTAACTCTAACTTTTTAAACAAGAAAACTAAACATGCTAACTAGTAATCAAGCACATGGATCCAAGAAAAGAAGCCAATCTGGTAGTCAATAACTCCATAGCCAAAGGGAAACACAACAGGGGTGTAAACAACAAATTTTGGCTGGGTAATGCTGGCAAGCAAAGGCTACAGAGGGTTAATGATAGGACTAATGCACTGAAACACTCTTGAGCATAAGCAGTGTTATAACGCACTGAAACACTCTCAGGGGGATCATTACTCAGGGTAAAGTTGTACAGATGGCTAGGCAGGGTCTATTTTGGGCTCTGTGAGCTATTGAGATGGTTACTGAGCATGTAAACTGATAGAAGGGTATGTGAGCATAGTGAAAGAGGTAAAGCCTTAGGAACAATCTATAAAGTTGGGGTTAACTCCACAGTGGAGTCGCCATTTCTGCTAAAGGGTAAAATGCTTGGGTGGTGGTTGATGAATATCCCTCTCAGGGCTTTCCGATGCCCGAGGAAAATTGTCAGATTAGCTGTAAAGTTACAAAGATACTGCACACATGCTCATACTAATATATAATTGACAAAGCAAGATTTGGAATGATTACCTCTTTGTGGATAGCAGATCCTATGGAGAGCGCTAAGTAGCGGGGTAGAAGTCCTTCCTCACTGGCTCCAAATCCAAATCCTGCAACCAAGAAAAGCACCCGTGTAATCCTTACAACAGTATAGCTTTCTAACAATTAAAAAAGTATATAATCGACATTAAACTATGAAAATCTGAGCCACTCATATCATGCTTCATAGAAAAATGAACAACAAATGTGACACTGAAACATCGAATGGACAAAACAGATATAGTTCTATTGATTTATAAAAAGGAGGACTACAACCGTTGGTTGTACCAAGCCCTCCTATGTCTCCCAATTCCTATCTCACTTTCTCTATCTCCGAGTGTGATGATGCTTGAGCCAAGAGTCCTCAATGAACCTCGCTAATCTTCCAGCCTCACACTTCAACAATGAAATTCTGCTCTACATATGATCAAACCTTCAACCTTAGAGCAAGAGCCCAAACCTCTAATTTATAGGAAATGGAGAGGAAAAATCTTGCCAATCCTTTCAACCAGTTCAAATCGGGAAAGATCTAGATGTTTCCTAGCTTTTATTTGCTTTTTCCTTCCATAGGAGTTCAATTGTTTTTGGAAATATCTAATAAAATGTTTGTGCCATAAGTTTCTATTTTTGAACTAACTCTTTTTGAGAAAAAGCTGGAAATTCTAGTCAGTTTCTGCGAGATATTTCCCTTTTCACATTCAAACATAGATAATGTTGTCCCTTAGGCAAGACAGAGCGTTACCCTAGGCACTAACGCTCCCTTTGTATGGCTAGGGTGCGTTATAACTCTGCCTAGTTGTCTCTGGGGTGCATTACCTTGGCAAAATGGGCCTTTATCTAGGCCATTTTCTTCCTTCCATGTTACCTTCTCCTCTGAGCCGACGAGGAGGTCATTTGCCCTGTAACAGAGAGTTGCATAGAAAGAAATTGAAAATGTATTCAAAATTACAAACTACGACATGTTATCCAAAATAAAAACTAAGAAATATGAGAAAAAAGGGATGTTTAAATACGCGCATTGATTGACAATAACTAGTGTAGATTTTTTTTTTGAAAATTGTTAAAATAGTAAAAGAATTTAAAAAATAATATAGATAAAATTAATATTTTATTTTAAAACATGATTAATATTTTATTTTTAAATAGTCTATTTTAAAATATAAAACTTTTCTAAATAACATTTTAATAGTTCGTTTTTCTATAAAAAGTTGCAAAACATGTAATTGAAAGGTTATTCAAAAGTAAAAGGTACAACCTGTAAGCGAAAGGCTATCAAAAATAGAAATTACGGTACGCGAAAAAGACATAATGTTTATATGCATACTCGTTCAATGATTAACAATAACCACCATAAGCAACTAGGAAATGTAATTCGTCAGGGTAAGAGGGATTTTTTTTTTTTAAAATAGCTCGAGAAAGTGTGAAGGAAAACTGTGTATAAGAGTGAATTTTTGTCCTCGCTGCTGGGCGAGGACAAAATCAGAATACCTTCGTTGGTATGTAAAGTGGTTGTTGCTATGATATGGACACCACTGGAACTAGTAAATAATGATTATTAGAATATAATGCAAATTTGAAATAGTATTTAGAAATTAATAAATGAATTAGAATGAGGATTTGGAAGAATGATTACAGTTAAAAAGAAACTCACGAAAAGGCCACAACCATAATAAAGAAAATGAATATTTATTCGGTCTCTTTATTCATAAAATAATGAAACTAGAAAACAAACAAAACTATGCTAGAACCTTAGGAATATTTATTCAGTCCCGGTCTCTTTATTCATAAAGTAATGAAACTAGAAAACAAACAAAATTGTGCTAGAACCTTGGGAGTATTAATTAGGTCCCTAAGATAGAGATTCAAAAGTAGAAAATAAAAGAAAATGTACTATAACTTCGTAAATATTTATTCCGTCCGTTTATGCTTTAAAAAGTAATTGGAAAGGTATTGCAAGGCCTCTTTTGATAAGCTTCGCTCTTTGCCATAAAACTGTTTCTCTCTCTTCACTATAAAAATCCAACTCTTTCATTTCGAGCGGATGAAATTATTGAAATAATTCATCAATTTTGTAATGAGAACAAATAAACATATAACGTAAGCATCACACTTACTCCAAGGAAATTATTGAAATAATTCATCAATTTTGTAATGAGAACAAATAAACATATAACGTAAGCATCACACTTACTCCAAGGAATGCGAGAATCGGATAGGGTAGCCCATTTTACACTTGAAATCGAAAGAAAAAAAAAAAATTGAAATGTAGAAGGAGTTGGATTCTTTTATTTTATTAGTAAATAAGTTTTGTTTTGGTTTAAAGATCAAAAAGTTTGGATAGGAATGATGTTAGAAAAATAAAACACTTTATCTGCTTTTGTGGATAGAGATGTAAGTAGTTTTTTTTATAAATTTTGAAAAAATAGATTAGATTTGTAGAAGGGAAAAATATGAAGAAAGATAAGACTTTTTGGAGAAAAATAGGGAGTTTGGATTCCTTTTTGGAAAATTCCAACTCATCTACATTTTAGTAATGATAGAAGAGGAATTAGAGATTTGATTATATGAATGTATGTACTAATTTTCTGCAAATTTTCATAAGGAAGAAAATAAAAATATGTAAGACATGTGTTAAAGATTTTATGAATAGGAATTAGAGTGAAATTGAAATGATTTAATGTGTTTTTTGCACGTTAGCCATTAATCTTGTTGCAGGTCACGCAGAATCTGGCATCAATTTTAGTATTAGAGCTATGACATAGAGAAAAAAAAAGTGTGAAATGACATTTCACGCTCGATGGGGAAGACGAGGTTGAAGGGGAAGACCAGCAGTTGATGCTCAAGATAGGGAGGACATGAGACATGTCCAAGAAAGGCTAGAAGCCTTAGAGATGAAAAGGAAAACAGATTCAGAGATTGGAGACATCAGCAAACCTAAGGAAGAGTCTCCAGCGGAAGATGAGGAACATGCCAAAGAGACTACAAAAATTAAATTGATGAGGTCAATGATTGGGGCTATTTCAAGGCCTAAAACGGAGATACCTACCTACAGTTCGCTCGGAACCCGAAGAATGAATAGATTGGATCAATGCTTTAGATAAGAATTTTGAGTATGAGGAGGTAGCTGAAGACAAACAACTGAAGTTTGATGTTATTAGATTGAAAGGACACACAACTCTTTGGTGGGATAGAGTTGAAGAAGAGAGGAGAAGAAAGAACAAAGGCAAGATAAAAAGCTGGAGAAAAATGGTGGCAAAGCTGAAAGGTAAATTTTTGCCCAAATATTATCAGTTATCTTTATTCAGGAAAATGCAAAATTTGAAACAAAGGTCATTGACTGTTAAAGAGTATACTGAAGAATTTTACAAGGTGAATATTAGAGTAGGATACATCGAAGAAACACATGAAAAGGTTGCTAGATATATCAAGGGGCTGCGGTTCGAGATTCAATATGTGTTTAGTTTATTTTCACCCAGAATTGTAGAAGATGCTTACCAATTTTCCTTGAAAGCAAAGGAAAAATTGGCTAGAAAGAAAAGCCAAAGGAATACAGGGAGGAGTTTTGTAAGGGGAAGAGGAAAAATCAACTACTGGGAAAAAACTCATTCTCTCAAGGAAGGCGAAGGTAGTTCAAGCAGTCAACCATCAAGAGGAAGAAGGTCTTTCTCAAGAGGACGTGTTCAAGGAAGAGGCTACCAAACTCAATGTTACAAATGTGGGAAATTGGGACATATATCACGGGATTGTCCAGGAAATAATCCTACAAAACAAAAAGGAGCAAATATGGCAGAAGCACAAGAAGAAAATGTAGTTATAGTTGTCCATGAAGAAACACCACAGGTAGGAGAATCATTATTAATAAAGAGAATTTTAATTAAGTTTGAAAAGGAAGTTAATGAACCAGCACAAAGAAAAAGATTATTTAGAACCACATGCACATCAAGAGGCAAGTGTTGCAAAGTGGTGATTGACAGTGGTAGCACAAATAATTTGGTCTCCACAGAAATGGTAGAGAAGTTGGGGTCGCAGAGAATAACACATCCCACACCTTTCAAGGTGTCTTGGCTGCAAAAAGGCCATAAGATATTGGTGAATGAGCAGTGTAAAGTGGAGTTTCAGATTGGTAATTACAAGGATGAGGTATTATGTGATACAATTCCAATGGATGTGTGCCATGTGTTGTTGGGAAGAAAATGTCATTATGACAGGAAAGTCATTATGATTGTAGACGGAACACCTACACTCTTGAGAAAAATGGCCAAAAATATCTATTATTGCCTTTAAAGGATAAGGATCTGAAACATGAAGTTGGACCTAGTGTGCAACTTATGGATGGGAAGAAAATGCCACAAGAGCTCAACAAAAAAGAAGAAATCCATTTTGCATTGATTGGTAAACCCAAGGTAATTCTTACTAGCACAAGTTTAAATGATTTACTTGTAGAAGTAAAAGTTATGTTGGATGAGTTTGCTGATATAATTTTTTATGAGTTGCCAAATAAGTTTCCTCCTTTATGAAGCATTAGTTATCATATAGATCTAGTTATAGGGGCAAGTCTTTCAAATAAAACATCATATCGCATGACTCCACAAGAAAATGAAGAGATAAAGAAACAGTTGCAGGAGTTGTTGGACAAAGGATTAATAAAGCAGAGCTTGATTCCATGTGTTTTTCCCATGGTGCTCAACCCAAAGAAATATTGTGGATGGAGAATGTGTATTGATTCAAGGGCCATCAATAAAATTACAATCAGGTACAAATTTCCACTTCCTCGCATTGAAGATCCGATTGATTGTTTGAGTGGTGCTAAGTATTTTTCTAAAATTGATCTCAAGAGTGGCTATCACCATATTAGAATTAGAGAGGGGGATGAATGGAAAACAACTTTCAAAACAAAAAATGGGTTGTATGAGTGGTTGGTAATGCCTTTCGTCCTTACCAATGCACCTAGCACATTTATGAGATTAATGAATGAAGTGTTGAATACTTACATGTAAATTTGTTATTGTGTATCTGGATGATATCTTAGTGTTTAACCAAACAAAAGAAGAGAATATCAAGCATCTGAAATTAGTTTTGAGATAAATTTAAAGAAATGTAGCTTCATGAAGAATGAGTTGGTGTACTTGGGATTTGTGATTTCGGAAGAAGGATTGAATATGGATCCAGATAAAGTGAAGGAAATCATTAACTGACCTATTCCAAGGAATGTCTTTGAGGTAAGAAGCTTTGATGGTCTTGCAAGTTTCTATCGAGAGTTTATAAAGAATTTCAGTAGTTTGTGTGCACCCATTGTTGACACAATCAAGGAGAATAAGCAACCATTTAAATGGATTGTAGCAGCTGATAGAAATTTTAAAATATTGAAGCAAAGGATAATTAAACAACATGTATTAACCTTACCACATTTTAAAAAATGTTTTCAAGTTGAGACAGATGCAAGTGGAGCTGCTATTGGAGTTGTCCTAAGTCAAGAAGGAAGGGAAATTACATATTTCAGTGAAAAATTAAATGAAGCAAAACAATAATATTCCTCTTATGATAAAGAGTTTTATGCTATAGTTCAAGCTCTAAAAAAATGAAGACGTTATCTTCTGCCCAAAGAGTTTTTTCCTTATACTAATAACCATGCTATACAGTTTATCAAAAGTCAGACCAAATTGAATCAGAGAGATGCTAAATGGGTGGAGTTCTTGCAAAATTTCACATTTGTCACCAAGCATACAAGTGGTAAATCAAATAAGGTTGTTGATGGATTAAGTAGAATAATTTTTATTTTGCATGAGTTTCAAATCAGCACTTTAGGATTTGATGAAATGAAAGAGATGTATAAGGAAGATGTTGATTTAAAAGATGCATATGTGAAATTCGTTCAAGTAGTGAAAGAAGTCGCAGACCCCCAGACTGCAAAGCTCGCTGAAATATGTCTTCGCTCCACCTTCTTCACCTTCCAAGGAGAGATATTTGAAAAAAATTATGGAGTTGCTATGGGATGGATTAGGTTCGTGGATGACACCAGTGTCAATTGGCCACATGGCGAGGAGGAATTAAAAAGCTTCCTAGACCACCTTAACAACATATCCAAAGATATCCAATTTACAATGGAAGGTGAGGAAATCAACTGCATCCTATTCCTTGACATTCTCCTCTCAAGAAATGAATATGGATCCCTTGGACACAAAGTGTTCAGAAAGAAAGCACACACTTACAATTACCTTCATGTTGATTCACACCACTACCTCGCCCAGAATACAGGGCTTTTTCTGACTCTTTTTACACGCGTTTTCAGAATATCGGACAATACTCATGTTGAAGAAGAAATTGAATATCTAAGAAAATCCTTCAGAAACTTGGGATATATTAATAAAGACATCAACAAAGTTATTCAAAGAGCCAGATTTGGAAACAAAAGAATTACAACTGATAATACCTCGTAAGCTTTGATGTTGTCCAACTCTTTACTAGAATCCCACTATATGAAGCTATTAAAGTAGTGAAAGAAGTCGCAGACCCTCAAACTGCAAATCTCACTGAAATATGTCTTCGCTCCACCTTCTTCACCTTCCAAGGAGAAATATTTGAACAAACATTTGGAGTTGCTATCGGATGGATCAGGTTCGTGGATGACACCAGTTTCAATTGGCCACATGGCGAGGAGGAATTAAAAAGCTTCCTAGACCACCTTAACAGCATATCCAAAGATATCCAATTTACAATGGAAGGTGAGGAAAACAACTGCATCCCATTCCTTGACATTCTCCTCTCAATAAATGAAGATGGATCCCTTGGACACAAAGTGTTCAGAAAGAAAGCACACACTGACAATTACCTTCATGTTGATTCACACCACTACCCCGCCCAAAAGATAGGGGTTCTGCTGACTCTTTTTACACGAGCTTTCAGAATATCAGACGATACTCATGTTGAAGAATAAATTTAATATCTAAGAAAATCCTTCAGAAACTTGGGATACAATAATAAAGACATCAAAAAAGCTATTCGAAGAGCCAGATCCAGAAACAAAAGAATTACAACTGATAATTCCTCAACAACAAAAGCATACCTCTCCTATATTCAAGGAGTCACTGACAATATGGCCAAAGTTCTAGCGAAGAAGGACATTAGAACATTCTTCAAACCTCTAATGACCATTGGACAAAGGATGAAATCTGTCAAAGATGACCCCGACCACCTCCAACAAAAAGGTGTTTGCAAAATTAATTGTTCATGCAGATTATGCTATATTGGGGAAATAGGTAGGACCTTCAAAATAAGGCTTAAAGAATATAATGCTGATATTAGGCTTGGAAGAAAAAAAAACTCGGCTTTGGCAAAACACTCTAATAAAACGTGTCACCACATATGCCTTGAAGATGCAGTGGTCATTGCTAAAGAAAAAAATAATTTTAAATTTAAAGTCCGTGAAGACTTGGAAATCATCAAGCACCCTCACAACCTCAACAGAGATGGAGGTTTAGAAGTTAGCAGGAATTGGATCACATTATTTCCTGAAAATAAGCTTGCCCCCCCTGGGCAATTTGTATCCATTGCCTCACCCTTTTCATCATCCTGCATTACATGGTCCTTACCATTTTAACTCGTTTTCCTGTCATACCACGTTTGTCCCCCTTACCTCTATCCTCCTTTTTTCTTCTTTCCAACTCCTTTCCTTACCCTTCTCCATCCCACTACCCTGCTACCCTTCTAAACTTTTTAAATCATTAACACACTTAAAATACCATCTTAAATCACCTACCTTAATAAAAACTAACAGAATAAATAACTCCCCTTATTAATAAATTTCATTAATCCCGTCTAATATTAATTATATTAAATCTACATTAACACAAACACTCAAACCTAAGTTAACATTAGTATTACGTAAAAAACTAAAATGTAAAAAATAAATAAAAAATTAATCTAGTCATTTTATTAGCTAAGCTTGATAAATCTATTAAAAATAACCAAAAATTACTTAAATTCTAAGTATTAACAACAATTCAACATTTATAAATATTACTAATATTAATTATTAATTGAAAAATAAAAAAAACTTTTAAATAAAATTATTATTATTTTTAAGTATGAAAACATAGGACATTATAACCAAAGATAAAAATTAATAAATAATATTTTAATATTTTAATTTTCTCATAATTCTAATTAGAAATATAAATTGGGTTAGAATAACTAATTAATCAAACAATAACCTTTTAAAAATTAGGAGTTGGTCGACTCCTTCACCTCTCATCCTTCTTACCTCTATTTATTTACCCTAATCTATTCTCTTCTTAGCAGGTTTGTCCTGAAGATGAGTCTTGATTTAGACTCAAAACGTGGACTAAAAATGAAGATTGTGGAGATTCCAAGTTCTGCATCTAAAAATATACACCACATAAACCTCTAATCTATAGATGCATATGTTGCTTTAAAAATCCAGTTATTGGTAATAGAACTCCATGGTTGAGCTTTATGTTGCAGGAAGGATTGTTATTTAAAGATAATAGATTGTGCATACCCAATTGTTCTATGTAAGAAAATCTTATCAAGGAAAAGCATAGCGGAGGATTATCAGGGCATTTTGGGCAAGATAATTTTTTTTCTCAATTGAATGCTCTTTTATTTTTGGCCGGCCATGCAAGTTGATGTGAAAAGGTTTGTTGCAGAATGTAGGATCTGCTAGCATGCGAAGGGAAGAATTCAAAATACAGGTTTATATCATTGATTACCAATTCCTACTAGGCCATGGGATTCAGTGAGCATGGTTTTTATATTGGGATTTCCAAGGACTCAAAGAGGTAATGACTCTATCTATGTTGTGGTTGATAGATTCTCTAAAATGTCACATTTTATACCTTGTTGAAAAACCAGTGATGCCACCAATGTTGCCAATTTTTTTTTAAAGAGGTGGTAAAGTTGTGTGGATTGCCTAGAAGTATTGTATCTGATAGAGACACAAGGTTTGTCAGTAACTTTTTAGAACATTATGGAAGAATTTGGGTACAAACCTTAATTTCATCTCAGCCTATCACCCACAAACTGATGAGAAAACTGAAGTTGTGAATAGGAGCTTGGGAAACATCCTAAGAAGCTTGGTAAGTGAAACTCCCAAACAATGGGATCAAGTTCTTGCTCAAGCTGAACTTGCATACAATGATACACCCAATAAAAGTACATGTATGAGTCCCTTCCAAATATTGTATGGAGTGCATCCAAGGGGAGTATATAAATTGAGAAATTTGGGAAAACAAGATATAAGAAGTGCAGAAGGTGAAAAATTTGCATTGAGCATGAAAGAACTGCAAGAACGAGTTAAGCAATAGCTACAGGAAAGCAACAACAAATACAAACAAAGGGTTGATTCAAAGAGAAGGCAACTAAACTTTGAGATTGGTGATTTATTCATGGTACATTTGAGGAAAGAAAGATTTCGTAAAGGAACTTAGAACAAGTTACAAATAAAAAAGATTGGACCTTGCAAAATTTTAAGGAAATTTTCCTCAAATGCTTATGAAGTGGACCCTCCAAGCAATGTTGGTATTTCACCATTTTTTAATGTTTCTGATTTGTATTCCTTTCAGGGAACAGGAAAATTTTCAGATGATGAATCTTCTAGTGAAGTAGATCAGATTATTGAATGGAAGCAGCAGCTTCCCAAAGCAACTACGAAGGAAATTGAAGGTCTATTAGATCCAAAAGTGGTGAAGAAAACTAGAGGAAAAGAGTACTTTCAGTATTTGGTGAAGTGGAGAAATCAGCCATTGGAGGATGCTACTTGGATGACTGTTGCAGAGATGTCCAATCATTGCACAAATGTTCAAGAGATCGTGGACAATTTCTTTCCCCGAGAGTATGATGCAGGATCATCTTACACTTGAAATTGGAAAAAAAACAATTGAAATGTAGAAGGAATTGGATTCCTTTATTTTAATAGTAAATTAGTTTTGTTTTAGTTTAAAGATAAAAAAGTTTAGATAGGAAAGATGTTAGAAAAAATAAAAAATATTATTTGCTTTTGTAGATAGAGATGTAAGTAGTTTTTTTATAAATTTTGAAAAAATAGATTAGATCTGTAGAAGGGAAAAATCTGAAGAAAGCTAAGACTTTTTGGAGAAAAACAGGGAGTGTGGATTCCTTTTTGGAAAATTCCAACTCATCTAAATTTTAGTAATTTTGGTAATGACAGAGGAGGAATTAGAGACTTTATTATATGAATGTATGTACTCAGTTTCTATAAATTTCAGAAGGAAGAAAATAAAAACATGTTAGACATTTGTTGAAGATGTTGTGAATGGGAATTAGAGTGAAAGTGAAATGAGTTAATGTGTTTTTTGCATCTCAGCCATTAATCTTGTTGCAGATTAGGAAAAATATGACATCACATTTGGTATATATATATATATATATATATATATATATATATATATATATATAACAAAACAGGGATGAAGAGTAAACAATGATTAAAGTATAATGCAAATACATTAGAATAGAGATGAAAATGCATTTCAGAAATAAATAAATGAACGTAGAATGAGAATTTGGAGGAACTCTTGAAGTTAAAAAAATAAATTACAAATTGTTACAACCAATTAAAGGAAGGAGGCAGGTTTCTATGCAAATACTTTGGATGATTCCTTATTAAAAAATTAATGAAACCAGAAAACAAAATAACATGTACTAGAAATGACATAGTAAATACCATGAAGGCTATAATTCTTGGAGCCATTTTGTGAAGTCTATCTATGTTTTTTTTAAAAGAGATGAATGGAATTTGCATAAGTTGACATATTTACACCAAACATAAGAAAATGAATAATGTGGAACATAGTTTGACTAATAAGAAATCCACATAAAAGATATAGGTTTTTAGTTTTTTTTAATGAAGGTTTCACTTGTAATTCACAAGATCCAACCTAAGATTGTTTACGAATCTCATCCTAGATGCAGTCACCCCACAAACACTCTCAATCTGGAAATTTTTCTGGAGCACATATCCCATCCATGAAGGCTTGCCATGACTTGGCGAAACCAAACAACGCGAAATTCACTAGATATCTATCTGGGATTGTCTCATCCATACCTGCTAACTCTTCCTTCACCTTGGAAAACTTGGCGAGGTAAGAAAACACTTAATCTGATTTGAATATTTTAATACTTTTGAGCTTTTCCTTCAACGCTAACTTTATGGCCTCTCTCGAACCTTGATAAAGGCCAATGATGATAGTCCACATTTCTACGGCTTTCTTCTTTCCATTTAACTGAGGAAAAAATGTGGTCTTTGACTCCCTCCAAGATAAACCTTCTTTCCCTGGCATCCATCTTATTATGTTGAGCCAATTGCTGAGGATTTGTTGGTGTGACTAGGAAGTGATCAACAAAATCCCAAACCCCTTGTTCCTCCAACACCACTACTATCCTTTCACGCCATGAACAGAAGTGGAACACATTTATAGAGGGAAAAATCATAATGCAACACTACACTAACACTACATTATGCGGTTGGAGGCTACTAAACCAACTATATAAACACAAATTAGGATAAATGTAGGAAAAAAAAACCGTATTTTCCATATTTCTTTTAAATCTAAAAATAAAAAAATAAAAAAACATTTTTAGCATACATTAATATAAAATCATTTGGTTTTAAGAAATTTTGTTTTTGGATAAAATAAAATAATTTTTTTTTTATTATTTTCTATTTTATAATTAAATGTGATCACTTAATTTATTTTAATTAAAAAAAAATACCTTTTATATTTTAATTTTAATTATATCATTGCATTTTAAACTATTATTAAAAAAACATTAAATTTCTTTTCCTAACCAAAATCAGTAACACAAACATTTTCATATTCATATTATCAGCGATGTGAGTAATATTTTATATATTAAATTAAGAATTTACGAGGACTCTTTATCCTCCTAAATATATTTCTTTGGACAATTTTTCACCCGCTTCACTTAATTGAGTTAACTGATTTCTCATGCATTAAACTAATACACTAACTGCAACTTGGACTCTAAAACAAATAGAATCACTCTACATGCCTCACCAACCACCCTCAACTCGAATTTCATGAGCCTATTTGAGTCTATTTGAGTCTATCACACTCAGTTAACTATTACAAGTGATTATGAGATAATATTACAATTTATTGTCCAATTTAATTAAGGGAAAATTAAATTAGACACACATTTCTTGTTGACTTTTCAACACTCCCTCCCAATAAGAAAGGGATTATCAGCTTGCCCAATCCTACCTTTGTGGTATTCGAATTTTCTCTTGGCAAACACCTTCGTCAGAATACTTGCATCCTGATCCTTCGTGGGAATGTACTGAAGTAACATAATGTGTATCTTAACACAATCTCTGAGATGGTGGTACTATATGTCAATATGCTTGGACTTGTCATGGAATACTGGATTAACCGAAAGTTTTATGCAACTTTGATTATCACAATATATCACCGTCAGATCCATCTGATGACCAAACAAACCAACAAGTATCTTCCTCATCCATATCACCTCACATGTCGCCTAACTAGCTGCCATGTACTCTGCCTCGGCTGAACTAAGATAAACTGATCTCTGCTTCCTACTGTACCAAGAAACTGATGTTGATCCTATGCTGAAGATCCCTCCTGATGTGCTCTTCCTGTCTAATGGACTACCTGCCCAATCTGCATCGATGAAGCCTTGAAGCTTCACTCCCTCTATCCGTTTGTACCAAATCCATACTCTGTAGTGCCCTGAGATATCTCAAGACATGTTTCCCCGCCTTCCAAAAGAGCTTGGTCAGCTTAACCATAACTTGATTAAGTTGGTTAACTATGTAACATATGTCTTGTCGTGTGTTCACCAAGTACATGAGTGAACCCACAAGTTTCCTGTAAACAGTAGTGTCCACTACCTCACCTGAAGTAGCATCCTCCTTCCTCCAATTTCCTGCAAGAGGAGTCTCCATGGGTTTACAACTCTCCATGTGGAACTTCCTTAGAATATATTTGGCATACTTGCCTTGAGAAACAAATAGCTCCCCATCTCGCTACCATATCTCCAAACCAAGGAAATAGTGAAGGAGTCTCATGTCCTTCATCTCAAACTCTCTTGCAAGATCTTCTTCACAAGAAGTTATGAGATGCTCATCACCTATCAGAATAAGATCATCAACATAAAGTATCATAATCAAAAGCTTACCATCAACCACGATCTGGTACAGGTTCGCATCCGCTTCACTCTTTGTGAAGCCTAACCCGGTGAAATAGCTATCAATCCTGGTGTACCAAGCATGATGTGCTTGCTTCAGCCCATATAGTGCTCTCTTGAGTCTGCACACATGTTACTCCCTGTCAAAGGTCTCAAAACCTTCTGACTACTCAAAGCACACTTCTTCCTCAATAACTCCATTGAGAAATTCAATCCTCACATCCATCTGATGTATCTGCTAACCTATCTGTGATGAGAGTGCAAGGATAGATCTAATCGATGAGTACCGCGCAACTGGTGCAAAAGTCTCCTCATAGTCAATCCCCACAACCTGTGAGAATCCCCGAGCTACCAATCTAGCCTTGTACTTCTCCACACTCCCATATGTTGCCTGCTTCACCTTATAGATCCATCTAGATCCAACCACTGACTTCCCGACTGGTCTTGGGACAACATCCCATGCACTATTCCTGACGATGGATTCCTACTCCTCAACCATGGTGTCAACCCAAGTTGGTTGTTGCACCTCTTCCTCAATATAGGATGGTTCTGTCATAATACACCTTCTCATAAGAGCCATGTATCCAGTATACATGTCTGGTGACCGTCTCTGTCTCCGCTGTGATGTAGATGCTCCTACATGTTCTGTCGCATCAAGTCTCAATCTGTTAGCCTCTGTGGTGTGCCTCCTACCATGTTTGGTGGATGGCTCTGCATGAGTGGTTTCTACCACTCCGTGATCCTCCTCATGTGGTTGCTCCACATATTGAGGTTCATCCTTTGGGACCAAGAGTTCCTCATCTGCATGCAAATCAAGATCCCTCTCAAGGGACAATCGCATGGCTTTCTCCTCATCAAATTTTACATCTCGTCTGACAACTATCATCCTGTTGTTCAGCAAATACACCCGATAGTTGTGGGGAGTATCAATGTACCCCATAAATATCCTAACCTCTGTTGTTGGTTCTAGCTTCTTTTTGGAATATTTGGTCACATGGAAATATATAGATGAGCCAACAAATTTGAAATATGAAACATCAGGTTTCTTACGAGAAAAGGCCTCCTCTAGTGTACTCATGCCAAGTATTTGATGAGGACTATCGTTCTGCACAAATATCGTTGTATTGCATACCTCTACCCACAGATGCAACAGTAGGACCCGATCATGTAACATAGCTCGTGCCGCACCCACAATTGTTCTGTTCTTTTTTTCTGCAACTCCATTTTGTTGTGGGTTATGAGGCACAATCAAATCTCTCCAAATTTCTTCTTTGGCACAAAAGCTCTTGAATTCATTGGAGATGTACTCACCACCATTGTTGCTCCTTAGAGCCTTCACCTGCTTCCATGTATCTTTCTCAACCAGTGTTTTGAAATCACAAAATTTTGAGAACGTCTGATCTTTCTTCTGCATGAAGTAGATCAAACACTTTCTAGAAAAATCATCAACAAAAATCACATAATACCTATGCTTCGCTGTAGAAGCTGTAGAGAATGGTCCACACACATCTGAGTGAACTCTCTCAAGGATTTCCATTGCTCGGTTTTATTTTCGTGAAAAGTGGCCTTTGTATACTTCCCCATGGTACATCCCTTGCATGTGTCTATCTGCGCAAGAGTACCCTTTTGAAGCCCTATAGAAATCTGTTGCATGACCTTCAAAGCACTGTGGTGTAGATGGCCCAATCTTCTATGCCATAACTCACCCTCATCCTGGATCACCACTCTGTCTTCTTTACTCATCAATGTTGCGCAGCCATCTACATCAAGTTTGTAGAGGTTCTTCACACGAACCCCAATCCTCTTAACCTGTCTTGCAGCTTTGTGACGAAGGAATGCTTTCCCTTCACTGAAAACCACATCATATCCTCTATCCTCCAACATAGCAACTGAAACTAAATTCCTTTTCAAGCCTGGTACATGCATGACATCTTTTAATAAGAAAGGTTTACCTGAATCTCTCTGGAAAGTAACTGTACCAATCCCAGTAGCGCTATAACTCCCATCATCACCCATCTCGATGTGCATCTGAAGATCCTTCTCCTCCAAACTACTAAAGAGTTTTTTGTCTCCTGTCATGTGAAAATATGCACCACTATCTAAGTACCACACTAATCCCATCACACTAGACACCATGTCTGCGATGAGTGATAAGTCCAACTAGAATTGTGAAGCCAAAGCATCACCCGCTGCCGACCATCTACATCTTGGATGAGGATTCATCCTTGGTATTCCGCCTGAATTCTTCTTGTACCAAATCCGACCAAAGTTGCTCCCAATTTGGTAGCTTCTCCCTCCCATTGACAGAGTCCTGATAACTATGCTAGATCTTGGGAAGGCCTAGAAGTGCTAGGCTCACCAAGTCATCATCCGCGACAGTAATCCTAAAACTTCCAAGCTCATCTCGACATTGGATGAACTTGGTCAAGTATTTTGGAATAGTGTCACCTTTCTCCATTTTTACTTTCCTGAGCTTGTCCTTTAGTGCGAATTTTTTATGGTCACTGTTGTTCTGAAACAGATCTGTCAAGGCCTTCCACATTTCTTATGGAGTCGCCTTTCCATGGATACTCGAGACAATGTGATATCGAACTCCCTCTAATAAAATCCTCCTCGCCTTTGCAACCTTATTTTCCAAGCATCAAGAAGAGCGACCTCTGCTGCTGCGGGCCTTGGAATATCAGTGTCGATAAATTATTTCAACCTGTTGTCCTCTAGAACTTCCTCCATTCTGTCTTTCCATGAAATATAATTAGGACTGCCCTTGAGTGCATATTCCAATCTTAATCCATTGAAAGCCATCTTGATCTACCTATCGTACCAAAGAATATTTTTGAAAATTCGAATGATGTTCAACACAAACTCAATTTCTTCTCCACTATAGTGATTTATGGTGCTTTGATACCATGTAAAAATTATACAAACAATATGTATACCAATGGATTCAATATGATCATGCAATATTATAAAGCAAGATACTGAATCCTTCTACAATTAATTTGCAGAAATTAAACACAATCGCACAATCACACCAAGTAAGAGAAAGAGTCAAATCCACAACACATGAATTTTTCTGGGGAAAGTAATCTGCTCAAAACCCCTCTATCTGTATTGTATACAACCAAGGAATCATGAACAATTACAATGCACTCTCCTCAAAAGAGTCTGTTGCACTCTACCAATTGTCTCACACTGATTCGGGCAAAATCGACCAACACTTAGCTAATTTCCTGCCTCTGCTCAGCCTGCCTTGCTTGCGCAATTCTAAGAACATTTGATCCCTATTAATTAGGAAATTCAACCTTCCAAAACTGCGCAATACATCATGGGCAATCCTATGGTTGTCTAATTGCGCGCCAACAATTTACTAGTAATACAACTAATAGATAACATCCCTTTAACCTTTGTCTCAATGCATGCAGCTATTAATAGTAAATCATCAGTCACTTGACAGATCGTTGCATGTGAATTACATCTGATTTAATTCAATTGACCTCTCACTAGTACAACAATCAGTTACAACTAGTTAGACTGACTTTAACTCACTTAATTGAGTTAACTAATTTCTCATGCATTAAACTAATACACTAACTGCAACTTGGACTCTAAAACAAATAGAATCACTCTACATGCCTCACCAACCACTCTCAACTCGAATTTCATGAGCTAATTGAGTCTATCACACTCTGTTAACTATTACAAGTGATTATGAGATAAGATTACAATTTATTGTTCAATTTAATTAAGGGAAAATTAAATTAGACACACATTCCTTGTTGACTTTTCAACATTATCCAAAGTTTAAGAACCTTCACCTATGACCTATTCACCATCCAAGGCTAGGAACTTGCAGGGTAAGGTAAACAAGGTATACACTTTCCTGGGTCGTAGGATCCTTGGTCTTCCTACGAGCAAACACATAGGATTGCTATTAATGAGAGAGACATATATGATAATTCCATTCGCCTCGCTGCTTACCCGATGTCGGAAAGTGCTTTTCGCTCCTCATTTTCCATCCTTCATTCCACTCACTATCGCTCTTAGGAATAACACCAGGGGATGTATCACTAAATTCTAATTAATTCAAGTTGCAGGGGGGGGTTTCTAGGAAATAAAGGAGCATGTTATTTACCAGGAAAACATTGTTGCTTCAACAAATAGCTTCCACACCGATCTCCCTTATGCTGATGATGAGACTATATTTTCTTCGTTCAGGTCTAACCAAAATTGTAATGATGACGCAGACATGTATGCAAGGACCACTCATGGAAGGATTTCAATGCGTGGGTATTTTCAATGTGTTGCTTACATGAGTTGAAATGGACCCTGAAGAATGATATAAGAATGATATATTTATATAAATATGGTGTATGGGTTTTCCCAAAAGAATATATTGCAGATGATATATCGCAATTATTATATAGAAACAATCAAACTCCTCTCCTAATCATTTCCTGGTAGCGCTTCAACAATCGTAGTCGCTCCATTTCCCATTTATGATGGAACTTGGCAATGAATTATTCCGCAAATTTGTCAACATCCCCATCCCCAAAATGATCAGAGTTTTTTCTCACATTATCTGCGTTGCTAATTTTACCTGCGTGATTACCTATGCTAGTAGTGGTCTTCTTATTTACGTCTCTTGTTTCCTCTATTCTCTTTACTATTGATCGAAAAACTATAATTAGTTATGGTTTTGCTAAAGAAGATAACAACATCGAGGACAATGTTGAGGGATGGAATTGCCTTTCAATTCACAAATTTTAATGCAGAAGAGACAGATAACGTCAAACGATGGTGGTGCTGACAAAAAAATTATTGGAGGAAGATGAATGTTAATGCTCTGCCTGTTAGGGAGAGTTGTGCACAATTATATTTGCGTCATTGAATGAAATATTAATGGCGACCAATGATATAAATAGATAGAGATAGGAATTGAATCTTAATGGCGACTAAAGCTATAAAATAGACAAAGAGAGGAAGGGCTTGCTTGCAAACCAGCTAGGTATTCATGTAGCTTGGACAAGCGCTTTCTGGCTGGCATTGTAACGAGAATATTTATGTACGTTAGCATAGTTTATTTCTTAGCCGGTGCTTGTAAACATGGTTTATTTCCATGGAACTAAGAAAGTAAATATGGAGGTTTACGAAGGTTTATGCTTGTAGTACCTATTCCAGTGCTCCTTCCCTCCATCCCACAAACTAAGAAACTAAGCAAGCCAATTATTCAAAGGGTATCCAAGCCTAGCGATGTAGTGCAACCTCCCAGGTAGAAGCATCGATCAAGAAACCTTGCACTTAATGGAGGTCATTTTGAACACTTGCATGCAAAACACCTGGAAGCCATAGTTTCAATATTAAAGTCATTTAAATACATCGGGATCTTAAAATAATATTGATTTTTTGCACTTGTAAATTGTCGAAGCCGCCTGAGTAAATGGAGTTGCATCATAACATGCATATTATATTTTATATTGGATCCATTTAAGCAATTTGAAATTCGTGAAGCTTTGTAAGTAAACGGAGCTTATTATATCAATCCCACTTCGATCAGCTGACACAACATTAATGATTGGAATTATTCAGAGGATTCCTTGGACTAGCAACACCAAAGAAGGTATGAGATTTCTTCCAGGAAATTTGCTACTCTTAAAGAAGTTAGGTGGATTGGTACAGAGTGGCGCAACCCCTAATGAGTGTATGATGGGGTCTACGATGTCAATGTTTTGATGAGCACCATGGAAGTAGTTGTGGAAGAGAAGAGGATTCATGCTTTGGTTGGATGTGACTTTTTGTGCTACTCCTGCTAAATAGATGGTGGGAAATGCATAAGGATGGTTTACATATTACCTCCACTCAAACCTTATCACGTATTTTATAGAACTATCACACTCTCCATTCCTGTTTTTGTCAGACCAAACAAATATTTTTAACTCAATCTTATTTTATTCAATAAAATAAATAATTAATATAAATAATAGTAAATAATAATAACAACGTATAATATTTATCAAAAATACCAATTCACAACAAAATTATAATATATTTTACCTTTTTTAAAATAAAAAATTACAAAGTTTATGAATTAAAATTATATATAAATAAAGAAAAATGTTTATAAAAAAGTAGTTAAAATAAAAAATTAATAGAAAAAATAGTAAATAATAATAACAAAAAAATTATACAATAACTCCTTAACATGAGGAATCAATCCATAAGAGATGTTGAGATGAAAAAATGTGTTGTTGCTTTCGCTGCCTGAGCCCGCGCACAACTAGGATTCCTTCACGCAATCATGGAGGTTCTGGGCTCGCCCCAGGTTCCTCCTCCCCCTCCTCCCCCATCCACTGAGGTTGCGTTCAACTCATTGCTTGCCACACTACCTAAAAAGAAGAAATCTGAAGCCGCCACGTTCGTGAAAAAATTAGATGATATTCTAGAAATCTCCCTTCCCCAGGAGGGACTGATCCAGGTAGCTTTGTCCCTGGCGGATCTCGCCCTAGTGGGACAGTTTACTGGTCTTTGGCCCTCGCTAAAATCAACAGAGAACTGGGTTGTCAAAAACTGGACGCCATTGATCAAGAACAGTTTAACTTCGTATTTCCTGGGGAGAGGCTATTTTCTGTTCGAATTCACCTCAAAAGAGGATAAAGACCTAATCTTTCGGAATGGTCCCCACTTTATGGTACCTCAGGGCATGTATCTCAATAAGTGGACGTCAGACTTCGACCCAGTAGTGGATGTTCCAACGGCCGTCCTAGTGTGGGTTAGGTTGTCAAATCTCCCTGTGCATTGTTGGAACTAGGACTCTCTGAAGCACATAGGTAACACATTAGGTAAATTTATTGATCGAGCAAATAATAAGGATCAATATGACTGTGCCCGGATATGTGTCAAGGTTGATCTAGAGGTGGGACTTCTGAAGGCAACAAAAATCAATGTCAGCAGTTGGACTCATGTGCAAAAGCTAGACTATGAGCAGCTTCCTTTTAAGTGTCGGAAATGCCATGTTTACGGTCACTTTGCTAGGGGTTGCCCGAGCAATGGAGAGGCGGAGAAAGGGAAGGAGGAGGGCTGGAATGAGGTCAAGCGGTCAAAGATCTCCCATAAAACCCCCAAATCTGGGGCTAAAAATGGTAAAGATCCCCAGTCGGCTTCTTCTCTGCAAGCCCCTCCCCCGAATGGTCATGAAAACAAGTTTGGGCCCTTAAGCTCAACTTCAGAGGAAGTCTAGGAGGTCAAAATGCAAAATAAAGTGGCCCCAGACAAAGGGACCCCCTCAGGCTTGAGGCAAGGAGAAAGTGCCTCAAAAATACCTAAGGAAAAGCATGCAGAAGCCGAAGAGGAAGAACAAGACTCGGAGGAATCAGAGGAGGAAGGAGAAATAGGGGAATCACAAACTTCGGCAAGAAGATCGACAAGAGGCTGAAAGTCTGCCTGTGAAAAGAGAGAACATGAAACCTACAAAGATAAGCTCCAGGGCAGTCAACCAACCCTTTAGAAACTCTTGGCCAAAACTCCGAAGATGACAAGAAACCAGGCATAGGGCTCCAAGGAAGCTCATCACACCTAAAAAAGTAAGTGATGAAGGTTGTCCTCTGGAATTGCAGAGGTATGGGGAGCAAAGTGAAAGAAGAAGCCATAAGAAGTCTTATAAGGATAGAAACCCCAGGCATACTTCTAATTCAGGAGACAAAAATGGAGGACAAAGACTTCCTCCAAATAAGAAATAAATTTTGGAATAAAGGTAGTGGACAGGCCATCTCTGCTCGAGGAGCCTCGGGCGGACTGGGCTCTCTTTGGAATAGTAGAAAATTTGAGATGGTCACTGAGATCCTAAATACTCATTGGCTATTCTTGAAACTCCAACATCTTGACAATAAGGAGGTCCTTAGTCTCTTCAATGTGTACGTCCTAGTAAACGCAGGGGAAAAGAAGGCCTGCTGGGACTCCATCAGAAATATGGCAAAAACAGAGAATCTAGAAAATACCATCATTGCTAGCGATCTAAACCTTACCCTTCTTTTGTCATAAAAGCGAGGATGTAGCATCATAATGGATCTGGCAAGGGAGTGGGTGGAGGATCTCATGCAGGACTGGGACTTGCTCGACATCAAGCCCTCTATTGGTAAGTATACTTGGTCAAATAAAAGAGTAGGTCCTGGGCACATTGCTGCAAGGCTAGATAGATTTATATTTCAAAGTTCTTTTCTCCTTTTAGGATTAGAGGCTAGAATGCATATTCTCCCTTGTAGTGTTTCTAGTCATAAACCTATCAAGCTTGAGCTGCTGGTCCAAAAATATCTTGGTCTTATCCCATTTAGATTTAGTCCTTTATGGGTTCTATCCGGCATATGAAAGCAATTTAAAACAGTCTTGAGCTCCATCATTTGCAAATGGAAAAAGTAGAAATTATAAAAGAAGTTCTTGACAGGGAGGCAGAACTTCAACATAAGTTTCATAAGGCATGTCTGTCGGAGGAAGAATATTGGAGACAAAAATCTCGCAGTCTTTGGCTTAAAGCGGGAGATAGAATTTCCTCCTTCTTCCACAAACAAGCCCAAGCGAGAAGAAGCTTCAACTCCATTTCAGAAATCAAGGAAGAGGCTATAACCCATTAGGATTTCATGAGCATTAAAAAGGAAACTTGTTCTCATTTTAAAAATATTTTCAGTGAATATGGGGTGATGGTTCAAAACTCTAAATTCCTAGATGTGGTTCCTTCAAAGATCACCTCCAGGATGAATCAGTATCTTGAAGCAAATGTCACCTCCAAGATGAATCAGTATCTTGAAGCAAAGGTCACCAAAAAAGAAATAAAGGTCGCTCTCTTTGCCATGGAGCCAGACAAAATGCCCGGACCTGATGGTTTTACTGCTAGATTTCTTCAATCTTGTTGGCAGATAGTGGAAATGGATCTGCACAAAATGATTTTGAAATCCCAAGCCTGTCTGAAAAATGGGGGCAACACTAATTCTGCCTTTCTTTCCCTCATCCCTAAGGAAAAGGGTGCCAATGATTTCAACAAATTTCACCCCATTTATCTTTGTAACATAGGCTACAAATTTATAACCAAGGTGATTTCCAATAGATTGAAAATTATCCTTCCTACCATTATCCCGGAGAATCAAGGTGGCTTTGTACATGGGAGGCAAATTGTGGATAATTTAATCTTAGTCCAAGAGGTGATCCATTCAAGCCTGCATCGTAAAGAAAAGGGTATGGTTTTCAAACTAGATCTGGTAAATGCCTTTGATCATGTCAGACACAACTTTCTCTTGGAGGTTATGCACAAGTTTGGGTTTGGGACTAATTTTATTAATTGGGTTTGGGCCTGTATTTCTGAGCCTTGGATCGCCCCTTTGGTGAATGGGAGAGCAGCAGACTTATTCAAAGCTTCGAGAGGGCTACGCCAGGGGTGTCCTCTTTCCCCTCTTCTCTTTGTCCTCCAAGCTTCTGTTCTAAGCTTTTATTTGGACAAGAAGATGTTAGATCAAGAGATTATGGGCTTAACATCGCAAGAGGAGTCAAAAACATAAACCACGCTTTGTTTGCCGACGATTCTCTATTACTGGGTGTAGCCTCTGTTCTTTCGGCTTCAAGGTTCAAAGAAGTGTTGGATGATTTCTGTGATGCTACTAGAAGCATCCTAAAAAAGGGGAAATGTCATATTTACTGTTGGAACATTCTTGTTAGCGTCCTCAATTCCATTTCCATGTGTATGGGATTTGTTGCCTCGTCCAACTGGTCTTCGTTCAAGTATCTAGGCCTTCCAATCTTCGAAAGAAATGCTTACAACAAAGATTGGCTCCCTCTTTTAGAAAAATTCAAGCTCAAGATCTAGGCTTGGGGCTTCTCATGGCTCAATCTTGCAGGTAAGTCAGTTCTCATTATGGTTGTTCTTAGCAGTCTTCCCATTTTCCAATTCTCTATTATGCTGGCTCCCTCTTACATTCTCAGGAAAATGGAGGATTTAATTCGAAAGTTCTTTTGGAAAGGCGGGAAAAAAAAATGAAAATAGAATCCCTTTGGTTAGCTGGGACAAAGTCACCAAGCCCCTAATGGAAGGCGGTTTGAGCTTCGAAGACCTATGCACTCAAAACATGGCCATGGGAGCTAAAATTATTTGGAGGCTCATTGCTCCTAATTCTGGTTGGGTGCAAAATGACTTGTGGAAGAAGTACTTCTTCGGTCAAAGAAAACGTTGTATTGACAGTCCCAGCACTAAAATTGGATTGCATTTCCTCAAAATTTGTACAAAATCCACTCCATTGATAAACCTCCGCGCGTTCTGGATCCCGAGCAACGGTAAACAAATAAAAATTTGGGAGGATCGCATTATGAACAATCCCCCTCTTGGCAAAATCAATTCTCTCCTAGCTTTGCGGAATTGGATGTCCTCTACCAGATTTAACACTCTGTGGGACATCTTGTGCTGGAATGACAACAATTGGCATAGTTGGAAGCAGCTTCAGGTGCCCTCGGAATTGAAACAGGACTGCGTCACTTTACTTACACTCCTGAATGGTATGGCTCCGATCCACGCTGGGATACATGAAAAACATGGTTGGGGATCTCACTCGGGATGCTAATCAGTGTCACTGGGATATGTTAAATTGCTGGAACAGCCCCACGTCCCTCCTAATCCCGCGACATGGAAGGGGCTTTGGAGCCACAAGATTATACCAAAAGTTGATTTTTTCTGTTGCCTCATATGTCATAACGGAGTCTTGACAGATGACAGATTGAAGAAGAGAGGCTTTCACGGGCCATCTAGATGTAGAATGTGCAACGAAAATGAAAAGAATGCTTGCCATCTTTTGCTCGAATGCAAATTCACAACAGAGATCTGGCAAGAGCTTCTGAGCCCTTGGAAAAACAATTCTATTTTTCCCAAATCCATCTATGAACTGTTTGCTAATTGGCTGCACAGTTATCTAGGTGCATTCCCTAAAAATGAAATTTTAAGGCCGCCTGGCTCTCCTTGCCAAATATCATTTGTTGGCAAATCTAGCTTGAGAAGGATAAGAGAGTTTTTAAAGACAAAGTGCAGGATGTGAAGCTTATCATGGTCAACATTAAAATCCAGCTGAAAGAAAGTTTGGGCGATCAACTTGAGGAAAAAAATTTAAGCCATCGGGATCTAGAATGGGGCGCCATGATGGGCCTCTAGTTTTCTGAAGTAGTAAGGCAAAGCAAGTCTATCAAAGAATGGAAAATTAGATGCAATGAGAAAAAAATTTCAGATTGGCTTATCAAGCAAACTAAACCTACTTTATTCTTCGATGGGGCAGCCAAAGGTAACCCTGGGAAAGCTGGCGCAAGAGGTGTTATCAAGAACATTGAAGGCAGAATCATTCACAGTTATGCCTGGGGCTTGGGTCATAATACTAGCATTCAAGTAGAAGTGTTGGCTCTGCTCCAAGGCCTCAAGCAAGCCAAGGATCTAAGTATCAAAGAGGCAAATGTAATTGGCGATTCTCAGTCCATTATAAAAACTATAGTGGACAGTTCTGTCCCTACATATTTCATATTTGTGAGAATGGTGACAAGAATCAAAACTATGGTTAAATCTTTTCAGAGTGTTAATTTCTTCCATGTGCTGAGGGAGAACAACAAGGACGTAGATTTGGAAGCTAATAAAGCAGTTCTTCTTTCCACTCACACTCTATGAAGAGGCAAGGACGAAGAATGGGACCCCATCCCTTAAATCTATTGCTCTCATGTTTTATTGTATTTTACTGAACTGGTTCGTTTGTATTCACAAATTAGGGAAAATTACGGAGATTGATTCGATAGTTATATGTAAGAACCATCGGCTTTTAAGTATCTAGGCCTTTGAGCTCTTGGCAGGAGAGGAAATCTGGACTTTGCCCTCACTCTTTGTAATTTGATTTGAGGCATTCATGCCATGGGTTTAATATAAATCAATATCCGTTCCTGTAAAACAAAAAATTAACAACAAAATTATAATATATTTTACCTTTTTTAAAATAAAAAAATTACAAAGTTTATGAATTAAAATTATATATAAATAAAACAAAATGTTTACAAAAAAAATAGTTAAAATGAAAAATTAATATAAAAATTAGTAAATAATAGTAACAACAAAATTATAATATATTTTATTTTTTAAAATAAAAAATTACAAAGTTTACGAATTAAAATTTTATATAAATAAAGCAAAATGTTTATAGAAAATAGTTAAAATAAAAAATTAATATAAAAATTAATAAATAATAATAACAATGTGTAATATTTATCAAAAATACCAATTCACAACAAAATTATAATATATTTTACCTTTTTAAAATAAAAAATTACAAACTTTATGAATTAAATTTATATATAAATAAAGCAAAATGTTTATAAAAAAATAATTAAAATAAAAAATTAATATAAAAATTTGTAAATAATAATAACAATGGATAATATTTATCAAAAATACCAATCGGGTGAAAATTTTTGAGGTAAAATCTTAGTTTTTGTTATTCAAACTGGGTTTTTGACTCTATATATGAATTCAGCACCCTCAAAAACTTCAAGGGCATTTCGATTGTGCAAAATTAGCAATCAAACTTCTCTTTTCAATAAATTCCTGCAGGAATTTAGAGAAATTACACCGTAAAAAGTTACCGTAAAAACCTTCAAAAAGTCACACTAAAGACTAAAGACTACTCGTATGACTATGACTAACTTCTTGCAGATTACGACAATAATATTCCTCCAGTTAGTTTGCGGTCGGTTCCCCAAATCGTACCTCAAGTTCTCTGTATCGTCCCGCCACCGCCGGTTTGGGCCACAAAAGTAATTCGAACGACAGCAGTTCGAAATACCCCAAAGTCTCCTCCGCTGGAATTTCTTTTTTTTTCACAAGAAAATTGCTATTTTACTATATATATTGAAAAACAGTCCATCAGTCATTACATTTGCACCTGAAGGTAGAAACCCGAAAAAGGTGATCCATGTCCGACAAGAAAAGATAATCCAACATACCTACAGGGACTTGTTAATAACCCAGAGATGATCCACATGTAAATACTTATACAAAGATGTATCCAAAAAAGCCCAGGCAGCTAAAAGAAAAAGACCCTTGTAGAAGAGAGAAGCATTACAATAGAGATCCAAAATATCTAAACCAAAAACATTAGTCGTGAGAGCAAGTGATCCTTCCAATGTAATGCTGCCCGTCATATATATCAGCATCATGACTGTCCGGAACAAACATTGTAGGCTATATGGTACCTGCCAAAAACAAAAAAAATAGCACCAATACCTGAAGCAGGTAATGTGCATCAATACCTGTTACCAACCACATATAGCATCCAGGAGGGAGAAAACAACATGTACCCAGGTTCAATAGAGAAGTCTGGCACTTATGATCAAACTAAAGAGCATAAGCAGGGACACAGGTTCGATAAAGAGCATATAAAACATATGAACTGTCTCATATGAACACACAGATACCAATAGAATCTCCAACCAGAGCAATATTCAAATTAGGTAAAGAACACATCATCACAGTTTGCTATGAGACCTCAATTGCCGACAGGGACAGTCTGTCGAGCTTTGTTGTAAAACACTATGAAACATACCCACTGTGGGTATTTCATCATATATTTGGTCACTATAAGACATATGGACAATCTCGCATGTATCCAAGTTGAAATACCCACAGCAGCAACCAAGTAGTATATCCAGGCTCGTTGGTATTCATTATATTGTCCCATGATCAGCGTCAATACCAGGCTCAAATCTGCACACATACTCGCTTGTCCCCAGTATAGAATACCAGCTGTTGTTGCCCCGGGTCGAGAAAAAGTTCCGGTTCGCATGCTCCTAGGGGAGATACCCAGTTAACTGTTCCAAAAAAAATGTTCTGGTGCCTGTGTAACATACTGTGTATGGCCAGATGACCCTGTAAACAAGATAAACAGAGAAAAGTAATTATAGCAGCCCGAAAGATATGGTCCTATAATGTGAATCTGAAGGAAGCCCTTTCCATGTTATCCCTGTATTGGATGACTGTAATAAGACCAAAATCTTGTTCCAGTCCCAATTTTGATAGCCTATCCGCCCTCTTGTTTAAATCTCTGTATATATGGTGGAGGGAAGCTCTCTGAAATTGTGATAGTATATGAAGAATTCGTTCAACCCATCCACTGAGATTTGTACACCTGAGAGATGCCCTGCCCGAGATGCCTTCAATAACAATCTGTGAGTCCCCGTATATATCAATGCAAGGAATCATCAATTGATGGGCCACTATGAGCCCACTCCATAGAGCCATTGTCTCTGCTTTATTGTTAGACCCTGGGCCCCCGTTCCAGATGATATGGTAGCGTTCCCCCCCCCTCCATTTTAAGCCAAGCTCCGCAGCCGCAGATTCCTTCCTGTTGTGCTCCATCGAAAAATAGAGCCGGAATATGGATACAGTGAGGTCTAAGTCTGATGGACAGATCCTTACCAACCTTTTCCGGGGCAGGATTATTATTGAGCCAGTCCAGAATTCGCGTGTATATCCTAGAGATATCCCACAGCCCCTCATTGAACATCATGTTGTTCCTAGTGCACCAAATCTCCCAACATACATAATAGGGAAGAGCCTTGATCCCATCACCCTTTGAAGCCCAATAATCATATGCATGGTTCTGTGACAACGGTCTCCAAGATGGGGTATCAGCCCAGTGTGAGAACATTTCCCAAAGTCCTAATGCCACCTTACAGTCAAAGAAAATATGATTGACAGTTTCCAGCTTTTCTTTGCACATTGTGCATCGTCTCGGTCCATGTTTCCCTCTTTTTTGAAGGTTCTCCCACGTGAGAATCTTTCCTTTTCTGAGAAGCCAATTGAAAAGTGTAATCTTGTGGGGGATCTTCCATTTCCATACCTTTGAGAAACCAGGAATATCAGTAGTGGTGTGGCCTTCAGCTTTTATGTGCATATACAGGTCCTTGACACTAATGTTTGGGCCCTTGTATGTCCCACCCCATACAATCCGGTCGCCCTTTGGATCAGAAAATAAATCAGCTGCCTGAAAAGAGCTTATGAGGCTCTGCCAATTTTCTTTGTCATCAACTTGCATACCAAGTGCCTCAAAAGTCATCCAAACAGGAGCACCGACTTCCCAATGTGTTATGAAATCAGATAAGTATATGAAACCTCTATGGGTCAACCTGTGGAGGAAATCCGGATCAATATATGAGTCAGTCGTAACGCCCAATATGTTGTTGCATGGGATGGGAATCCGTCTCCCATTTCCAAACTTCCACTTTACTCTACTTGTGATTATCTCACGGCATTTAGATAAGCTCCTCCATATCATTGAGGCCCGCTTGTGTGAGATAATAGGGCCCTGTATATAATGCTCCAGCGATCTAACACCCAAGTATTTGTCCACCATGATGTTCGACCAGATGCCGTTGCTCGCCAATGCCCTCCACAAAGATTTAGTCAAAAGGGTGAATGTGAAAGTCTGCATATCCAACAGGCCCCATCCCCCCATCACCTTAGGGAAGGAGGCCTCTGACAATTTACAGAGGTGGTATTTTTTGTGTGATCCCACTCCGGACCATAAAAAGTGAGACACAACAGCATTTATCTTCATACAAATGTGCGCAAGAAGAAGATACAGGTGGCCCCAATAAACCGTGAGCTGCGTCAGAACAGCTTGTATGAGGATGAATCTGCCTCCTAAAGTAAGCCATCGGTTAGTCCACTTCGATATTTTGCCCCTGTATTTTTCAATAATCCATTCCCAGTGTTTATTCACATACGCACAGGGCTTTAAACGAAAGCCCAAGTAGGTGATACCTTCTGTTATTTTGGCAGCACACACCCCCAGAATCTCAGCAATATGTTGTACTTCCGCCTCCTCACCGTGTTCATATAGCAACGTAGACTTAAATTTGTTAATGGTTAACCCTGTAGCAGAGCCAAATCTGTCCAACAACATTTGATAGAAGACCCAGTTTTTGTGGAGGATGCATCCAAATACCAATAAATCATCAACAAAAAGAGAGTGGGTAATCCTGACCTGTGGTGAAACCAGCATACCTGTAAATAGGCCCTCCTGTGCAGCGTTATTTATCAATCCGCTGAAACCATCCATGACAAGGAGGAAAATGAGCGGAGACAGTGCGCAGCCCTGTCTCAGTCCACGCCCAGCGCTGAAGAAGGCGGATGGTATCCCATTTATGATGACACTATAACGCACCGTGCATATACACGCCATGATCCATCTAATGGCGGGCAAGTGTAGACCAATTTTGTAGAGGGAAAGTCTAATGAAAGACCAGTCGATAGAGTCGTAAGCTTTGTAGAGATCGACCTTATAGATAATGCCAGCCTGCTTCTGTTCATGCATAGTGTGCATAGATTCCTATGCTATTTCCATAGCGTCATGTATTGATCTGCCATTAAGGAAGCCATACTGTTCGTCCGAGATCCACTTGGAAAGTGTAGCCTTTAGCCTGTTTGCAATCACCTTTGAGGATATCTTGTATAAGACATTGCAAAGTGCAATGGGGCGGTACTCCGAGAAAGAGATAGGATCCGAAGATTTCAAAATGAGTGCTATAAAGGTGGCACTTATGTCTCCCAGAATATGGCCCTTTGTTCTGGTCATCTCAATCAACTCCAGTAATTCATCCCCTATAAGATCAAAGAAGCAGATATAGAATTCGACCGACCATCCGTCTGGTCCAGGGCTTTTGTCCCTGGCAAAATATTTTAACACTTCCAGCAACTCCTCCTTTGTAATAGGATTCATGAGACCCTCTACAGAAACCTGGTCAAACATCTCCGGGATGTGATTTAATACCCATTGTTGGTTGTGTCCAGTGATCCCCTCATTTTTCTTATAAAAGTCCCAAAAATGTTCTACTGTAGCCCTCCTGATCCCGTCTTCATCAGAAATAATGGATCCCTCCTTGTTGCAGATTTTCCATATGGCGTTCTTAGCCCTTCTGCGAGATGCACACGCATGAAAATACTTAGTATTTAGGTCTCCCTCTTTCAACCACTGTTTTCTACTTTTTAATTTCCAAGTGATCTCTTCAATCTTAAGTAGCTCAATCTTCCGATCCTCCAATACTTTTAAGTGTTCATAATACTCCACATCTGGAGGGTGGGTCAAGGAATATTCGTAAGCCCTGGCAATGAGATCCAATACCTCAGCCAATTATTTTCTCTGAGCACACTTTTTAACCTGCTCCCATCTTTTTACTGACTTTTTCAAGGCGCTCAATTTCTCAGCCAACCTGACTATATGGGAGGTCGCATCCCCAGCCTCCTCCCAAAAAGTGTTTACCAGCTTAATAAAATCAGGGTCCGTGAGCCACACCCTGTTGAATTTGAAAGGGGCACCCTTTTTGATGGATTCATGCCGCCATGTTAAGCATGTGGCCATGTGGTCCGATAGAGAGGACTACTGGACTAAAAGGCGCATGTGGCCCAATATTTTTATCACTCCTGTGCTAACCATAGCACGATCCAGCACCTTGGCGATGTAATCATCACCACACCTATGGTTAGACCAGATGGGTACAGTAGGGTGGGCTTTAATGTTGACCAGAGCACAGCTATGTAGGAAGTGTGATACTCTGTCCGCCACCCTGTCTAACCTTGCTTTATTACCCCACGACTCCTCCACAGAGAGGGCAACGTTGCAGTCCCCAATCAGCATGAGGTGTTTTAGATCCAGGACACCACATTTGTCCATTTTGTTCCAGAATTCCGACTTCAAACTGCAGGGTGCATATAGGTTTATTATAGCCACTCGTTCGCCAATCCCCCTGTAAAAGCCATAAAGAAAGATGCCACCAAAGAATTTGAAAGCCTTGAGGCTGAAAATCTGCTCATCCCAACCTACTGCTATACCTCCCGATCTACCCACTGAATCTACCCCAGCAGTCTTCCACCCCGAGTAGATCTCAATGATAGCATCCACAGCGATTTTCCGGAGAGACAAAGTTTCTTGAAGAAGTATGATCGATGGTCGTTGATTCCTAACCAAATCCCTGAGGTAGCTAATTTTTGAGGGGTCGCCAATCCCTCTGATGTTGATGGACAGTATGGTGGTCATGTCTCACCCCTAGTTGGGCGGCTTGCTCTAAGGGCCCAATCCGACTCTAAGTTCATAATAGGGATCTCCTGAAGGTTTAGGATCTCACCTCTAAAGTGCTCTTTCATCTTTTTTTTCTTTCTAAAGTGTCTGGATCCCGATTTTGTGGTCTTACGAATAGTAATGTTTGCAGCAGACCTCGACGATATAGTGGGGGACTTGTCAATGGTCTGCCTGTCAAAAATAGTCAAAGCCGCAAGGTCCAGTTCTGGGTTCTTCAGAAGTCCATCCAGGTCAGTCTCCATTGTGTTTTTGGGGGATTCGAACGTCTGGTCAGCAACGAACGAGCGATCATTATAAGGGGAGGCCCATTCCAAGGCAGGCATGGAGGGAGATGCAATGAGAGGGCTATCAGCGGATAGGTCGATGTTAATGGGAGGATCGATAATCGGGAAATGTGGTAAAGAACTTTCAGGCTGGGTGCCAGAAATATGGGGATGTGAGGGAGATCCCTTGGATGTGGTCAGGCTTTTGACAGATCGCGGGCGTACACAAAGGTTTGCAGATCGACATCGTGCAGGGATATCAGCAAGAGGAGAGGATTTGGGTGGTGGAGGAGTGGACATCCCGTGGGCACCAGCACCAATTGATGAACTAAGCTCATTATTACAATGCAGAGGGACATCAGACGACGATTTATGTTCACGGATTTTTTTATCCATCAGCCCACATGGAGAGGAGAGCAACTTACCCGTAGAGTCCAACTCAGTGGAAAAAGCCGTATTGTATCCGGTCCTCTTTGTTAAGATGTAATTGCGCCTCCGCCTCAGCTTCGAGAGCCTGTTTGGGCATTCCCGATGTAAATGGCCTGTTTTGTGGCAGCATAGACAACGAAAGGGAATTCCCCAGAAATCGACACGCTGTTTGTGTCGTCTTTTATCCCATATCAACTCTACGTCGCCCGCCAGCTCACGCATAGTGGGCACTTCGACCAAAATCCATGCAACACATTTATCCGGTAAACCAACACTCCTAAGATCGACGTACCTAATCGTTCCAATGGAATTCCCAATCGCAGTGAGAGCCTTTTCAGTCCAGTATTCTAACGGGAGGCCAAGCAATTTGGCCCATAAGAACTTGCCCCGAGGTGCGTCCACAAGAGGGTCAAAACCCAAATACCATGGCATAATCTGAAGATAGCTACGACCAGATACCCAGACCCTGTCCATAACCTTGCTGCAATCATGTTCCTGCATGAAATGTACAATGAACCAGTTCCCCATTAGCATGCTGATATTTGGCATGTATCCAACTTTCCTGACCCAACACCTTTGAGCCCCCTCATACATATCAATTTCCTTTGAATCAACGTAAATCCATCCACCTACCAATGCACGTTTTTGAAGGCTACATACTCTATCAATAATGTCATCATTATCTAATATCACCTCTTTAACATCCTGAGCAGGCCTGTATACATATCGAACCTTATCTCTCCGTCTTCGGCTACCCCTGCGACGTTGGGGGCGGCTAGGTCCATCATTGGGAATGTGAGAGGTGTAATCAATATGCGTCTTCACCTTCTCTGATACTGTCAGATCCAGCTGAAGATCCTGGGGATGCCGGGGAGATGTACTTTCGGCCTTCTTTTTCCTGCCATAATTTTGTTCAGCCAGCCGCGTTGCCGCAATCGAGGCCTCCTGCGCAGACAGGTTAGAGGAGAGGATGTCCTCCCGCTACCAACGGTCCCCTGACCCTCTGATCCATGTGAGCCTCCTAAGTTCAATGAAATGGTGAATACGAGGTAGAAAAAAAATTAGGTGGGGGTTATTGTAGCCCGTCCAGACCATAAATGATAGTCTCAAATTGATGAGCGATCCACCCTCCTATGTAAGGGAAACGATATCAATGTCGATCCGGATCTCATGACCATTCCCAGATCAGTCCGGAAAATCTAGCCATTTAAAGCAGAATCACTTCAGCATTTAGAGAAGATGAGATATGTACAATCGAAGCAGATCCGGAAAGTCCCTATGTCACAGTCACACTTATTCCATCCCACATGATATAACTCCAGCCACCCACCACTTCCGTCCACCCAGAGAAGCCGATTCCCGTGCCGGCAAAAAAAATACTCAGAAGTGTTCCCACCGAGAACCCAATCAGAGGTGACCAGTAGAAGGGGAAACAGTCTCCAGAGCTACCCCGCACAGTGTATGGAAGCCCCTGCACAATAGTTACTCACAGGTCCAAACAGCAGCATACACATCCGTTGCATCGCCACCAATGATGGCACATCTTAAACCCAATGCCTTTGCATGGTCTGGAAATCACCAACGAACCCCACCACCTTTCCCAGAAACCCGCCCAGAGGCCAGAGACAAAACTAACAACGCTGGATATAAAGCGGTAGCTGGCAGGAGAAGGCGAGGGATCAGCGTTGTCCAGCATAATACCCCAGTGGAATTAGAAAGATACTAACCATCCGACAGACCCCGACGAAAAATACATATCCCGCAACTTCTATTCCATCTCTATCCCTACATTCTACTCTTGCCACCTGCATCCACCAAGATTCGCCCCAGTAAACTGATTCCAACCTCGTCATGAACAAAATTGTCACTGTCCAATGGCCTCCCATGAAAAAACTTCTTCCATCCATGTCCACCGATATTCAAAATGTCCACCCTTCGATGCTTCGATATCGATAGCTTCCATTTCCCTCACCCAGAGCGCTTCCAGAGCGGTTATTAACCTCAAATTTCCTCAATCAAATACATATACCACACATATAATCCTCAGGAACTACCATCGATACGCCCAATCACTCAGATTGGATGGGTGGCAACCACCAACTATCACACTTAGACCGACATTTCACCGATATGATCCCTTTATTTCCTCCGTGGTTTCCCCAAACGATAATCCCAGAACATGGTACAGACTATTATTAATATTATTAGTCGTCTAATCACACTGATCTGAGCCCTTGGATGTTTTCACTACTGATATTCATCTTTTATGATCCCCACTATATTGGAAATTTGTGGATCTTCTTGTTTTATGTTGAATCATCAGAGGTGGGCACATCGTCATCTTCATATCAATCTGATCATGTGAACGGAGGCGCACTGGTGCATGATAATCTGTTGACTATACTAATAATGAGTTAACTGTTTTCCCAGAGATAGATCCTGTTGGGCTACTGGCACTGCCAATCTGTAGCATATCATGATTTTCTACTCCACAAAAACCCATATTCCCAACTTAGCCGTAATCAATCCGGAAAAGAGATTCAACTGTCCATCCATGATGCTGGGCTGAAAATATCTGGGGTTCAACCAAAGTCACTCCCAAAACCCAGACTCCTTTGTACTACGGGGTTAGCTCGATATCCTGCTTCAGCTCCCATCTACTTCTTAGAGATCCCCATGGCCTAAGATTTCAATTCTTCAGTCATAGCGCTATAGACGTCATCATCGTGCCTGTGGAGCTTGCCCTTCATTGCTTCATTCGTTGTTTGCTCTTGATCTTTTTCTCTGGCAGAGCGATCTTGGAGGGCGAGGTCATGCTATTCCATCCTCTACAATGAACTTCATTGACAAACAAAACTAAACAAGGAATCAATATGCAAAAGAGCGGGCTGGCGTTTTTGAAAATATTTGAAATGAAGGCGGGAGATACAGCCAGAATTTTTGAAAATATTTGAAATTTCACTGTGACGGCTTTGATACGGAGATACCTTGCAGCAGCATTAAACTTGACGAATCTGGAGTAGGTGAGGATGGCGGAGGACGGGAGGGCAGTGGAGGAGCGGGGGAGGTTGGCGGAGTTCTCAAAAACGGAGAGAGATGGGCCGAAGAGCGGGGTTGTGCCGGAAAGGGGCGGACCGGAGGTGATTCAAATCACCTCCGGTTTGTCCCAGCGTTAGCTTCTTCCTTACAATTTTATGCTAATACTTGTGTGAATATGATATTTTCGTAATTTCATTTTATTTCTAAATCATTATTTCCTTAAAATCAATTACTTGGTTTGTCATTCGTTGCATCACATCATAAAGCACATGCTATTGCATAATTGTTACAACAATCAAGAATATTGTGTCACTATCAGCATCTAGTGTGTTTACTCTCATGCAAGTGTGATCTACTTTCCCTACAACATTTTTTACTTTCATGGAAGTGTGATCTACTTTCCTTGTAATTTACTTTCCTACAAGAATGCTTTATTTTCCTACTAAGTGTGGTGTGTTTTGATTAGTTGGTGACTTGTGAAAGCATCTTCATCTTGTATTATGAAAACATTTAAATTACTACAACTTCAAGACACATACTAGATTACAATAACACATATGGTGCATGGCAGTGTTAAATTTGTAAGTATGGTCAGTCTTCATAATGTACATTTGGTCACTTGATTTAATTGTATTTATCGTTTTAAAACATATTTATAAATGCTTGAGTTGAAGGAAAAATTATTTTGAGACAAAGTCCCATTGAAATTTTTTAAAGATGAAAATTTGGATTTTTGAAATGTAAAATTTGGCTCCAGAAGGTGACAAGTTGGCTTCCCTCCAAGTCAAGTCATCCCAGGCCAAGAGACATGTCCATTGACCCAAGACAGACTATTATATAAAGGCAACACATTCTCTCACACAAGACAATTTCTGGGCAAGCAAGCAAAGGTCAAGAAGGATGAAGTAGGACGAAGAAGAAGGTTGAAATCTCTCTTTTTTGTCTCTCTCTCTCTTGAAACTCACACATGTGGATTAGTATCTATCTTCATGGTTCACATTTTTCTAGGGAAATTGTTATAGGGGGTCGAAATTTTTGGGTTATTGGGGAAATTGTTGTTGGGGTGAAATATCTAGAGTAACAGGCTATTGCAAGAGGGCTGAAATTACGAGTTAGACATGCATAGTAAATTGTAGGATCAGATTGGGCGACTTGGCTTGGAGGGGAATACCAAGTTTGACCATAGTTCTAGGTGTGTCTCTCATTAAACAAGAAGAATTTCTTTATTGAACAGGTTGTTTGGTTTTTCCCCATTATGAGTATTCCCAGGGTAAATCTTGTCTTCTTTTGTGTGTTGTGATCTTTACTGTTATGTTGTTCTTGATGGTTGAATTTTTGAAGTATATTTGTTGAATGATTTATCGGAATAATTTAAAGATCCACATAAAAAATAATTATTAAAATTTCAGAGATATTGCGTTAACCCAAATTGCACTAAGAAAATAAAATGGTTTCAGAGCTTTGGTGAAGGAATAAAGGAACATTGAGATCACCTTGACAAAACCCTAGAGAGAATTTTATTCAATTCCTTTTTGTAGATTGGTTTCTATAGCTTATTCTATGAAATATGGAAACAAGCTAGAGGGAGCATCTAATTTTAGAGTTTGGAAAGTTAGAATATATATTCTTCTTGCCAAGAACAAGGTTTTGGACGTTATGAAAGGAAAGGTTGTTGAACCAGAAGATGATGCAGGAAAATAAAAGATCGAGGAGGATGACATCAATGCTATGAACATTATAATGGACTTCATTAGGGATCATTTGGTTCCATACATTGCAAAACTTGCTTCTTCAAAGATGTATAATGCCCTAATGAATCTCTACACCATTAAGAACATTAGTTAATCAATAAGCTTGAAGAACGAACTTTGAAATAGAAGGACAACTAATGATGATACCATGGTTTCTTACTTTGTAAGGATTTCTCAAATAAGAGATTGGATCCAAGCAAACGAAGAATCCATTCTTTCTCAAGCACTGGTGATTACAACACTCAATGGTATTCCTAGATCATGGGATGATTTTGCAGCAGGTATAAATAGTTGGGAGGAAGCTCTTTCATTTGAACAACTATGGACATCGTGTGATCTAGAAGAAGCAAGATTAATGACTAGAGATCGTCAACAGTGAGGAAGTTCAATCCATTGTAATGCATTTCAAGAACAAGGGAAAGAAGAAGTTTGGTCCTCAACACAAGAATTCAGGAAAGGGATATTCTTCCTTTAATAATAAGAAAGAATTTTTAAAGATCCAATGTTATGGCTATCAGGAATATGGACAATCAAGGGAGAATGTCCTAACATGGCTAATAACAAGAAGAGAAAGGAAAACAAAATGCTTCCACAACAAATTTTGAAGATGAAAAACCAAAGAAGACCAAAGCTGATAAGGAGATTTTTTATTTATTTTTATTTATTTATTATTAATTTTTTTTTTTTTAATTCTGCTTTGACAGGTTCCTTTGCATATGATGATGACCTGTGGCTAGTAGATAGTGGAGCATCAAGGCACATGGCTAGAGTGTGGGAATCTTTCAAGCATGACAAAATAGAAGTTGTATCAAAGGGTTGAATTAGGAGACAATAACAGTTATGTAGTCAAAGGAGTTGGAAGGGCATCCATAAAGTTGGAAACTGGTAACAATGTACATCTCAAAAAATTTCTTTATGCACCAGGTTTGAAAAATAATATTGTCTTTATTTCTTGTTTAAAATATAAAGGAGATAGATTTTCTTTTGTGGATGGAAAATTATTTATTTGGTCAAAAGGCTCTAGTGTAGATGTTGTTGGGGTTATTTGGATTCGTGATGGAAGATTTTATAGACTTGTGATTTATCTAGATCAAGCACTAGTAAATGACGAGATAAATCCAAGTGAATTATGGTACATAAGGTACATACATCTTCATTTTAGAGCATTGGATGAATTGAGTCAAATAGTGTCAGGGGTTCATGAATTGTAGATAAAGAACAATGGTGTATGCAAAGGTTGAACTCTTGGGAAGAACATCAAGAAACCATTTCCGAACAATGATAACAGATCTAAGGAAGCCTTGGACTTGATTCATTATGATGTATATGGTCCAATGCCTGTGAAATTTCTAGGTGGTTTGTTGTACTATGTGGCATTTATTGATGAATTCTCTCGTAAGACATGATCTCTTGAAGACTAAGGATGAGGTATTTGATAAGTTCTAGGAATTCCAATTTGAAGTGGAAAACATGAAAGGAAGGAAAATCATGATACTAAGATATGACAATAGAAGAGAATACACCTCAAAGGAGCTTGTTGCTTTCTGCAAGCAGGATGAGATTAAGAGGTAATTGATTGTCCCCTATAATCCAAAACATAATGGTGTAGCAGAATGAAATAACATGTCCATTGAAGAATTTTTCATGGCCATGATGCATAATTTTGATTTTCCATTTTTCTTATGAGGGGAAGCATAACAAACAACAATGTACATTCAAAATAGAAATCTTCATAAATTTATGGAAGGTATGACTCTTGATGAAGCTTTCTCTAAAAGGGAGCCAGAGGTTGGTCACATGAAGGTCTTTAGTTGTCCTGTATATATATTCATGTTCCTAAGGATATGAGGAACAAGCTTGATCTTTTAGGAAATTAAGGCATACTTGTTGGGTACAACAAATCATCGAAGGATTACAAAGTATACATTTCAGAGCAATGACAGATTGAGGTTAGTTAAGATGTCACCTTCAATGATAAAGTAGCATATTGGAAGTCTAAGGAAGTCTTTGTAGATTCCTTGGATGAAGTAAAGTAGGAGGTATTTTTTGAAGAAAATTCGAGTTCTACAGAATGTATCGAAAGAGACCAACATGGCTTAGATCTACATTAGTAGAAGCAGCAGGACATGGAACTCCTGATAGCACATCTAGAGAAGCTAAGAAACCTAATATGTTCTCTAGTTACACTGCTCTCATGACAAAACTCATTGATGAACCAATAAGATTAAAGACGACGATGCCAACCATGGGGGATGATTCACCATTATTGGAGTAAAAAAGTAAAAAGATTAAAAAATAATAAAATAATAAAACTACTTTTTCAACTTATCTCCCTAATTTTTTACTCAAATTTCAAGCGGGAGTACTCTTTGGATGCAAAATTTAATTCTTCATCCAATGATTACCCATGTTACATACTTTTGATGGACCCTACTACACGAAAAATGATAAATACATGAAAAAACGTTATTGCAATCACATTTTTCATGTATTTCTCATTTTTTCGTGTAGCAGTGTCCATAAAAGTATGCAACTCCTTGGATGAAGAATCAACTTATGCATCCAACGAGTGTTTCCACTTAAAATTTGAGTAAACCCATAGGGAGATCAGTTGAAAATACAAGTTGAAAACATATTTTTTTCATTTTTTCCCTCTAAAATTTGATGTTGTAATCTAATATTACTTTACTATTTCCACTATTATTTTATAATTTCCTTAGGAGGCCCATTTTAGACCTCAAAATTCCCCTAATGGTTGAAAAGTGTAACAAGGTTCGGCCTTCATAATGACAAGTGTAATTGTGATTTTATGTAATTGATGAAAAGAAGAAAATAAAATTATTATTGTAATTCTTGTCTCATGGATTTCATGAGCAAGAAATTTTATTTTTTAGTGATGGCTCCCATTGTGAGCCTTCAGGATTTGTCATCAGGTCATAAATGTCAATTTGAGTTAATGTCATGTACGAAGGCCCTGTTAGCTCCCTGTAATCAGTAAGATTGGCAAAGTCCGACAGCAGGGAGAAACATCATTTCAACCACTTTGGGATTCTAGGATCTAGCCCTCCTGAATCCGGAGAGGGATCTCTCCAATAAGTGCAAAGATGGATTTGTCTTTCAAGTTTTGGGTAATGATATTAGGCCAGTTATGAAGGCCGAGGGTTTTTGTTTGTTTTTGGATGGTTGAGCATGATTATGGCTTGAGTGGAAAGTTCTAAATGCAAAGAGTTTCAAAGGTGAGAAGTTGCAAGCACATAGAACAAGCTTTGGCAAAAAAGATAGATAATTGCAGGTTTTAGTCCATTGGGCTATGGAGTCATAATAGGGTTTTAATTGAAACAACCAGGTTCAAGAGTGTTCTATGGGGCAAGTCATCTATGTCTAAGGATCTCTTTAAAGTTGATTTATGGAATGAAATGATACAATGGGAGGGGAATTAAACAAATGAAGAACAAAGAGCAGCCCATGATCTAGTAAGTACTTTGAAACTAGCCAACCTTTGACAAACACTTAAGAAAAACATAAAAGCAATCCAGGATCTGGTAAGTACTTCGAAACTAGCCAGCCTTTGATATACTTTCAATAGAAAAACATTTAAACACAAGGGAAACACAAATGATAACAAAGAATGGTCTAAGATCTGGTAAGTACATCGAAACTAGCCAGTGTTCAACACATTCCTAGGGAAACTTTCAGTCAGTCTTTTGGGATAAAACTAGGACCAGGGCTCACCATATCTTCCTTAGTTCATCTCTACTTAACATGAAATGAAAATAAATTTCAAGAATAACAACTAGCTAAGACAGTAGGATGAGGGAACGCCAGCATTCCTAACTGCTTAAACTGAATTAAATCATTCCCAAATAACACAAATTGGAAGAAAACATTCGGATAAAGCTTATCAGTCAGAGAAGGGTACTGTCATACATTAAATCCTAACTCTATGCTTGTTTTTATTTATCAGAGAAGATGAACAAAGTGGAAACAGAAATAAAATACCGATTTACAAGAAGAAAAACATCACCGTTGACATAGATCAGGATCCCATAAATCAGCTTGTATTGATGCTTCAAACCAGTTACAGCTTTAAGTCCAGTGTTTCAGGTCAGCAATCATCTTCACTACTCAGCCTAACTATTCTATCACAAGCAGAGCTCCAAGAGCCTTTGAACATTATTTACAATCAGAAGTTAAGAGCTCAAGTATATTTCAAAGTTTTGCAACCAACATTTTCTCATCTTCTATAGAAGTATTTATAGAAGAAAAGAGGAGGTGGGATCTGATAAAAGATATCCTGGGTCAATTAATACAGATTAGTGCTTCTCGGCTTTTGAGGGGCTCAATGGAGAAGAGTACAGATATTCTCACTGTATTAATTGATTTATATTAAAGATTAAGCTCGGTGGGAGCTTTTGTTGACTTTTAAGGCTCTGTTTTAGGATGTAATAACTCTGCTGATATTTTGCATTAAGTTCCTTTGGCATAATTAATTCTTTGGCTGCGTTGAGGCAAATATTTGATTTTCTAATCAATAACTTCGACCTCTATTTGAATGCTTTGAGGCAATAGGTGGCGCTGTGGTAGCTGAGAGGAATCAATTGGCCTCTGTTGTGGCGGTGGAGGCTTTTCTGTCTGATAAATATTTATGATTTTTCTTTAACTGTTTTTAATTTGGAGGATTAGGCTTTTGATAATCAATCTTAGCCGTAATCCCCCCAAATTTGTCTTCAATCTTCTGTTTCTGCTGTGTTTAAATCTTCGGCACTGATACTCTTTTGATTCATTTAATAGTTAGTGTCTTGTTGATGTGCAGGGTCTACAAAGGCTCTGAATGGCATCAATGCCCATGAAGCATTGACGAGACGTGGAGTTCAAACCCTTGTAGTTCTTTCCCTTTGATAACCAGAAGTCTAGAGGATCGTCACCCTCAGCTTTCTTTTCCTTTATTATTATGGGAAAAACATTTGAAACCTGCACAATACACAAAAACATTATGAAATCCTGCGTTGTGAGGTAAACTGCTTCAGAGGGTGTGGGGAAGGAGCGAGGTCGTTGGATGGTAGCATCCAACGGCGGAGATCTACGTAGAAGCTAAAAAGGAGAGCAGAGGGAGCTTTTAAGTCAGATTTGTCGATCTGCAAAGATCGACGGTCGAGAGCGATCGGGAGAAAATAAAGCGAGGGAGTCACTTTATAAAGAAATGGCGAAAATTTGATGAGATAACGTTAAAAACCTTTGTTCGGAGGAAAATATATTGAAAATAACCTTCAGGAGTTCAGGATGATCGTGGGCTGTCGGATGAGATTGGCCCAATGAGATCAATGGCTGAGGAGGTGCGTGATGCAACATAAAGGAAAGAGGGAAAGCAGTTTCGGGTTGTAAAACAACTGTTTTTGCGTGAGAAAAAGGCGGGTAGGCGGTATTGCCTTTTGAAACGCGATATGCGTCCCCGCCTAACACTTGGCATCAGAAAACCACCTATTTCGTGTGCCCTTTGAAAAAATAAACTTCGCGTTGAAAGCTACACGATATAACCTGTGGGCCGTTAGATCTGGGGCCTCAGATCTGACGGAGGAGAATGAGCGTGAAATGGATTAGATGCGCGGGCAGATAGCGGGGAGGGCGGATTCATTATGGGTTGTTCGATCAGGGGATCGACGGTGGAGATTTAAATCTGGGGTTTAAAACAAAAATATATAGGGGGAGAAAAGTTGAAGTAGGACCATTGATCTGCAGAGATCAACGACCAGGATTGGCTGAAAAACATTATGAGCGGGGCAACATATTTTTAGACCAAAGTCGGGAAATGTGAGCTGGACACGTGGACGGTCCAGATGCAATCAGAAGCAAAGGCATCGGCAGGGCAAGGAACTTGGAGTGCGATGGAGCGATTAAGCGCTGGCTGTTGATCTGAGGATCAGATCAACAGTGGGGAATGAATCAGAGGATTTTGAAGGCAGAGGAAGGCTAGCAATCAGAGAAAATGTGGGCCGTTGGATCTGGGAAGGCAGGGAAGAGATCAACGGTCCAAGATAGATTGAGGAATGGCCAATCAGAGGGGATACAAAAGTGAGCCCGATAAAACCTGCGATGCGATCATGCGCTGGCCGTTTGATCAGCTTTAGATCAACGGTCGATATCATTTTAAAACTCACACCAGAGGAAACCCTTTATAATATATGAAAACCCAAAAATTTAATAAAAAAAAGGTTTTATGCATCGGGGCGGAATATAAATATATGAAATGCATGGCGCCCGACTGCGGGGCCTTTGGTTTATATGAAGGATAATAGGCCCGAGGCTTATATATGAAAATGGCCTATCGCATCGGAACTTTTGGTGCTGTCTTTCAATCTAACCATTTTGGATTTTGCGATGCGATTGGCGCTTGGAACTTTAACTCTTGGTCCCAGGCGAAGTTATATGGAGTAAAGCGGGGAGCGAAGTTTAATACAATGGGGCTTCAATCGCATCGGAACTTTTGATGCGGGTCTTTCAATCTACCCATTTTTACATTAAAAATCATAACTCCAGCGGGTTTAGACCAAAACTTTAGGTAAGTGGGTTTTTTTATTTACAAAGGAAAATATCAATCGGGAATGGATTATTCCAAGGTTTAAGCGCCCGATTGCGGGCCCACGGATTATATGAAGTATTAATATGATCGGGAGCTGTGTACAAGGGCTTAATCGCATCAGAACCTTTTAATATGGCAAATAGACTTATGCGCTTTGATCTTTCCGATGTGATAAGCGCTTAAATGGCTTAGCGCTTGGTTCTAGCACTAGGGCATATAATGGGGAAGTGGTTAGGACCTAGCCCAAGGGTGCTTAAGTCTGTAATACAAAAAAGGTGTTTTTAATGAAAATTTTTCAAGTTTTCAATGGATTTTGGGGTTTCGACAGAGTTAAAAAAAGGAGTCTTAAACTCTGTAAAGGAGATTTTATGAAGGGGAACAAGGGAAAAATGGAAAAGAGAGGAATTTTATGAGGAAAAGAGGAGGCAAAATGGAGGTTAGTTTTGAGGTGGAGGGAAAGGAAAATTGATGTTTGCAATAGTATTTTCTCTTATGGAATCAGCAGAATTTATGATTTCTAAATGAAAACAACAGTGAAGATTGAAACAAGGGCATGATGTCTTCAAGAGTCTTCAAGAGATAACACTTTTTAGCAATAAAATTTGTTGCTTGAAGGCTCCAAAAATTTTTTAGCCACCATTTTATATGACAAATTTTATTGGTGGCTAACAGTGGCTCCACTTGGGGATGCTGCCTTCTTGAAGGCATCAAGAACTTCAGACTTGCATTCTCTGGGAGGCTGATCAGTGCCTTATCTATTGGGTTGCCTTTCTTTACTTGGATGATATTTTTGTTCTGAAAAATGTCAGCATCCATGGAAAACAATAGAACTTCATCTATACAAGCTTTCTACCTACCCAATCCTACTGATCTAACATTTTTTCTTCTTTAGAGTGCACTTGGATTGGCAAACTCTTTTCTCAACATTTTATTCTTTTGAAGGCATAAAACTAATCTAATTCTACTCCTTATTTCTCCATGGACTCAGATTAAATAGTTGAGTCCATATGTTTCTCTACCTAATATACCAATATGTTAGGATTAAACAGTCTAACAGATTTTTATTCTCTAAATTCTACAATAGAAATTCAAAGGCATACAAGTCAGGATTGAACAGTCTAACTTGATACTGATCTATGGCATAAAAAACAAGCTGCACATAGATCTTATTTTGCAGAAAATTAAAACAAAATGGAATGCTTAAGATCTGAAAGTTCAAAGCACTCCCTTCATCTTTTTTTAGCTCTGTTTTTACTTATGTTTGAGCTATTTTTCCTTTATCCACTGGTCCAGATTTTGAGCTGATTAGAACCAGTTATTCCTCTGTTTTGACTGAGAATTTCAAGCAGATTTGAGTCATTCATGTTTTGAAAACATAGGTTCAGATTTTGAGCATGTTTGAACCTTTAATTTCTAGCCTAATCTACCTACTGATAAGCCAAGATTAAACAGTTTGGAAAATCAAATTCACTATCTTATCAGCAATAAATTTAAAACTAATTAGTCAAGATTAGGATGTTTGACTAACTAGAAGTGTGTTTTTCAAGAGTGGCATTTAAGCTTTCACACGTTCATATTTGTTTCTCTTTTTGATGGTATGGGGTTGTACCTTTATTGTTTTTACAATCTGCCATCTTTTCTTTCTTTCACTGTTTTTGTATTTTTGATTTTTCTAACTTTGAATGCAATGGTGGATGAAATATTTATAATGGAAAAAAGATAAAAAAAGACTTTTCAAAACATAACATAGATCAAGAGAAGTAATGTTTAAGCATCCTGCCATTGACAAGACCCCCAAACAATTCTGCTTCATTCAACTCTTGTAAGAAAAAGACATTATTACCAGCAGCTGAATGGATGAGATAAGGGCCAAGCCATAAGTTGTCAAATTTTCCATGCTTGCCCTTGTCTTCTCTCCTTGAGTCCCACTTTAAAACTTTGTCCCCAACATTAAAATTGCTGGCCTTTGTTCTTTTGTCAAAAATCTTTTTGATTATGAGGGGTTTCCGCAGTGCATTATATTAGATATCATTTTTTGGATTCAACTGCGTTAATTTAGTCATTCATCTATGAACATTTCCATGAGAGGTAGTCGTAAATGACTAATTTCTCATGATTTTTGAATAGTCCACTTAGCACTCATTGCATCGGGTGATGCTCACAGGGGTGAAGAAGTGGGATTGAAACTAGTGAAATGAATCACATAGCGCCAATCATCACTTCTCGTGGTATTGCACCTCAACCTCAGACTTCATGTGAGGTCACCCATCCTGTAATTTCTCTGCCAAGGCATGTTGCTTAATCGTGGAGTTTTCCTTATTGAGCCCACTTAGTTTGCCACCCCATTTGCAAATGGGGGTGCAAGCTAAGTGGGCGATTGTGGGGAAAACTCCACAGTTAAGCGCGTCGTGAGCGTAGGAGAGTTCCGGGATGGGTGACCTCCCTAGAAGTCTTGGTTACTGGTGCAAGCCCCCGGAAGTGATGATTGACGCTATGTGATTCATTTCACTAGTTTCAATCCCACTTCTTCACCCCTGTGAGCATCACCCGATGCAATGAGTGCTAAGTGGACTATTCAAAAATCATGAGAAATTAGTCAGTTACGAATACCTCTCATGGAAATGGTCATAGATGAATGACTAAATTAATGCAGTTGAATCCAAAAAATGATATCTAATCTTTTTGATGTTGTCTTGCTTTTGCAATGCTTTGTTATAAACCTCCTCTCTGGTTTGCTGAAGGTGAATAGTCTGATTTATCCTTCTGATCATATCATTGTCTTTAGACTAAACCTCTTGAATCAACTTCATAACTGGCACACCAAGGCTGGTAGGAAAGATTGCATCAATGCCATACACAAGCTGGTAGGGTGACATGCCAATAGATTTCTTCAAAGTCAATCTGTCAACCCAAAGTGCATGCACAAGCTTTGTGTGCCAAGACTTCTTGTTGTCCTCCAAAAACTTCTTGATTATGTTCACTAAACTCTTGTTTGAGGATTCTGAAAGTCCATTACCTTGAGGGTAATAGGCCGTGGAATGCCCCATTGTTATCTGATATTTGTGACAGAACTCAACCATCTTCTTTGATCCAAATGCTGCTGCATTATCAGTGATGATCTTGGTAGGACAACCAAATCTAGAGAGAACATTATTCTCCATGAACTTTATAATAACAGAATCATTGGCTTGCCTACAGGGGATGGCTTCTATCCAATTAGTGAAGTAGTCCGTGGGGGTGAGAATCCATCTATGCTGAGCTGAAGATGATGGATGGATTTCACCTATGAAGTCAAGTCCCCACTGTTGAAAAGGGGCTTCAACAGTGATTGGATGCAGAGGCATAGGTAGCATCTTCCTTTTGCCTTCAAAAAGTTGACATTTATGACAGGCAATTATCATCTTATGTACATTAATAAAAAGAGTAGGCCAATAGTAACCAACCCTCAAGATTTTGTTGGCTGTTGTCTTCCAGTATAAATGGCCTCCACACCCTCCTTCATGGAACTCGTGCTTAACCTTCTCTGCATCAAACTCAGGCAAAAATTTAAGCAATATACCACTTGAATTTTTCCAATAAAGACATCTACCTATAATGAAATAGTTTACAGCTTTCAATTTCAAAAACCTTGCCTTTGTTTTTGTCAAACTAGGAGGTGTATTCAAATTAAGCAAAACATAAAGAATATCAGCATACCAAGAGGAATTCATAAAATGATCTTCAACAATGGGAGTTGAGATTTCCTCTTGATCATCTAAAGCATTAATCATATTAATATCAAGAACTTCAAAATTGGATTCAGCCATCAACCTAGCTGGACCTTGGCCTTTGAAGAATTTAGTGGGTTTTATCTCTAAATCATATTCAAGAATAACAACAATCCACTTACCTCTCTTACCATCTGGGTCCTGTGTTAGAATATCTTTGACAACTGAATTTGGGGCGAAGGCAATGATGTGTGAGTGCAAGATGTATACTTTGAAGTCTTTCAAAGCCTTAACCAAAGCAAAGGCTTGCTTTTCCATAATGTTATACTTCAGAGGGGCATCTCTCAAAGCCTTGCTAAATAATGCAATAGGCTGCTCTTGTCCTTGTGGATTTTTCTGTAAAAGGACAACAACTATTGTATGTTCTGATGAAAATAAAAAAATAAAAAAATCTTTTGAAAAATCAGGACTTATTAGAACCGGTGTTTTGGTTAACACTTGTTTCACCAGTTCAAAGGAATTCTTTGATTCCAAGGTCCATTTTACCCCTTGCTCCTTCTTCAACATGTTTGTGATATTCCTAAGGAGCTCAGCCAAGTTGGGGATGAACCTTCTCAAAAAGTTAATATTTCCAATGAAAGATTGCAACTCCTTGATGTTTCGAGGATGAGAGATTTGCAATATGGCCTCAATCCTCTTTGGATCTATCTTAATACCATCTTCTGAAATAATGTGCCCAAGAAGTTTACCTTCTTGGAGGCCGAATAATGCTTTCATGGGGTTCAAAGATATACCAAACTTTCTACATCTCTCGAAGACTGTTCTTAAATGTGGTAAGTGCTCTTCATCTGTCTTTGAAAAAACAGTAACATCATCAAGGTATATAATGATGAAGTAGCCCAGTTCTTCGGAGAATGCTATGTCCATGGCTCTCTGAAAAGTTGCTCCAGCATTCATTATACCAAAGGGCATTTTCACATACATGACAGTGCCCCAAGGTGTAGTGAATGTTGTCTTTAATTGATCATCAGGGTGAACTAAGATCTGACTGTACCCTGAGTAGCCATCAAGCAAAGAAATTCTTCTAGACCCCACCATCCTCTGTAGAATATGATCCATCTTAGATAAAGGGTAGTTGTCTTTCAATGAAGCTTTGTTTAAATCTCTAAAGTCTATACAAAGCCCGATCTCTCCAGTTTTCTTCCTAACTGACACCAGATTAGACACCCACTCAGAATATCTAATAGGGACAATAATACCAGCTTCATACATTTTCTTGATTTCCTTCTCAACCAAAGGCAACTGAACAGGGTTTATTCTACGCAGCTTCTGTTTGAATGGTTTTTGGTTTTCCTTGAAAGAGATTTTGTGCTGTATTATTTAAGTGTCATAGGATTTAAGATCTTCGTAACTCCACGCAAAAACATCAAAAAATTCCTTAAACAACTCTATGTATTTGAGTTTAATTTGAGCTGGTAAGGTCTTAGACAGTTTTATCAGCATTGGTTTAAGTTCACTGCCTATATTGCACTCTTCCACTTCAGTCTCTACAGGTTCCAGTTTTGGCTTCTTGGCCACGTTGTTAAAATCAAACGACTCTTCTAAAGGGGCTAGACCCTTAGGCAAACTTTGATCTTTGGACTGTAGGGTTTCTAACTCCTCTGTTTCTAACTCTGCAGTCAATTCTGTTTGGGTTTCAAGTTTTCTAGACAGTAGCTTAATATTAACAAGTTAAGGAGACGGTTCTTCTTCACCAAGAAAATTTTCTTCACTATTGCAGTCTGTATCATAATTTGAATTTGAACTATGTAGTTCGAATTCATTTCTGAATTGCATGAAGTCTTCTATTTGTTTGTCTCCGTCGAACACCTGCCAATATTTTTCGTTATCAGGAACAACTAGTTTGAATTTTATTTGAGTTGTGCAGTCTTTGGTTTCATATGGCATTAAGTATGTTCTAGCTGCAATGGCTAAGTTGTGGGCCGCAATATTTTTTTTTCTTGGGACAAAAATTACCTGGTATTCCTCAAAAGTTTTTAGAAGATCCACGACATCGTTTCGATAGGCCCTAAGTCTTGGGTGGTTCGCGTTGTATTCCCCGTTGAATTGCCTAATGATTAATTCAGAATCCCCATATGCTCTGATTCTTTTGGCTCCTAACTTTTTCAACAAACGCAAGCCTAAAAGCAAGGATTCGTATTCCGCTATGTTATTTGAACACTGGAAGTTTAATCTACAGGAAATGATTTCTGTGTGATTGTTTTCAGTGTTGCATATCCAGACACCTGCACCAGCATTAGTTCTAGTGCATGACCCATCGAAGTTCATACTCCACAGAGGACTAGATTCGGGTTCATCTGTTTGGTGTTTGTCCTCTTCAACTAAAGTGCTTTCGGGTTGTTGTGGAATATCATCACTTAGTTGTATTCGTTTCAACTCCTCAGGTTTTTTGCTGTGTTGAGGGTTGCTTTCTTGACTATCAAGGTTAAAAAGTTAAGGACGCATGACTTGAAGCTCAAGACCTGTGTTTGGTTTGCTAAAGTTTTCAAATGCAGCAAACTGTTCTGACACTTCTGTGGTGTTCACCTCTTCCTCTCTATCGGCCATTAATTCTGTTAGAGCGACTTGTTCACTAAACGATTCATCATTAAACAAAATAAAAGAATCAAGGCCTGTATTTACAGAGTACATAGGAGAGTTTTGTGGTCTGTCTTGGCTTGTAACTGTGTATTGCATATGGGACTCCCTGTAAAGTCTTCTTGTCTGGTTGAAAACAGGGATGGTCGCATAGGTCATGTCCATCTGCATAGTTCCTTGTAACTCAACCCCCTAAGATCTTGATAATAGAATTCCATACTTTGGGGGAACATCAGCCACAACAATGTCCATTACTAAACATTTGGCTGGGATTTGGGCTAAGTTAACGCAGAGATATTTGATTAATCCTAAACATTTTACTCTGCTCGAGTCAAAGGAGTAAAGGTCTTTATAAGGTCTTGTGATTTCTAGACCGAGGCTCTCCATCACAGCTTTAGGCATTAAATTATGAGAAGCCCCGGAATCATGCATAGCGTTGTGCAAAATCTTGTCATGAACGTTTAAACTTACATAAAAGGGAGGAACATGTCCCTCTTGATACTTACCTTCAATCTTTGGACCAAAAATAAGCTCTGGTTGGTCATCATTAAGATTGACTGTGTCATTATTCTCTTCAATGTTTAAAGCCTTCAAAATTTGGGTCCTATATACATTTTGGGCAGCTAACTCAGTCAAGGGAACAGAGATTTTAATTTTGGAAATTTCCTACTCTAGGCTGAAAGAAATTTGATTCTTTGAAGTACTTGTCTCAGCCTTATTAGCTGCCACTCTATCAGCAACATCTGCTTGCTGATTTGTTCTATTTACATTTGACAAAATGGTTTTAACAGGAGTACTAGTTGAAGTGTTAGTACTGCTAAGGTCCGCACTCTGTTTTGTAATGTTTTGAGTGCCTTTCTCTCTACCTTTATCAGAATTTACAACCATTGTTTTGTCCTTTTGTTTGACAACTTTAGGCTTAGTCGCAGTGTTGTTTTGTGAAGATTTGTCAGAGGTTTTAGTGTTGGGAGTTTGTTGACTGGTTTTTCTTCTCAGGTCATATTCTCTTTGAGACTCTATGATGACATTTTCCATGTCTCGATAACAACTTTCATCATCATCTCTTTTGTCATCATAAGGCGTGTAAAGACCTTGCTTTCTATCATAATGAATCTCAAAGTCATCATTATCTACTCCCAACATGTTGATATCATCTTCCTCTGTTATTTCATCTGTTTCCTCAACCTCACTCACATAGTTTTGATGAAAGGGAGGAGTGATCTGTTGATCATCTTCCCTAGGTCTGTTTGGAGGTTGGTTCCTTATAAAATTCTGATTCTGGTTCTGGTTTCTGTTTTGAGGAGCAGTTTTGTTTTGAATTGCTTGTGCTCTCTCAAGGATGCTCATTTTCTTCATCATATCCTCCATCATTTTTTCCATCTTTGAGCTGGAAGTGGAAGGGGTAGATTCCTCTCTGAAGGATACTCTCTTCTCATTTTTCATTCTTGCTCTCTTCTCCATTAAGTTAACTTCCACAGCAAGAGCTCCTTTTTGCATATCTTCAAGAGTTGCATGATCTCTCTCTCTCAGTTGATAGGCCATCTCGGGGTGAAACCCTTCAGGAAACTTGTTTAGAACCGAGCCTTGTGGAGGTTTTAAATTTGGGGAAAGTGCATTGTGCACACTATTAAATCTAGTGCAGTAAGCTTGCACACTCTCCCCAGTGTTTCTATGGAGGTTCTTATAATCAGAAAGGACTTGGAGAGGATTCTTCTTCACTTCCCATTTGTTTAAGAATGTCTGATGGAAGGCTTGGAGATCATTGATACTATGGGGGGTTAAGCCTTTAAACCATTTTCTTACTTCTCCCCCCAGACTTTGAGAAAATAATCTAAGCTTGACAGAATCATCATCAATTTCATTTCTGTCAAAGTAGTCATTCATCTTATCCACATGTTGTGATGCAGTAGTAGCATTACTAGCATCATATAATGGAATTTTGGAATGATAGTCCTGTGGAAGATTGACTAATGGTACAGGAAGGACTAAGGGAGCATACCATGCTGCCATGATATGTGGTGGAGGTGGATTTACAAGAGGCAGATTAACAAAAGGTAAAGTGGGTTGAAGTGGAGTGGTTTGAACAATGGATGTAGGATGAAGAGATGTGGATGGACCAGGAATAGATTGGTGAGCTGATCTTGGATGAGAAACACCTAAATTGGAAAGGAAATGTAGATCAGGTGGTGTTGTTTCTCTATTACCAGGATGTTCACTTGTTTCGGGAGATGAAAGTGAAGACTCAGAATCTAGCTGAATTATATCATCAAATGACCTAGTTCTAAAGGGATTTACTAAGTCAACTTGTGATTGTTGTAGAGCTGAAAGATTTTTAGGAACTGAATTAGCTCTCAAGGGTGATCTGAAAACATTTGATAATCTAATCCTAGGAGACTCCCTAAGGATACTTTCCGAGTTATCAACTATCTCAGGTGGATCTGGGTCAGGATAGGCTCTAGTATGAATGTTTCTAGGAGCCACTATGCTGTGTTTTTCAGACCCAACTAAACAAGAAAAGTTCAATCAGATATGACAGTCATTAAAAGGTTAACTGATCTTTTTAGAAAAATTTTAATCCTACAGTCCTCTAACTGATTTCAATGATATTATAATGATAATGGTTCTTCCCAGTGGAGTCTTAAGGTCTGTTAAGGATTGTGGAGTCGCCAAGTGGAATTTTTTAGCTGTTTTGGAGGTAAAAGGTTTTATGGTCTACCACCATGTTTATTGAATTCCAATATGAAATATTTTGGGGTTTTCTCAGTTATTTTTCAGTTGTGTGGTTTCTAAGAGTGTCCTAAATCTGTTTCAAAACTTAGCTATGGTTATGAGACAAAGACAGTCTACTCTTATGGCTAAGCCAACTGATTTTTCAAGGTTAGATAAACTCTTATGAGAATCCTAGGGTTTGCCTAGTTTGTCACTGATTCAAACAAGTTTCATCATGATTACCGTCAGTTTGGTAGTGCTTGAAAAGGTTGCTTTTAACTCACGAAGTTTGTATGAAATTTCAAGGGAACCAGAGATTCTGGGTTCGCTCCCCAGCGGAGTCGCCAGAAATGTTAGCTCCCTGTAATCAGCAAGATTGGCAAAGTCCAACAGCAGGGAGAAACATCATTTCAACCACTTTGGGATTCTAGGATCTAGCCCTCCTGAATCCGGAGAGGGATCTCTCCAGTAAGTGCAAAGATGGATTTGTCTTTGAATTTTTGGGTAATGATATTAGGTTAGTTATGAAGGTCGAGGGTTTTTGTTTGTTTTTGGATGGTTGAGCATGATTATGGCTTGAGTGGAAAGTTCTAAATGCAAAGAGTTTCAAAGGTGAGAAGTTGCAAGCACATAGAACAAGCTTTGGCCAAAAAGATAGATAATTGCAGGTTTTAGTCCATTGGGCTATGGAGTCATAATAGGGTTTTAATTGAAACAACCAGGTTCAAGAGTGGTCTATGGGGCAAGTCATATATGTCTAAGGATCTCTTTAAAGTTGATTTATGGAATGAAATGATACAATAGGAGGGGAATTAAACAAATGAAGAACAAAGAGCAGCCCAGGATCCGGTAAGTACTTTGAAACTAGCCAGCCTTTGACAAACACTTACGAAAAACATAAAAGAAATCCAGGATCTGGTAAGTACTTCGAAACTAGCCAACCTTGGATATACTTTCAATAGAAAAACATTTAAACACAAGGGAAACACAAATGATAACAAATAATGGTCTAAGATCTGGTAAGTACTTCGAAACTAGCCAGCTTTCAACACATTCCTAGGGAAACTTTCAGTCAGTCTTTTGGGATAAAACTAGGACCAGGGTTCACCATATCTTCCTTACTTCAACTCTACTTAACATGAAATGAAAATAACTTTCAAGAATAACAATTAGCTAAGACAGTAGGACGAGGTAACGCCAGCATTCCTAACTGCTTAAACTGAATTAAATCATTCCCAAATAACACAAATTGGAAGAAAACATTCGGATAAAGCTTATCAGTCAGAGAAGGGTACTGTCATACAATAAATCCTAACTCTATGCTTGCTTTTCTTTATCAGAGAGGATGAACAAAGTGGAAACATAAATAAAATAACGATTTACAAGAAGAAAAAAATCACCGTAGACATAGACCAGGATCCCATAAATCAGCTTGTATTGATGCTTCAAACCAGTTACAGCTTTAAGTCCAGTGTTTCAGGTCAGCAATCATCTTCACTACTCAGCCTAACTATTCTATCACAAGCAAAGCTCCAAGAGCCTTTGAACACTATTTACAATCAGAAGTTAAGAGCTCAAGTATATTTCAAATTTCTGCAACCAACATTTTCTCATCTTCTACAGAAGTATTTATAGAAGAAAAGAGGAGGTGGGATCTGATAAAAGATCTCCTGGGTCAATTAATACAGATTAGTGCTTCTCGGCCTTTGAGGGGATCAATAGAGAAGATTACATATATTCTCATTGTATTAATTGATTTATATTAAAGATTAAGCTCGGTGGGAGATTTTGTTAACTTTTAAGGCTTTGCTTTAGGATCTAATAACTCTGCTAATATTTTGCATTAAGTTCCTTTGGCAGAATTAATTCTTTGGCTGCGTTGAGGCAAATATCTGATTTTCTAATCAATAACTTCGGCCTCTATTTGAATGCTTTGAGGCAATAGGTGGCGCTGTGGTAGCTGAGAGGAATCAATTGGCCTCTGTTGTGGCGGTGGATGCTTTTATGTCTGATAAATATTTATGATTTTTCTTTAACTGTTTTTAATTTGGAGGATTAGGATTTTGATAATCAATCTTAGCCGTAATCCCCCCAAATTTTTCTTCAATCTTCTGTTTCTGCTGTGTTTAAATCTTCGGCACTGATACTATTTTGATTCATTTAATAGTCAGTGTCTTGTTGATGTGCAGGGTCTGCAAAGGGTCCGAATGGAATCAATGCCCATGCAGCATTGACGAGACGTGGAGTTCAAACCCTTGTAGTTCTTTCCCTTTGATAACCAGAAGTCCAGAGGATCGTCACCCTCGGATTTATTTTCCTTTATTATTATGGGAAAAACATTTGAAACCTGCGCAATACACAAAAACATTATGAAATCCTGCGTTGTGAGGTAAACTGCTTCAGAGGGTGTGGGGAAGGAGCGGGACCGTTGGATGGCAGCATCCAACGGCGAAGATCTGCATAGAAGCTAAAAAGGAGAGCAGAGGGAGCTTTTAAGTCGGATCCGTCGATCTGCAAAGATCGACGGTCGGGAGCGATCAGGAGAAAATAAAGCAAGGGAGTCACTTTATAAAGAAATGGCGAAAACTTGATGAGATAAGGTTAAAAAACTTTGTTCGAAGGAAAATATATTGAAAATAGCCTTCGGGATTTCGGGATGATCGTGGGCCGTCGGATGAGATCGACCCAACGAGATCAACGGCTGAGGAGGTGCACGATGCAACAAAAAGGAAAGAGGGAAAGCGGTTTTAGGTTGTAAAACAACTTTTTTCGCGTGAGTAAAAGGCGGGTAGGCGGTATTGCCTTTTGGAACGCGATATGCGTCCCTGCCCGACACGTGGCATCAGAAAACCACCTATTTCGCGTGCCCTTTCAAAAAATAAACTTCGCGCTGAAAGCTACGCAATATAAACTGTGGGCCGTTAGATCTGGGGCCTATGATCTGATGGAGGAGAATAAGCGTGAAATGGATTAGATGCGTGGGAAGATAGAGGGGAGGGTGGATTCATTATGGGCCGTCCGATCAGGGGATCGATGGTGGAGATTTAAATCTGGGGTTTAAAACAAAAATATACAGGTGGAGAAAAGTTGAAGCAGGATTGTTGATCTGCAGAGATCAATGGCCAGGATTGGCTGAAAAACATTATGAGCGGGGCTACATATTGTTAGACCAAAGTCGGGAAATGCAATTTGGACCGTCCGATCTGGACACGTGGACGGTCCAGATGCAATCAGAAGCAAAGGCATCGGTGGGGAAAATAACTTGGAGTGCGATGGAGTGATTGAGTGCTGGCCATTGATCTGAGGATCAGATCAACGGTGGGGAATGAATCAGAAGATTTTAAAGGCAGAGGAAGGCTAGCAATCAGAGCGAATGTGGGTCATTGGATCTGGGAAGGCGGGGAAGAGATCAACGGTCCAAGATAGATCGGGGAATGGCCAATCGGAGGGGATACAAAAGTGAGCCCGATAAAACCTGCGATGTGATCATGCGCTGGCCATTTTATCGACTCTAGATCAACGGTCGATATCGTTTTAAAACTCACATTGGCGAAAACCCTTTATAATATTGAAAACCCGAAAATTTAATAAAAACAAAGGTTTTATGCATCGGAGCGGAATATAAATATATGAAATGCATGGCACCCGACTGTGGGGCCTTTGGTCTATATGAAGGATAATAGGCCCGGGGCTTATATATGAAAAGGGCCTATCGCATCGGAACTTTTGGTGCGGTATTTCAATCTAACCATTTTGGATTTTGCGATGCGATTGGCGCTTGGGACTTTAACTCTTGGTCCCGAGCGAAGTTATATGGAGTAAAGCAGGGGGCAGAGTTTAATACAATGGGGCTTCAATCGCATCAAAACTTTTGATGCACGTCTTTCAATCTACCCATTTTTACATTAAAAATCATAACTCCAGTTGGTTTAGACCAAAACTTTAGGTAAGTGGGTTTTTTGATTTACAAAGGAAAATATCAATCGGGAATGGATTATTCCAAGGTTTAAGCGCCCGATTGCGGGCCCACAGATTATATGAAGTATTAATATGATCGGGAGCTGTGTACAAGGGCTTAATCGCATCAGAACATTTTAATATGGAAAATAGACTTATGCGCTCTGATATTTCCGATGCGATAAGCGCTTAAATGGCTTAGCGCCTGGTTCTAGCACCAGGGCATATAATGGGGAAGTGGTTAGGACTTAGCCCAAGGGGGCTTAAGTCTGTAATACAAAAAAGGTGTTTTTAATGAAATTTTTTCAATTTTTCAATGGATTTTGGGGTTTCGACAGAGTTAAAAAAATGAGTCTTAAACTCTGTAAAGAAGATTTTATGAAGGGAACAAGGGAAAAATGGAAAAGAGAGGAAGTTTATGAGGAAAAGAGGAGGAAAAATGGAGGTTAGTTTTGAGGTGGAGGGAAAGGAAAAATGATGTTTGCAGTAGTATTTTCTCTTATGGAATCAACAAAATTTCTGATTTCTAAATGGAAACAACAGTGAAGATTGAAACAAGGGCATGATGTCTTCAGGAGTCTTCAAGAGATAACACTTTTTAACAATAAAATTTGTTGCTTGAAGGCTCCAAAAATGTTCTAGCCACCATTTGATATGACAAATTTTATGGGTGGCTAACAGGACCCTTCTTGGGCATGCTACATTTTTATATAAGTCATTAAATATATAAGAAGGCCCTCCAAGACCGAGCGAAGTCACCTCTTTCAAGTCGTCCTCAAAATAATAATAAAATCTCTCAAAAGGACACATCAGCTCACCCTTTTTTCATGTCGGCTCATTACGAAGGCTCCAACAACTATAAGTAGGTAGGTTGACCTCATTTCAGAAGGAAAAAATCGATCAAGGTTTGAAGTTAGTAAGAAGTGCGAAGGTCATCAAGAAGGAGCTCATAACCATAGAGGAGAAAGGAAGGAGAAACATCGTCTTTAGCTTTATTTTTGGCCAAATTACCTCCACACATGTGAGATTGCAGACCTATAGATTGAATAAAGAAGGCCAAAATATTAAAGTCACAATGAGAGAGGATTTTGGGTGAAGAACAACAAATATCTCAACCCGAAGTGTCAAGAATAAGTCTCCTTCTAGAGCGAGGAAGATAAGGGTCAAAGTTGGTCAAACTCATGTGCTAGGGTTTCTAAAATAGATCCAAGAAGTGCAACATTGAACCAAGGGACCAAAATTTTGAAGGGTAGCTGAGAAGAAGGAAGAAGCAAGAGGGTTGAACATCGGAAGAAGGATCTCATCAATTAGGCCTTGTGTCTTGGTCTTGGAGTGGAAAATAGGTCAAGGGTCTTGGTCTTGGTATTTGTCAATTGGAGTTTCTATAAGAAGAATATTTTTGTTCAGGTTTTCCTCTCAAGTGGGAAAGGTTTTTGCCCTGGTAGATAACCTTTATTTTTTGTCTCTTATCTCTTTATGGTTTATGCATTGGTATATGTTTGATGAAAAACAACACTATAATAATATAAGTAAAAGAAGATCTTAATATAAAGTAAAAATCATTCACAAGCAATTATCTATATAAGAGAAATCACTTAACCTTGATGACCTAGATTTCTCAACATGGTATCAGAGATAAGATGACAAAGTCAAGGAAGGGAATCTTACCAAGGGGCACTCAAGGATCAAATATTGAGAAAGAAATAAAATAAAATTGAAGGATATCAAAGTTAAGTTGAGATACACAAAGTAATATCAAACCTTAGATCGAAGAAAAAGTCTATGCCAACAATAGTCTTGGGATCCTCTAGGCATCATCAAAAGACCACAAAGACCCTCATCATGTTGAAGTGATGTACAAATCAAGGTTGCTTGAAGACCATATATACAAGAAGGAAAAGTCTACATCACATCATCATCTTGAAGAAAGTCAAAAACTTAGAAGCATTTCTACACTCATTCATCACCAAAGGAATCAAAGTATCTTGAAAGCTAGATATCCAAAAAAGGCTAGATCAAAGGGCATTGCCATCATCTTCAAAAGGATATAATGCTAGTTCCATGTCATTGAAGCAAGGTTATTCCCATTGAAAGACACATTCAATAAGTCATCATTGATCTTCATAAAAAAAGACTCTACCATCAAAGGATCCAAAGGGATCTCCCTCTCTTTGAGATCAAGGATCATTTTTGAAGAAAACTATTTTCATCAAGGAGAAGTTTTTCTATTTTCTATATCATCATTAAAATCAAGAAAGAAGCAAGGAGAAGGAAAATCCTATCAAGTAAGTATATTTATGTCCACATCTAAATCTTTCAAAATGTCTTTTTGTAAGGAAATCAACAAATTGGTTGGGGCTTCAAACTATCTTGTATGGAAGAAAATGAAAGATCTGAATCTCATTGAAAAAGAGGTTATGGAACATAACATAGTTATCGATCAAACAGGAACTATTACCTCAAAATGGGAACTCTAACAAAAAAATAAAATAAAAAAACCATGAAAAAACAACCCGAAAACAAAACGTTGTATAAATTTTCAACATTTTTTAAAAATGGAAGAAAAAGCCCTTTTTTTTATTTTTTATATTTTATATTTATTATTATTATTATTTAGGGGTGCAAAAAACACCCCGAAAATGAAAAGTTGTATTGTGGAATAACTACTACTACTTCTTCTTCTTCTTCATTTTTATTTTATTTATTTTTTATTTTTTATTTTTTTAGGGGTAAATTTTCAACATTTTTGAAAATATACGTAAAATCCATTTTTTTGTGCAAAAATCACCCCGAAAATGGAAAGTGTTGAAACAAAAATTTTAGAATAATAAAATTTTATATTAAAAAAAAAAGAAAAAAGAAAAGGAAAAAAATTTAAAATAATTGGAAAAAAAAAAACAAATTTCATTAATTTTTTTTTTCTTTTCTGAATCGGTCTACTTCTATATTGATACAAAAAAGATTACAGAGAGGCTGAGGCCTTAGGATAGCTAGCCCATAGATGCGGCATTCTCACATTACAGTGCTGACCATTGACAGACCAAAACAACTGTTTACTAACTGAAAGTACATTTGTAGCCAAGACCTTGTCCATCTCTAGAAACAGCTGATACTTATGACTGAACTGTTGACTGGAATAAAGGACTCTATTCTTCTGACCAGACAAAAACAAACGCTTCCCATGGAAAAAAACACAAACAAACACATTATAGCGCTGGAGCATTGTCCTGGGGACAGTAACATAGATAACATTATGCCGCCCACGCAGGGGAAACCGGCGATAAGGCGAAGGAGAAAGCATTTGATCTTGAAAAAGATTCGCCATCAAAAAACTGTGAAGAAGAAGGAGAAGGAGCACCTCCTTGTTACCTGAATTCAAAAACTAGCGGGCATGAACCTGTTTAAACATCATTTATGGGAGAAGGCGCCTCTTCCACGACTGGACACACATACGGATCGGGAGCATCTTCAACTGGAGGAGGGCGTTCCTTGCCTGAGAAATCACCACCTGACGGAGCGCAAGGCCCGACCTACTGGAGCTCATGCTGAGAAGCCATTCCGCCCTGAATATTCTGCAGATTATCCCTAGGGGAGCAAAACAGAATTTCATCCCCAGACGCCGGAGTTACTTCAGAGGGGGCCATAACCTGATTAACCAGATTATTTCGAAGCTTAATGGTAACAGAGGCTAGGAAATTTTGATTGTTGAGCAAACAAGGGTAGTGAAAACGGGCAGTATGAAAATGTGCACTGGAGGAAAGACAGACTTGCGCCGCAGAAGTGGAAAGACCACGACCACGACCCCGGCCTCTCCTGGGAGCAGCAACACGGCCAGAACTGGTTTCGGAGGTATTAGACGAAGAGGCGGAAGAGGGAAACGAAGGCGGCCGATTGACTTGCCCACGAGAGGAGCCACGTCTACAAGTCATTCGTGGACGCAGGCGAGGCATTATGTGCTGAGCAAGGAGGGGTGGGCGATAAACTGAAAGGGGGCTGGAGATCGTTTGCAGAGGATTCCTAAAGAAAACAGAGGAGGAGATGCTATGATTACAATAAGGTCCGAAGGAGACGTGTATTCCAGGCGAAAGATTGATGCAACAGTTCAAAGAACAGCGCTTCCCTGTGCTTGTGCACAAGCAGGGCTCAGCGTCAACCTGAGGGAAACAAGAACGCAGAGGAGAAGCACAAAGAAAAGTCCGAATGGGCGCCATGGCAGAGGGAGGTTCGAGAAAACGAGGAGAGGTTGGCTGCATTAAAGCAACATTAACGTTTACAGCCGGAATAATTAACTCCTGCATTAAGCGAGGGTGGATGGCGGTGGAGATATTCCGCGTGCCAATCCACCACACCATCAGCAGATCATACGTCTCGAAGTACACCCGCATCCGGGAAACAAATTTCATTAATTATTATTATTATTATTATTTTTTAAATTTCAAAAAAATTTAAAATTAAAAAAAAAAATTAAGAGAAAAAAATAATAAATAAATTAATAAATAACATTTTAAAAATTAAAATTTAAAAATATATTAAAAGTTAATTTTTTTTTTATTAAATTAAAAATCAAATTTAAAAAAACAAATAATTTTTAAAAAATAAAATAAAATTAAAATATACCAATTAAATTTAAAAAATAAAAATTAATCTTTCATTAAATTAAAAACAAAAGAATTTAAATTTGAAAATAAAAAATTAAATTAAAAAAAATATATTAATAAATTAAAAAACTAAAAAAAAAAATTATTAATTAAAATAAAAAAAAATTAATGAAAAATTAAAATAAAATAAAAATATTAAATTAAAAAAATTTAATAAAAAAAACAAATAAATTTTAAAAAATAAATTAAATTATATATATATATATATATATATATATAAATTAAATTTAAAAATATATATTCTACATTTTATTAAAAAAAAATATATATTAAATAGCAATTAAAAATTATTCGAGATAAAAACCAAAAAGATAGTAATAAATAGCAATTCAACATGCTCCAAATTCTTTCTTGGAACTATCGGGGCTTTCCATGGAACAAAGGCCCCAAGCTAAGTTGGATCTCAAATGATGTTGATATTATATTGCTTGTTGAAACTTGGGAGCACGAAGAATCTAAGGTCCCTAACATAGATGGCTTTGCACTATGGTCTACTTGGAACAAGCGATCCTACCATAGAGGCATTGGGGGCATAGATTGCTACATTAAGAAGAACATCTCCCCCCATGCTAAGATTTATAAAAACGACCCTTACAACCAATATAGTTGGATTGAGATCACTGACATTAATGATAAAAAGACCTACATAGAAATCTGTTATTCCCCCCCCATTAATTCTAACTTCTATAAGAAAAAGAATCTAGATAAAAATAGTCCTTACAATGGTTTAGAAAATGATATTTTTAGCCCAAGGAATGAAGGCAATATCCTTTTAATGGGTGACTTTAATGCTCGAACTTCAAGCAACCAAGCTATTCTTCTAAGCAATCATTCCAACCCCAATCCTCCTTGGTTAGACGAAGACCTTACACTGGCTAGCCGGTACAAAAGGACCTCTGAAGACCTCGGGGATAATTTGTTTGGGTCAGAGTTAGTCAAGCTTTGTAGTGCTCAAGATCTCATAATTTTCAATGGTCTAAAGTAGTGGCCCAATTCTAACAAGATGACCTGCATCCATGGGCTTGGCAGCAACGTGGTAGACTATGTTATTTTCGATCTCCATTTATACAACGAAATAATAAATTTTGACATCTTAGACGACCACGAGCCTGACTCTGATCATAGGCCTTTACTCATAACTCTCAATTTTGTCATGCATAAAGATCCTATAGAAGATAATCCTTATAGTCAAAAGAACTTAATCTTTGATAGAAATAAAAACGATCTCTTTCTAAATGAATTAAAAACTAATTTGCTTCCTTTATCTAACATAGACAACATAAATGACCTGTATCATAATTTTACTACAACCCTCTCATATTCTATTAACAAGTTCTCAATTGAAGTCTCAAGTAATAAAAGAAATAGCAAAACCAACCCATGGTATGACAAAGATTGTAAAAGTGCGAAGAGAGAAATTAAGGAAGCTATTGATGAATCTCTCAAACTTGACAAGATAAAAATCTACAAAGCCCTAACTAAAAGGAAAAAAATGCAATATATTCGTAAAAGACAAGAGAATCTCTTACACCTCTCTAAGGTGGCTCCTAAGAAATTCTGGAGGCAGATTCTAACTAGGAAAACTAAAGTTAATAATAAAATTGCTTTACACGACTGGAATTCCTATCTTAAAAAGCTTTATGAATCTCCAAATGCCAAGGATAGCTTTGAAACCCTGCTCACAACGAAATAATTTTTCTCATTAGAAGACATTGATTTTGGGGTTAAACTTCTGGAAAATGGGAAAGCTAAAGACATTGAAGGTTACTAGGCGGAAATCTTAAAAATTGGAGGTCCTGTCCTCACCCCCCACATCCACAAGCTTTTCAACCAAGTGGTCAAGTAAGGGTTCCCTAAACCTTGGACTCAAAGCCTCATTATCCCTATTTTTAAAAGTGGGGATACAAATAACCCCTCTAATTATTGGACAATTATGATCAACCCTCTCTTAGCCAAGTTATATGGTATTATTTTGGAGAGGAACTTGAGCATTTGGCTTGAAAGTGAAGGTAAGCAGGCTAAAGGCCAAGCGGGTTTTAGAAGGCAACACTCAACAAAGGACCACCTCGTTACGCTTAGGATCATTATGGAGGAATGACGCAATGATAAATCCAATCTCTTATGTTTCTTTGTGGACTTTAGAAAAGCTTTTGATATGGTTCCTAGAAACAACCTATGGAATAGATTAGAAGAGCTAAATGTTCCTTTCGAGCTAAGAGCGGCCGCTATAAGGTTATACGAGAATGTAATTTCCAAGTTAAAGAGTAATGAGGGGTGGTCGAAAGATATTAAGTGTAATATCGGAGTTAAACAAGGTTGCACCCTCTCCCTTACCCTATTTGGCATTTAAATCGACAAGCTAGAAAGTTTTTTAGAGGAAGCAGGATGTACTGGCACGATCTTAGCTGGGATAGTCATCATCCTCCTTCTCTATGCTGATGATATTGTTCTTCTCACAAGATGCCCATCTGATCTTGATAAGCAACTTAGACTTCTTAAGGATTTATGCTCTACCATGGGTATGTCTGTTAACACTGACAAAACAAAAGTTATGATTATCAAATCCAAGAAGGACACTTACGCTAATTTTATATATGAAACTATAACATTCAAAAAAGGATTAATGGGGGGTGGAAAGCTTATTTTGGTCTTGAAAATAATTGTAAAATGACAAACCTCGTAATGTGGGATAGAAAGAAGTTCCTCTTTGAAACTTTAGTCACTCTTGTTATCTTATATGGATGTGAGGTTTGGGGTTGCAACATCTCTAGAGAATCCTGGAGAAAGATAGAGCAAATCCAAAAGCGTTTTATAACGTATAACCTTAAATTAAAAGCAATACACCCTATCCTATTCTCCTTATAGAAGTGGGTCTTTCCCCTATCGAGAGCCTAGCTATGACTAGGCTTCTGTTGTACAAGCACAAGCTCAATAGCATAGGAGACTATAGACTTCCTAAGCTAGCTTTAAATTCGAGCCAAAATTACCTAAGGCTTAAATGAGGTTGGTATAAAGACACCAGGGCCTGGTTAAACCATTGGGAGTGTAATATCCCAAAAGGGAAATAGACAACAATACAAGCATACAACAATATAGAAAATGCCGGAAATAGAATATAAAGCAAATACACATAAAAATGCCGGGAATGCTAAACCATTTTATTAATCTGAGAATATAATGAGATACAATGGATAATAAGAATAAATGCACCTATCCTTGCACAAGGAAAGTGAAGAACCCTCTCAGAAAAACAGGAAATGGCTGCTACAAGAAACTGCGTCCCAGCTGCTGGAAGAAAATGTCGTAAACTGCTGCTGCTGGAATGGACTGAAGCTAGGGGCTGATCCCCTTGCCGGAATGAGCTGAAAATCTGTAGACCACCTGAACTCACCACCCCGGATAGAACCCAGAAACCATATCGAAAATGGACAGCCTCCGAAAATCACCAAGGAAACCCTCCTCAAGGAATTACGCTGCCCAGGAAGGCTCAGCGCAGATGCCAGAAGATATAAGCTGAAACGGAGCCACAAACTCCTCAAGAACCCTCTTGCCGGCAATACTGACCCTCTCCTCTGAATACCAACTGAAACTCCTGCAGAAAATCCCCGTAACAGAACACCTCCAACTGGAACTGCGTTCTCTCTCCCAGGGACTGCGCAGTCACCAAAAGAAGCCCATCTCCTCCGCCAAATAACAACCAAATCTCCCGCAAAAGATTGAAGAAACAACCTTACCCGAGCAGGCACTCGAAGTCCCCCGGGGCTAAGGGCGAGATCTCCGACCGGAGACACTCAACGCACTAAACAGTGCTGCAGACAAGCTAAACAACCAGCGTGCTGAAGAAGACAAAAGTATAGCTCAATATCATCAATAACAAGAATGTCAAATGAGATGGCTCTCCCTCCTTTTATAACGCTGGCCCTCCTCCAAACCCTACGTGGTCCCTCTCTCTCCCACGTGCTCCTCATAAGACTGCGCAGAAGCTCTTAGAGGCTACGTGAGCCTCCTCTCATGCGTGGTGTGGACCCCCAAGGCTCCCCCTTAAGTTATAACATTGCCTCTACTAGGGAAACACTTTATTTTATTTAAGTGAGTTAGGCCCTTTTTCTCACTTTTATTTATTAATTAACTATAGTCGGCAAAACTATACAAAAATCAAATATTCCAATTAGCGGTGCTAATTAGGAATATTACAGTCTCCCCCGGAAAAATGTTGCTTGTCCTCAAGCAACTGAAGTGATGGATGCTGTAAAATCTTCTCATCCTCCCAAGCGGCATCCTCATCCGGAAAATTCTTCCACCTCACCAAGAATTCCCGGATCGTCCTGCTCCGCAGCTGCCTCTCCCTGGTGTCAATAATAGCTTATGGCTGCAACACCAGATGCCCCTCATCATCCGTAGGTGGGAGCTCATCCGTCACTGTCACCTGCTGGCCCAATGCCTTTTTCAGGCATGATACGTGAAAAATGTTATGGATCTTGCTGCCTTGGGGCAGCTCTAACTCATATGAAACCTGCCCAATCCTGCGTATCACCCTGTATGGCCCATAAAAGCGGGGCTTAAGCTTCTCAGCCCCCTTCTGCTTAAGTGAAGACTGTCGGTATGGCTGTAATCGCAGTTAGACCAAGTCTCCTACCTCACACTGTCTCTCCACCCGACCCCTATCAGCATACAGCTTCTGTTGATTATGTGTTGTGGCCATGTTATCCTTGAGAGCTCGGAGGATATCCTGACTCTCTTGGATCCAGATCTTGGCTCTCGGAGCCCTGCTAACACCAAACATCACGTCCACAAAAGATAAAGGATGATACCCATACAAAGCATAGAACGGCAACATACCAATGGACATGTGATGCGTCGTGTTGTAGCAATACTCTCCCAAATGCAGCCACTTCAGCCATGCCCTATGCTGCCCACTGACATAGTTACGCAAGTAGCCCTCCAGCCACTTGTTAACTATCTCTGTCTGTTCGTCCGTCTGTGGGTGATAACTAGTGCTCGGTGTCAACTCTGTCCCCACTAGCCGGAAAAGCTCCTGCCAGAATCCGCCCATGAAGCGGCTGTCCCTGTCACTGATAATGGTCTTAGGTAGACCATGCAACCTGAAAATCTCCCTGAAGAACAACTCGACCACCTGTGCTGCTGTGTAGTGTGCGGATATGGAAAAAAAATGAGCATACTTCGTCAGTCGATCAACGACGACAAAGATGCAATCCTTGCCCTGCACCGTGGGCAATCCTGTGATGAAGTCCATTGACATGCTCTCCCATTTCCCCTCTGGGATGGGAAGAGGCTGCAACAACCCTGCGGGATGGCTCATCTCTCCCTTGTTTCTATGACAAACATCGCACTCCCTGACATGTTGGAGTACGTCCTCCTTGAGGCCCTTCCATGAGAACCTCTCTCTAATGGCCCTGTAGGTTTTGGTAAACCCCTGATGGCCAGTCAATGGAGAATCGTGAGATGCATGGAGTATCTTCTTCTTAAGCTGAGACCCCTCAGTCAAGAAGATCCTGTCCCTGTAGTAGATAATCTCATCAACCACCCTGTATCTGTCATCTGCTACCTGCCCATCCAATACCTCACATGCAAACCTGTCCTTGGAGTACTCCACCAATAGTCGAGCCCTCCAATCAGCGTCCAAGCTCATAAGAGATAACGTGGCCGGTCTACGTGAAAGGGCATCTGCTACCACGTTATTCTTTCCTTTGACGTACTCAATGTCAAAGTCATAGGCTTGGATCTTACTGATCCATTTCTGCTACTTCTCCTGCAACTGCTTCTGCTCCAGAAAGTACCTGAGGCTGTTGTGATCGGATCTCACCCTGAATCTGCTGCCCACTAAATACTGCCGGTATTTGGCCAATGCATGCATAATGGCCAACATCTCCTTGTCGCATATGGAATACAACCTCTCATGCGGAAGGAGTTTCCGGCTCTCAAAAGCTATAGGATGACCACCCCACCCTGCATCAGTACTGCGCCAATCCCCTCTCCTGACGCATCGCACTCCAAGATAAATGGCTGCGTGAAATCCGACAATGCAAGCACGGGGCAGCTACTCATCACCTCCTTGAGCCTATCAAAGGCTCGCTGTGCTGTATCCGACCAACTAAATGCCCCCTTCCTCGTCAAATCTGTGAGGGGTGCAGCAAGCTGTGAGAAACCCTTGACAAACTTCCTGTAGTAGGTGCAAATGCCAATAAATCCCCGAAGCTCAGTCACGTTCCTTGGCTCTGGCCAATCTCTGATGGCCCTGATCTTCTCCTCGTGGACTCTCACCCCATCCACTCCTATGATATGCCCCAAGTATAACATCTCCGTCAATCCAAACTCACATTTGGAGAGCTTGGCATAGAACTGCTGCTCCTCCAAGATGCGCAATACTGTCTCAATATGTTAGAGATGGTCCTCCCAAGTCCTGCTATATATGAGTATGTCATCGAAGAAAACCATCACAAACTTCCTCAGATGACCCCTGAAGATATGGTTCATGCACGACTGAAAGGTAGTGGGTGCATTGGTCAACCCAAAAGGCATAACCAGAAACTTGAAGTGCCCATAATGACACCTGAAGGCGGTCTTGGGAATGTCTCATTCCCTCACGCGAATCTGATGGTACCCAGATCTCAAATCAATCTTTGAGAAGAAGCGTGCTCCCCTCAACTCGTCCATCAACTCATCGATCCTGGGAATGGGGTACCTGTTCTTCAGGGTCTTCTTGTTTAGAGCCCTGTAATCAATGCACATTCGCAATGTGTCGTCCTTCTTCTTCACCAACACCACAGAAGAAGCAAAAGGACTCGTGCTCAGCCGAATGTGCCCAAGGGCCAGCAACTCCTGAATAGCTCGCTCAATCTCATCCCGATAAGCCTTGGGATGCCTATAAGGTGTGGTGATCATTGCCTGTATCCCGTGCTCCAGCTCAATGGTGTGCTCAAACCCCCGATCCGATGGCTGCCCTGGCGGAATATCTTCGAATACTATGGCATACTTGTCAAGGATGGTCTGTACCTCTGGATGCACTGCCTGTCCTGTAGTCGCTGCCTCTGAAGCCCGCAGCTCTACTGCCCACTCTATGTCTCCCTTACAGAAGGTTGCCTCCATCCGATGTGCTGAAACAGTCTGAGGCGGGTATGTGTGCTGTCCCCGTATCTTCTCATGCCTCCCTGTCTTGGGGTCATCCCACTCCATCTCTAGGGCCTTCCAATCTGTCGTGACCTTCCCTAGAGTAATAAGCCACTAAACACCCAGTATCATGTTGGTGTCCGGAATGTCGACCACAAAAAAATGATCTGTCAATGTATAGGTGCCCATCGTCACTGATAGCTCGGGAACATATCGAGCACATACCATGGTCTGATCTCCTAGGACCAAAACTGAAAATCCATCAAAACTCTCAGTCTGTATACCTCTCCGCTCAACCATCTGCGCATCGATGAAGTTGTGTGTTGCCCCACTGTCGACCAAGACTGAGACTCGCTGACCACTCACTGTCCCTCGTACGCGTAGCGTCAAATACTTGGGAACTCCCCGCAAGGCTACTAAAGCTCCTCTAGTAGGTGCAAATGACGCACCACCTGCTGTTGGTGGTGGAGGTGGTAAGGTACCCTGCACTGCACAACTATCTCCTGCCTCCACATCATCATCCTTATTCTCTTCCCCGCTGCTCTCGGAGAAGACCTCAATGAAATGTGCTTTCCCTGCAGCACATCTATGTCCCGGCGCCCATGGCTCCTGGCAAGTGAAGCACAACCACTTCTTCTTCAACTCCCTCCTAGCCTCATCGTCAACATGCACCCGATTTGGATTCCCCTTGGGAGGTGGAATCCTCGTGTCCTTCCCCTTAGGCTGGAAAGCCTGTCTCTGGGGGTAGGGTGTCCGAGTCCTGGGCAAGACATCCTGTAAATCTCGGGTCCTGCTGATGGCATCCTGAAGTGTAGCCGGTCTAGTCGACCTGACTAGGCCACGAAGTGGCTCTGCTAATCCCTCCACAAACATGTAGACCATCCGAGCTGCAGATAGATCTGGCACCATCACTGAAACCCTCAAGAAATCTGAAATGTAAGTCTCTGGGCTCCTAGTCTGCTTGAGCTTCGTCAGCTCAACGAAGTGCTGCTCCGGATCCCTCCTTTCAAAACGCTCTATCACCCTCCGGGTAAACTCGGCATATGTCCCCACTGTAGAATGCCCGAGTGTCGTCATCCCACGAAACCACTAGTCCTGGGCCTCACCATCCAGATGTAATGTTGCCACCTTAATGGCCTATGACTACAACATCTGATTAAGCTGGAAATAGATGTCCAACTTCTCTACCCAAGACTTTGCCGAACTGTTTGATGAGCCATCAAATGTGGGCAAATGAAATCTGCTAGCTGCGCGGTGGTCATCATGATGATGCCTGTGCCCTCTGTGATGATCACGAGGTCTACCATCACGCTGGAGCTGAACATAATATCTGAATGAGATAAGATCTCTGATCCCCAGCCCGCGTGCCAGGTACTCTGCAATGTAGGCGTCCATCTGGCCAGGCTCAGGCTCTGGCTCCCGCTGTGCTCCTGCCCCTGTGTCCTCTGCTAGGAATGTGGGCATAGTGGATCGCGTGGGTGCATGCGATGCCATGATGGGAATAGCATCACGCTTCGGCATATGGTGGGACGTGCCCGATCCCTCACCGATCTGAAAACCCCTTGGGGTTTCCCGCTGCCTAACCTCCAACGCAGTGAGTCTCTGTCCCACCGACTCCATCTGTCTCGTCACATCCTGCATGTGTTGGAGGAGCACATCTCTAAATCTCCTCGCATCCTCCTCGTCTGCCATAGGACCCTGCTGCTCTGCGTCCACCACAGGCTGCTCCTACTCTGTATCTGTCACAGGTTGCTCCTGCTCTGTATCTGTCACAGGCTGCTCCTGATCTGTGTCCACCACTTGAACACAGTCCCCCTCTCTGTAGGTGTTCTCCAACCTACGCTCAACGTCTCTATATCTCTTACCCCGGTAACAGATGTGGGGTCTATCCCTCGGTCTCATAGACTGCTAGCTCCTCAGGCTGAGCCAGATCTATGCTCTAATACCACTGTAATATCCCAAAAGGGAAATAGACAGCAATACAAGCATACAACAATATAGAAAATGCCGGAAATAGAATATAAAGCAAATACACATAAAAATGCCGGGAATGCTAAGCCATTTTATTAATCTGAGAATATAATGAGATACAATGGATAATCAGAATAAATGCACCTATCCTTGCACAAGGCAAGTGAAGAACCCTCTCAGAAAAACAGGAAATGGCTGCTACAAGAAACTACGTCCCAGCTGCTGGAAGAAACTGCCGTAAACTGCTGCTGCTGGAATGGACTGAAGCTAGGGGCTGATCCCCTTGCCGAAATGAGCTAAAAATCTGCAGACCACCTGAAATCACCACCCCGGATAGAACCCAGAAACCATATCGAAAATGGGCAGCCTCCGAAAATCACCAAGGAAACCCTCCTCAAGGAATTACGCTGCCCAGGAAGGCTCAGCGCAGATGCCAGAAGATATAAGCTGAAACGGAGCCACAAACTCCTCAAGAACCCTCCTTCCGGCAATACTGACCCTCTCCTTTGAATACCAACTGAAACTCCTGCAGAAAATCCCCGTAACAGAACACCTCCAACTGGAACTGCGTCCTCTCTCCCAGGGACTGCGCAGTCACCAAAAGAAGCCCAGCTCCTCCGCCAAATAACAACCAAATCTCCCGCAAAATATTGAAGAAACAACCTTACCCGAGCAGGCACTCGAAGTCCCCCGGGGCTAAGGGCGAGATCTCCGACCGGAGACACTCAACGCACTAAACAGTGTTGCAGACAAGCTAAACAGCCAGCGTGCTGAAGAAGACAAAAGTCTAGCTCAATATCATCAATAACAAGAATGCCAAATGAGATGGCTTTCCCTCCTTTTATAACGCTGGCCCTCCTCCAAACCCTACGTGGTCCCTCTCTCTCCCACGTGCTCCTCATAAGACTGCGCAGAAGCTCCTAGAGGCTACGTGAGCCTCCTCTCATGCGTGGTGTGGACCCCCAAGGCTTCCCCTTAAGTTATAACGTTGCCTCTACTAGGGAACACTTTATTTTATTTAAAGTGAGTTAGGCCCCTTTCTCACTTTTATTTATTAATTAACTATAGTCGGCAAAACTATACAAAATCAAATATTCCAATTAGCGGTGCTAATTAGGAATATTACAGCCCTTTCCGAGTTGGTGTCTGGGATGCCTAAATTCAAAAATAATCATGAAGGCATTTGTCAGGGTTGTGCCCAAGGAAAGCATAGGGGACTTTTCTTCATTCCTCAATTGTCATAAAGACATCTGATACACTGTGACTTATCTGATATGCTGCCTATGAAATCCTTGGGAGGATGTTCTTATAGATGTCTTCTCTCATAAGAGGAGCTGGCATTAAGAGGGAGACCACAACTGTGTATGCTCCTAAGCAAATGACGTTGTTGGAAGAAAGAAGAGAAGACCCTCATGGCTCAAAGACTCTCTCGAAGATGCCAAGAGACATATGGCCCCAAAAGGGGGTCATTCCGGGAAAGCAGGAAGCCGTATAGATACCAAGGGTATCTAGTAGCCATGAGTGCAATATGAGCCTGGATCATTTGAAGAAGCCGTAAAGCTTCAAGTCTGGAAGGATGTTGTACATGAAGAGCAGGAGTCCATTATGATGAATCATGTCTGGGATGTGGTTTCAAGATCGAAGGACAAAGTTGTCACCTCAAAATGGCTCTATAAGATCAAGCATGGATCTGATTGTAGTGCTGAAAAGTTCAAGGCAAGATTCGTTGCACAAGGCTTCTCTCAAAAAGAAGGTGTAGACTATGATGATATACTTGCACCTGTGGTCCGATATTCCACCATCCGATCTATTTATTGCCCTTGTTGCTATGCAAGGATGGATTCTACATCAGATGGATGTGAAGGTCGTTTTTCTGCATGGTTCAATATAGGAAGAGGTGTATGAGGAGCAACCTCTCATGTTCGAAGTCCAAGATAGAGACTCTCATGCATACAGGTTGAAGAAAGCCTTCTGTGGGTTGAAGAAAGTCCCCAAGGCTTGGTACGAGGGGATAGATAGCAACTTGATGAAGCTAGGCTTCACTCGAAGTAATGTTGAACCAAACCTTTTTCTTCAAGGTTGATAGAGAACAGCCTCTCATTCTGGTTCTCTATGTGGACGATCTCTTCCTGACAGTTGTTGACCCTCTCATTCATCAGTGTAAGAGGGAGCTCGCTTCTGAGTTCGAGAAGAAGGACCTAGGACTGATGCATTACTTCCTAGGCCTGGAGGTCTGGCAGAGACCTGGCAAGATTTTCCTTTCTCAAGGAAAATGCATTGTGAAGCTGCTGGAAAGATTTGGAATGGTGGACTGTAAGTCTTTGTCAGCATCGATGGAGCTCAACTTTAAGAAGTTGAGGGAAAGCATTGTTGGGCCTGTGCTAGCGAATCCTACCAAGTATTGTCAACTCGTAAGGGCCCCGATGTTCTTAGGGAATATCCGTCTGGACGTATGTTGTGCAGTGAACACTTTGAGTCAACACATGGTTGATCCTCGTAACATTCACTGGGTTGGTGCCAAGAAAATCTTGAGATATCTTTGGGGCATGATAGACCATGGGTTGAGATACACTGCCGGGAGTTTGAGACTCTGTGGATATACTGATGCCGATTGGGCTGGTAGTGTTGTGGATCGCAAGAGCACATCTGGATGCTGCTTCACACTTGGGTTTGCTTCGAGTAGGAAGCAGAAGTCGGTAGCTTTGAGCACTGCTGAGGCCGAATACATTGCAGCATGTATGGCCTGTTGTGAAGCCACTTGGTTGCGAAAGCTCTTCAGTGAGTTGTACGAGCATGTGCTAGATGCCATCGTTATCCTTTGTGAGAACCAGAGGGGGATTTGTTTGTCAGAGAATCTCGTGTTCCACGATCAATCTAAGCATGTTGATGTTTGGTACCATTTTATCCGAGATATGGTACACAGCGAGGCACCATAAAGCTCGAACATATAGGAACTGATGAGCAGGTCACGGATATTCTCACAGATCCCTTGGCGAAGGTCATGTTCCTAACCTTCCCTAAGAATCTTGGAATTGTGGAACAACCCTATTTGGAGGGTCTTGTTGGACGATAAGCTCTGGGAGCTCCAGGGGGGCTTTAGGGATAACTTCTTGGAGCTATAAGCAACCATATGGATAGGCTTGCTGAACCTTGTTGGTGTGCTTCCACCCCACCATGATGATATTGAGTTGGTTTACCTCTCTTTGATTTGTGCCCCGTTTGCATCCTACCCGTGGAGTACCAGACTCATGGGAAGTACCACTCATTTGGCCAATGAGGTGGGAAATGTGGATAGAGACCAATAGCAAGATTGATGGACGCATCAAATATTTCCGTACTCTCTATGTCTAGGATGGCACGTGTCTAACCACTTGATCTAGGATCAAGTCTAGTGAGGTTTCGAACCTCCAACTGACTTCGGGTCAGTTAAACTAACTTCGGGTTAGTATATGACTCTTTTGAGTCCAAGTGAGGTTTCGGACCTCCAACTGACTTCAGGTCAGTTAAACTAACTTCGGGTTAGTATATGACTCTTTTGAGTCCAAGTGAGGTTTCGGACCTCCAACTAACTTCGGGTCAGTTAAACTAACTTCAAGTTAGTATGAGACTCCTTTGAGTTCTATAGAGGTTTTGGACCTCTGAGCTGATTTTGTCAGCTGTGATTGATGTCTTTGTGACTCACCTTTTTGTTCTGAAATAAAGAGCCAGCAAAGCAAGTTATGGCAGGATGACGCACGATGTTTGGATAACACAGGTGGATGAAGTTCTCCTTAGTTGAGAGGCAGTGTTAATTTTGGGCAACTAGGTCCAAACTCCATGTTGTGATGCTCAGATGACGATGCCAATATTTTTATTGTATTCCTCTTTCGAAGAGGTGCAAGATCGATCTAAAGATCATCTTGATCGGATGAGCAGAACATGTATTTTGAATTTATTCCACATGTGCAAGGTCGGCCTGATTTATCCCACATGCATAAGAGATGTGTCACACACCCACACAAATGACTATATATTGGAGAGACTTGGAGTTCATTTCACACACACATTTTTGTGGAGGCATTCTCTTCTTTCTTGGATGGTGCTGGAGCAGCGTTCTTGATTCTGCATTTAGGGCTTCTTGGTGCAGCGTCTTGGTGGAGCATTCTTGATGAGACGTCTTGGGGTTGTGTGACACAATTGTTTGGTTAACCTTATGGATACTTTGTTGGTTGGAGCATCTTGCTGATTGCCGTAACGCCACCATTCTTTATCTCTGTTTTGGCTTGTCTTCCGTCGATCTATTGGTATGTTCTATCTGCATCTTACTTTCATTGAGCCCTCGAAGTTTAAAGTATATTTGCATCTAGCATAGAACATCTTCAAAATTTAATAGTTAATGAGGCTATTTGAGGACTGCTTTGAGCATCCTTCTGGAGCCATTTTCTTCACGGTTTCATGACAAGGGCTTGAGGCATATTTTGTTGACTAGACTCTTCACATACATGACTCTTAATTATATTTATAACTAGAAGACAAATCCTAATAGACATCAAGAAGAAGTCTATTGACCTAAAATAAAACCTTGCTTATGAACCCCATGAGGCAAGCATACCAAGAACATATTTTATTATCTTTGTCTTCTTTTACATTAATACAGAATTACATAGTTAATATGAAGACTGATCCTAGTTACATTTTTCAACACAGCATACACATACACAAATCATTTACTGAACATCACGCACATATGACAAAATTACACAGATTTTTCGAACAAATGTCCCCGGGAAAACCCAATGCGGGAAAACCGGTGCAGTAGCTCTAGAGGGTTTTATTATTATGCAAAATCTGAATACAACAATCTGGGCACCATAAACAGTTTTCCCTACAGAGAAATTACACGGCAATTGTACCTTTTCACTCGAGATAGAAAATATGGCTGAATCACACCCTCAATCGGGATTTACAAATAATGAGCCCTTTCTAGCCCATTGGAACCCTCAACATAGCTTCTCCATCCTCTGCGTCAGCCCTCTAGCCTAGCACAACCTCTACACAGCGCAAGATGCCCCTGCGTCACTCTGAATGCCTTTGTGTTGCCTCTGCGTCACACAGACGGCTTTGTGTCACCCTCTGCGTCAGCTTGGTTGGGCTACGTCCCTACTGCTGGCCTCTGCGCTGCCCTGGTAAGGTGTTGCCTTTCTGCCGCTGTATTCTCGGCCTCGGATCAGATCATCCCTTGTTGATCTCTGCCCCTCACTGCACTGCGAACTCACTTCGAATTCCTCAACAAACCCCGCCCCAGAAATTCGAATTACCTTCAGTGTTTTTGCAATGTGTGTCTATTCTCCAGCTGACCCCAAGCCCTTCCTTTATACTTTTCTTGTTGGCAAACCAACAACCATGATCTAATCTCTAATCGACAGCTTAGATTAAAAGAATGCTTGATCCACGTCACTTAGAACATTTTATCACATATGTAAATTAATTCACTTTAATTTTTTAATTTCCCTAAGTTAGACTTAGGGTCCCCATTAAAAAATTTAATTATTTGAATAACTATTACACTGGATGGAATTTCGCCAAACGCTTTCTGGGTCTTGGAGATTTCGTGTGTTACAGGCCCCTCCACAAAGTTTTGGGGCTAGAGCACACCTGATGCTACTCGAAAATCTCAACAAAGAAGATATTTTTGGGTTTTTCCCTAGAATAGGAAGTATGCCCTAGTTGAGTGCCTACATCTTGTGTTCTCTATTATGTTTGTGATCTTCATTGTTTGGCATTTGTCTTTATGATAAGAATATAATAATTGGAAAGAAGAACTAATAAGAAACATCACAAGAAAGTGTCAAAGAAAAGAGAAATCAAATTAATAAAGACCCTAACTATGTTGCCCTATGGATTTCTCAACATGGTATTAGAGCTAAGGTCAATGGAACAAGGCATCTATAAGAACATATATGTGCTAAGGAAAAAGGGTTTCAAACCTAACTTTCAAGGCCAAACCATCTAGAAGGAGAATTGAACTTGTATATCATATTTCTAGGCATGACTATAAAACTTTACCTCTGCAATTAGGCCGCAAACTTGGGTGATTAACAGTAAGAGGAACCAAACTGCATTTTGGAAAATTGAATAGCTAGGCTATAAGCCTATTCAAGACCAAGATCCTTAAAAGAAAAAACATTTTTTTGTGTATGGAATTAAGGGTCTGTTGTTGCATAGAATGTCTAGGCACCGCGACAACGGCTCAGATCGGGGGCTGTCCCCCTAATCTCCAATCTCTCTATCTAAGTTGTCTCCTTGCAAGCTAAGGGAGGTAGACCCTATTATAAATGAAAAAGAAAAATCTAGGAGACACAGCTAAAACACCAAATACTTGATAAAATTAACGAGATTTCACAGAGTGATTATGTTAAAACCAGTGCCTTATGGAGTCAAACAAGATCCCGTTATGCAATTAAAGGTAAGTATTGGATGTATAAATGCTGCTAAATGACCACAATGATATTCAATAGAAAGTGCCACGATCATTCATTAAAATACCTAAGCCAATCAACAAAGCTTATCATGAAACAATCATTGAAATAAATGCCAGATGCTTGAAGAATTTCCGAAATTATGATATTTCCAATATAACTCAATTCGAAAATTAAAATGATCCACAGTCAAACTTTAGATAGAAAAGTTTAAGCTTGTTTGACCATAGAGAAAATTTTGAAAAAAATTTATGTTTTTGTATTTTCTAGATTTTTAGAATTTTGAAACTTTTATAATTTTTTAAATTTGAAACCAATTAAAAATCTAAATCTAAATAAAAGTTCTAATCTAAAAAAATAGAGTCTAAATCTAAACACAACTAGAATTAAAATTAAACTAAATGAAACTAAGTTAAAATTTAAAATCTAAAGGCTAAAACTAAACAAATAAACTTAAAATCTAAACTAAAATTAAATTAAAACTAAATTAAATCTAATTAAAATCGAAAACAAAATTAAATCTAATTAAAATAGAAAACAAATGTCTAAAGCTAGATTATACCTACGCTAAAGTTAATACAAATAAATCTAAAACCTATGCTATTGAGAAGCCAACACTATCCAAAACTTTAAAATCTAACAAAAATAAACTAAATGAAAGTCGAATGAAAATACATCTAAACTAAAAATGAAAAATCGAATTTGGAATCTAATGTTAAACTTACGCTATTTAAAAAAAATCAAATCCTAAATAAAATAAACTAACGCTATCAAAATCGAACTAAACTAACGCTACCCACATTAAATCAAATCACTTCTAAACCTTTCCATTTAAAAATGAGACCTGATCGAATATGATGTTTTAAATTTATGTGTGCTTGTTGTTCATGGAATTGTTCTACAGGTTGGAGTCCTGGATTTAGGCCGAGGTGAGACGACTGGGACGCACTTATGCAAGCCGGACTTCGCTGGACTTGGAAATCGACGGCTAAGACAGAGCTAAGGTCAATGGCTTTGGACATGCAGGGGATCGAAAACGACCATGTAAGGAAGCAGAGCACGATGGCGTGGAGAAATTCGGGTGATGGCGGACTTGGAAACAGAGGAGGGTTCGATGCAAGAGGACACAGATGGAGGTCGATGGACAAAGGGGAATGAATTGGATGCGGGTTCTGAAATTTTTGTGTTGCAGATCGGATGGTAAGAAATCGGACAGCAGAGGAATGAGGGCGAATTGAAAAGCAGCAAAGAGGGGACGTTGGACAAGCTTTTGACAGCGGTTTTTTTGCAGGTGGAAAAAAACCAGTACAATAAAAAAAACATCCAGCAACTTCAATTTTTTCCTTTCAAAATTCATATTTTCAAAGTTCTTTGAATCAATAACGTCCAGATTTTCCCACAGTAGGGATTTGAGGCCAGATCTAGCCCTTGGAGGCTGGATTCGCCTCAGATCTTTAAAAAAAAAAAAAAACTGATTTAAACCCACAACCTACAAGAAAACAGTCAAATCCTGAAGACATACACACCAAGAAAATGATTAAAGCTTTACAGTCTTTAAAATTACAAATTTATAAACTAATCTACAAATTTGAGGCCCTCATAGCCAGATTTGAATCCATTTCAGCGCAGTTTTTAGAAATTTGAAATTTAAAGAGAGGCACAAGCCCTAGAAAACCCTGCAAAACCACCAATTTCGTAAGATAGATTTGGAGTTTAACAAATAATGAGCTTTTCAGATTTATGTTTTATGAGAGTCGGCTGGTCCAACCGAAGACTTCCCCAGACGCTCAACTTTTAAAAAAAAAGTTTCCCTACACACTTAGATCTAAACCTTAGATCGATGGCGATTTAAGAAAATAACATGAGATCCTTCAGAAAAATCAAAATGTCATTTTATGAACCCAGAAAACTGCACAAGATACCTGTATGCAAATTTATCCATGAAGGCCATCAACCATAAACATTCCAAATAAAGTAGCAGAGTTTATAAATGAATCACCACATAGATCTGGAAAAAGAACACCAAAATTTGTAACCCCAAAGTCTTTATGCTTTATTCATCAAAAGAAATTACAAGAGCTTCTAAGACAAGTGCGCAATTCTAAGATTGGATGACTCAAAACTGACAAAGACCTCTTAATTTATAGGACAAAAGCTCCAATGTCTAGTTTGGTTGATCCACGTCAAAATAATCTCGACCGTCGATAAGATTTGATCATCTTTTAATGACGATCGAAATTATAAATTTCGGGGAAAACGAAATTATCATTTAAATTCATTTTAATTAATTCAAAAATACTATTTTTGAGTTAATTACCTCAAATTTTTGACTTTGACCTAACCACCTAGGCCCAAGGGTCCAAAATTTCTTAAAATTCTCAATTTTCCCTTGACCTGGGGCCTTTAAAAATTCATTTTTTAAGGACCAACGAATTTTGCCTTTGAAGAATTTTATCCTAACTAAGGACCTAAAAATTAATTAAATTTCTGGCTTTTGATTTTTTAATTAATTGACCAGAAAACTTAATTAATTGATTGAGAGGGGATTTTAATTATTTTTTCCAACCCTCTTTACATAAGATAATACATTTAGACACATGAAGGGGGAATACCCATTCGTATAAACCCTCAAATAAATACCCAATTCTGTGACTCAAAACATGATCTAGTAGGCCAAGTAGCTTTAATAAAATAATCTAGCCAAATAGTTAGAATTATTCCCAGACTACTTTTACATGGACTCGATAGAAAACACTAGGACTCACTTAGCATGTTGATGACAAAATCCACCCTAGCTTTGGGGTGAGGCTGGAGGAAAGCTTCATCGATATGCTGTCAATCGGTGAGACAAAAAACCTCTAGGATGGAAATCATCAACAACATACTGACTTACCTAGTTCATTGCATACATTGACGGTCTTACTTAGATCATTTACATCATAACATGCGGAATGGGTTTACATCATTTATAACAAAATGTCGAGACGTGATGGAATCGGAATGGCGCGACCACGTCAGTGTGTGAATCCCATTTGAAAAATGGGGGTGTCACCTATGAAGTAGTTGACAAGCAATAGTCAACTTATATGTTCTACTTAGGACAACGTTTCATTTGTTGAAGGAATGTGAGAATCAAATTGCATCCGAAGCAACACACAAGATTACATAAATGACGTCCATCAAATATGTCCATATAGCATTAAGCTCATGAAAAATAGGCTCTTCATTTATTATTCTACTTAACATGAAAAGTAAATCTACTCTAACTGCAAAATGAAACGCTGAAATAACAAGGTGTAAGGTTAGAGATACAATACAAAGGATGCCCTGTGGCATCAGATGTGCTCAATATAGTGCATGCTGAGCATTTTCCTGCTTTGAGGCAAGTCTGTAGGCTGCTTTTCAGACGTTCCATGGCCGATCTTGCTAATTGTAAGACTCTGTCTTATCCAAATGTCAAGCTGCTCTCGACCATTAGACGAATCAAACCACTTACTTCTTCTTTTTTGCTTCTTTCTCTTCTTCTTAGTGGGTTGTGATGTCAGCAATGAGACCACTGTAGATTTCTCGTCCTGATTTTGAAAATGCTTGCACAAAATCTCTGATGAACCTGGAGTGTGATCAATCTTATTCTCAATATACTCTGTCAAAGGTGACACATAAGCTTGGTCTTTCTCAACGTCCTTTGTAGCCATAGTTAATTCTTCCTTAATGGGAAAAGTGACTTCCGTGTGATGAGATGGAAATTGCTCTGACTTGGGTTGGAAATTCTGCATGTGTGATCTTTCCATTTTTTTCAACTTATTTTGGATATCAGTGGGATGCTTAACATTATCAACAGTAATTTCCTTCGCATGACTCTCTTCAATAGTCAACAAATTGTGTTGAAGAGACATCTGATTAGAATGATTAACTTCCATCATCTTTAACCTGTTTTCCATGACACTTATTTCTTGTGCGTGACTCTCTTCAATGGTATTTATCCTATTCTGAAGATTGATCTGGTTAGCTTCCATGTTTTGAATCATTTTATCATTATCTGTTTTCATGGCCATGAAGAAATTTTGCATATAGTTCATCTCTTTCTCATGAGTTTTTTCCATGATCATCATTTCTTTGATATGTTTTTCTTCTAAGGCCAATAACTTGCTCTATATAGAACCAATTTCCCTAGCGTGATCCTCCATCATTTTTTCTTGATTAAGTTCCATATTCTTAATGATTTGAGCTTGATTTAGCTGTATATCCTTAACCATTTGAATCAATTTACTAACAAGATGCTTATCGTTGTCAAGACAGATCTGACAACTTGTTTCTGTTTCACCACTATCATGGGTTTGTGCTATTGTGGTACAAGTGGATTCATCTTGAGAATTGTCTGGAAAACTCAGCTTTTGTGTATTGTTGCAAAGGTGACCGAATCACAAGATTAAAATATCCTTTGTGGACTAGAAGAAGTCCTCATATCAAGCGAAGTGTCTACTTGTCAAACAAACCAAGATCAATCAGATTAGAGGCATTGTAGGCCTGTTGTAAGAGACAAAGTCATTATAATCTTTGAAGAAGATGAGATCCCTATGGAAAAGATCAAATACTTGTGCATATATATATAGAGAAAAACTAACATAGAAGTCGCCCTTGAAATCTAGTCTTGGAAGAAGAATATATCAGTGTTTGATCAAATTCAAGAAACTTATGCATCTTTGTATACAACAGTAAAAGGAGAACTATATTTAAGGATTTGTAGCAGCTTCTACTTCTTACCCTAAATAGCAGTTAAGAAGGAACAATAGAATTGTCTTTTAAAAAGCATCCTTGCTTGACTATTTTTGTCAAAGAAAGTGAAGAAAGAATTCAGTTCATATTTTGTCATTGAAGAAAGAAAAAACTCGTTGAGCAAGGTTAGAACGAAGTAGTCTACAACAGTGAGAAAAACTTGTTTGATTGTATTGCACCAACTTCTGGAAGAACCCTTGAAGATCTTATCATAAAGTAAGTATTATTTTTGTTCTTTATGTCTCAAACATCTAGCAATATGTCTTCAGTTTGAAAGGAGAGCTATAAACTTCAATCATGGAAGACTAAGGTATGTATAACATGTTCATTTCTTAAAAAATATAATGTTTTAGGGTTTAGTTGCTTGTATGATCCTAGGGTTTGCAAGTTCTCATTATATCTAGAAATTGTAAACCCTAGATAGTACATATGAGAACCCTCACTCTATTCGGTTGTTACCTTTCCCATAATGTCTAGGGTTTATAAGTAGTCCAAGGTACATGGCAAACCTTTGCAGAATAGAATTGAATGATGTCTAGGTTTTGACATGATGCCCCTAGAGCTAGTTAGGGTCTGTACTCAAAAACCCTAGGAATTCATTCTTTAAAATTAATGGAAACACTAGATAATCATCTCGCTCTTGTACTTGTATATTTTGGTTGTGCTTGTTAATAAATATTGCAAGTATATAATAAGAATGGTGACTTGGATAATCGAGTTGGATCCTTGGACACTCTAATAAAAGTTGACTCATATGGAAATGGATCATGAAGATGTTCTCATGATTCAAAGGGATCCCTTCAATAAGGAAATCCTACAAGGTTTATAAAAGGAGCAACTCAAGGTATGTTTCAGACCACAAGATTTGTAGCTAATCTTCTTCACTAAAAGGTACGATCAGTTTGAACTTTGCTTTATATTACCAACTCTCTCATGTCCAGGGTTTTGAATCATGAAAATTCTTATTTAGGGTGATTAATCTCTAGATTAAATCGACCCTTGTCATACTCTCTACCTTTTGTTGGTGGAACCCTAACCTTTATGGTTCACAATAAAAACCCTAACCTTTTTTATGTTTAGGGTTTCTCGATGTTATGATGAAACCCTATCCTCTTAGGGTTTGTTGATGATATCTAAAACACATGAGGAAACCCTATCTATTTAGGGTTTGATGAATTAGGGTTTATGACAAAACCCTTGTAATAGTTAATATGAGATCCTAGGAATGAAACCCTAGATGTATATGTTTCTGTATGATTGAAACCCTTACTTGGTTGTTTTATATATTAAAGTTTTGATGAATATAAAATGCTCCCAGTATAATCGTGATCGATTTAGTTTGGATATTTGTATCTAAGGTTTACGACAAAACCCTAGTAGAGATTGATATAAGTTTCAAGGTCATGATAATGAAACCCTAGATGTAATAATGTGTTCGCTACAATTGAAATAAATTGTTGATATCTAAAGTTTAGTTTTGATAGATACCCTAGAAAAGGTTGTTGTAAGAAGTCTAGGGTATGAAAGGTGTAACCCTTGTTGATTGTGAAACTAACTAGGTTTAGGATTTGGATATCTAAAGTTTGACTTCTTATTCAAAGCTTTGATAACCCTAGATGCCGCCATTGTGATGACATGCTAACCCTATATTGATAAATTTAACTTCATGCTCTTGTATATTTTTGCTTCGTTGTACTTGTTGTTGAAGATAATATTCAAGATGTTGAATATGCTTACTTACCTCATACTTATTGATGACGTTATGTTGAGCATGATGGAAAGAGGGAGCTGTAATAATCTTCATGGCATTGAAAATTAATAGCTGGCATTGAAAATTAATAGATGGCATTGTTCCGGAAGGTTGAAGTTCTTCGATTAAATGACGATGCAAAAGGGGCCTGTGTGGCTAAGTTGTTGATGGATTTGTCCCCTAGATGAGAAGAAGCTTGAAGTTCTTTGATTATATGACGATGCAAAAGGAGCCTGTGTGGCTAAGTTGTTGATGGATTTGTCCCCTAGATGAGAAGAAGCTTGGATAAAGGAAAGTGTATATCTCCCTAGTTGAGAAGGAGGGCATATTATGACAGTTATAACACCTTGAAGAAAGAATAAGATCGAAGAAGTTCTTCGATTAAATGACGATGCAAAAGGAGCCTGTGTGGCTAAGTTGTTGATGGATTTGTCCCCTAGATGAGAAGAAGCTTGAAGTTCTTTGATTATATGATGATGCAAAAGGAAGCTGTGTGGCTAAGTTGTTGATGGATTTGTCCCCTAGCTGAGAAGAAGCTTGGATAAAAGAAAGTGTATATCTCCCTAGTTGAGAAGGGGGGCATATTGTGACAGTTATAACACCTTGAAGAAAGAATAAGATCGAAGAAGTTCTTCAATTAAATGACGATGCAAAAGGATCCTATTTGGCTAAGTTGTTGATGGATTGTCCCCTAGAAGAGAAGAAGCTTGAAGTTCTTTGATTATATGACGATGCGAAAGGAGCCTGTGTGGCTAAGTTGTTGATGGATTTGTCCCCTAGATGAGAAGAAGCTTGGATAAAGGAAAGTGTACATCTCCCTAGTTGAGAAGGAGGGCATATTGTGACAGTTATAACACCTTGAAGAAAGAATAAGATCAAATAATGGTTATTGATAAAGTTGTGAACAAAAATTGAATGTTTTGGAAAATGTTGACGCTGAGTTTGGTGCTACTGGAGAAGTTGAAGAAGGAAGCTTCCGTTGAAATGTGTTTGGATATTGTGATGACCTAACCAGCAACAGAATAGTTAAAGACCCCGAAGTTTTGTGCTAGCATACAAGAACATATACATTGAAAGTTTGATATTGGTTAGGGTCGTGAAGCTACAGTATGTGCCAATAGAGGAACACGTAGTTGATGTATTGGCGAAATCTCTTCCAACAAGAAGTTAGTTTATTTTAGGAGCATGCTCATATTGGTGGATATTTCTGATTTGGTTGAGGGAGAGATGAAGTACCATAAAACTACCTGTATGATGGTACTTGGGAAGACATTGTGGCCTGGTTAATCTTGAGATCTCAGTTGATGTCTGGATCCCAAAGGGAAGGTATCGGTTGGAGTTTTGGTATACTGTTGATACCAGGATCCCTGTAAGGGTTGGTGTTAGGGAATGGAGGCCTAGATGGTAGCTATATCCTATTGGATTGATACCAGGGTTGTAGCCTGATGATACCTATAGTGGCAAATGCCTAGATGAAACCTTGGTTCCTGTTGGGAGGATACCTTAGTAGTGAGGGTATCCTGAGCAATGTTGCACGAAGCGGGGACGAAGCGGGGACGTTTTTTGGAAGCGGATACGCGGAAGCGTCATTTTCCAAAAATCTAGGAAACGAAGCGTCTCAGAACCGTCTACTATATATATATATATATATATATATATATATTTGCATTTATATTAAAAAAACATCCAAAATACCAAACTAGCTGTAAAAAATATGAAAACATGCATATTTTTATACAAATCAAGATAGATATGGCATCCATTGTACATCAATTGTTAATTATTCGAGCATAAACCATCTAGAATCTGGATTCTTCTCCTCTTGTCTCGCCTTTGCCTTTGCCTCGATTGTCGAGGGATATTAGTCAACATTTCCCAATTTTAATCAAACTACCTAATCCAAGCCTTAAAATATGGTGGAAAAAACTTAATGTGCTTGATCAATGATTTTGACTTGATTGAAAGGTCATTTTTTGCTAAGGCCATGACAACGGAGTTCAACAATTAACACCACCAACACTAGGGTACATGAGCACATAGAGGGCTTGGTGCGCTTGATTAAATGCCAATCATATACCCTCGTACATGATATAATCTAATGAAAAGCCACAATCTCATTGATCCTGAATTCCTTAAAATTGTTAAGTCTGTTGAATTTTGAATAGGATATGAAATTCTATTTTCTCCATATGAAGCCCGATGGGGCTGGAACCACACTCAAACATCCTGAGTCATTTCATGGTAATGTTAAAAATTTAAAAATTTAACATTACCATGACGGGGCATCTAGGAAGCAACTAAGGAGCATCAAGGGAGCACCTTGGGAGTGTCCGGGAAGCCCCATCCCAACTTAAGTCAAAGAAATCTTTTTAAAACAATTTAGAACCCCGCGGAACTGCCCATCTCCCTCTGGATCCATTGGCGATCCGCGCGGATCCGTGCCCAAACCTCCATGTATCCCCAACATATCCTTTTTCTGGATTCGTGGAACGGGAATCCAAAATCGCGGATCGAGCTTGTGTGGTTCCAGATTTCCAGGAATCGCCTCAAAACGGCGAAACTGCGGATCTGATTTTCGGATCCGTGGTTCCGTCAAAGGATCGCCCAAGGATTGGTATGGGACGCGATTCAGACCTTGGATCCTTGGGGGAGGTGTAAAGACCTTAACTTTCACAATTAACAATCATTCATAAATTCATACTACACAATTCATAATGGGATTTTTTTGAAACAGAATATATATCAATTGACTAATTAATACTTACCTAGAACCGTGTTTGAAGATGTTCCTAATCCACCATGGCTCCAACTCTCGTCACCAAACCGCCATTTTCCTCCTAACCTATCTGATGTCAACCTCTCCGGTCCCCAAATCTAGAAGACAAGTCTTCTGGCCCCCGTGCCCAAAACTCCAATAACAATCGAGATCACTCCATGACTCTATTAGAACTCACTGCTCATGTCTCACGCAATTAAAACTCCTCTGGCAGCATCCAGGTCAGTTTACCCACTCACTATACATGCCCATCAAGTTTCCCCCTCTTCTCCTTTTATACACAAACTCCATTCCAGATATTTATTAAAATATCCTCTTAATAAATATCTTGGATTTCTAAAATATCTTAGATTTATTAAAATATTATTATTTAATAAATATCTTGGTTCTATTTAAAATATTATTATTTAATAAATATCTTGGGTTTATTAAAATATTATTATTTAATAAATATCTTGAATTTATTAAATATCATCATTTATTTGCATAAGTCAATGCTTTTAAAGTTTCTTTGAACAAAGTATTAGTTTATATTATGATAGTGGTAGGTATAACTAATACATTCCTTATATTCTGCCGAGTTTGGTATTTCCTCAATACTTCAATAATTCACTGATTACACTGAGATTTTTCATAATTGATTAGTGCATGTACTAGTGCAATACACGTGATACATGCATATGTAGCTATCATATGCAGGTCTCATATGCATGCTAATATTTCTATGTTCCCTATAACTCGAGTTGGGTCAATACATACACCCCTCCTTCAGAAAACTTCGTCCCGAAGTTAAATTTTATGTCGTATATCATTAATTATATAAGTGATTAGTATAATCATATAAGGGTGGTGCACCATATTCGAATTTCCGTTTAATGTGTGAGAACATTTTAACATTTATGTTTTGATCATTTATTGGTTTACAAATTTAATAGTCACGTCTTGCCCCAACAGTGTTCCCAAGCTATTCTAGAATCATCCTGTCCTCCCTAATCTCTTCCGCTCTCATCCTATCTATCCTCTACAGGAATATGTCATGGCATCAGTTTTACTGATCCAACCATCCATAGACCTTAGGGGTGTCAGCGTCGATTACGTCGACCTGATTGACCAGTAGGCATCCAGCAGTCATCATCACACAACCCTCCCATGACTCCAGGCTTTGGAGGATAAACAGTGGGCAACACCTCCACCCCTCCTAGTAGGACCAGGGTTAACACCCTATCATGGAATCTCAGTGCATCTCAATTGTTTTTGGAGTTTTGTCATCACGCGGTCGGTTTGGTAACGATATCATCTGCGATGTAAAACACTTGTCCACAAATTATAACATATGTATCAATATGTTCAAAGCAAATTGTTACCCATACAACAATTTCTACACATTCCAAATATATTGCTATCTACGATATTGATCCTTGAGTTCATATAACATACTTGGTTATGTTTATATAATAGGTCTGTAAATTCATTTTCACCTTGAATAATCAAGTGCAATCACTCTTTTATTTGTATCTCATCATTTACGTTGATATGTAAAATTATCGATACCATATCCATAACATAGTTCATAATTTATATTAGTACCCTCTGTACCAACAATGTTTAAGCAAAAATTTCTTTATATTGTTATCCATGTATCAACAATGTTTAAGCAATTAATATATTCTCACATGTCATATTACAAAATGACAGTCTTAATTATCCATCCAAAATAAGATGAAATTATACAAAATAAGTTTTTAAATGCTTATAAATATAACTCATAGCTATAAATGTCACATAGAATAATTGAACACGGATATACAAATAAGGGTGTAGCCACTATATTCTATACTATATTAACCGATTAACCTTATAAAGTTACAGGTTGAGACTCTAAATCTAAATGGAGGGATGCTCCAACCTTTATGATTGCATATATAGAAACGAAATGAATTGAAACAAGAGCACAAAACACTTACTGTTTAGTCGAGACATGATTTAATTTCTTGATACAGATTGATTAAGAACTCTAAAACACAAAACTACATATGGATCCAACCAACCTTTTAATTCCTATTACTTATTTGTCTTTTAAGTCTAATTATCTTTGATCTACAATCTGGATTCCAAGAGATAATAATAACATTAACTTCTTTATCATATTAATTCAGCACATTTTCAGCCTAAAATCTAGAAGCCAAGGAGTAGGGTTTTGCAGGGCTAAACATCAGGGTTATGCTAGAGATGGGGGAAGAGTTAATTGACTACTCTAAAGAGCCCTTAGTGAGAGGTTTATTTTCATAGAAGGAATTTGTCACTGCTTGAAAATGCATTATTCACTTTGCATTATACTTGGTCTATTAAGAGTGTCATGTTTTCAACAAGATGCCAATTGTTGACCAACATATAATTTGCCTCCTTTTAATAAGAAATTCACAATTTACAAGATATGCATAGTCACATTATTAATATGTTACAGTTTTGATATAGTCTTTTTACTTGCAAGTTTCACCATTTAGAGTCTCAACTCTAGCTAGGATATTACTAGCTTTACCATCATTCTTTAAACCATTGTTTCATTTCTTTAATATTGACTAATTTAATCCAAACACATAACACACCACTGGTATACCCTCTCCTTATTCTTCACATTAATTGTTTTCTCATTAGTCCTTAGGTCTCATCTTATCACCAAATGTATCTTCTTTTCTAACGGTGTATAATTATTATCCTTAATATTTACCTTTAACCATTTTCCCAGTTTATCACTTGTTATTCTTAACAAATTAGGAGTGTCCACAACTCCTTACAAGTCATTGCTTTGACCCTTGCCAATCATGTTGCTCATATCCTTAAGAAAATTCTTCTTGATAGAAAACATCCCTTCACTCCCTTATACCAAATATTCCTAACGTTCCATGTCTACTTCAATTTGAAAATAACATATTATCAAATTGGCTTTGTTTTCTCACCTCTAGTCATCATGGTTTTCTTTTCTTCTCTCTTAATGCATAAAATTATTACACTTGAAAATATCGTTACTATTCCCCAACTTGGGTAAGACTCTATAATTAAATTCAATAACATGGATATCAAATGTAATCTATCATTTCAGGTTTTAAGACATCACGAGATAGAATTTCCTAATCATACTCCATGATGTCCATAATCCATGGATATAGTTAGTCACTTAAGGAAAATTTTATAATGTGACTCTTCCATTAGAGGGAGAAACTATTATAGATGTTTCCATGCACATAAATTATCCTTCAATTGATTAATTCTATTATGGATTCACTCTTTAATCTAATGTCATTGACTTTTATATTGCTTGTGAAACTTCCACTCACTCACCTCTGGTGTTATTTTTATGGATCTCATTGCTCTAAGTAGATTATGATAACTAACATTCATTATCATCATCAAAAGTTTGTAATTTCTTTCTTTTTCCATCCTCCCTAGGTACTATATCGATTATTTTATGGTAACAATGGAGATCAAACTTCAGAAATTTTCCCATGTCTCTTTGTACCCTTTTTTATTTTTTTTATTTTTATACCAATAGCGGGTTTACTACCTTATAGGGTGGTTTCTTACTATCTTAACATATGTTTCATCCATTTGGTTTTTGTTTGATGTGTACTTAGTGAACTAAACTGGTACTCTCAATTTGATTACTTATAATTCCTCCAAACATTTCTTGAATAGTTAGTGGCTTCTTTCATCCATCATTTTACCTCAAACTGGTTTTGCATTTTATGTGGTTGTATCTTACTTTACATCTAACGGTCTTGTCATAATGTCCATAATCATGCTTTCATTACCATCCTTCATGGTAATTCAGTGCCTTGAACTTCCTTAAGAGCATAAGACTAACAAACATGGAGCACAATCAAAGTTAATTGTTGACCTTGATCTCTGTATATGGACACCTTAGAGTCATCACAGCACAACCATCCACATATAAATTGAATATTTGAGGATATTTTGTTAAAGATGAATAATTCCTTACCTAGAAAATTCCTTTTGTGAAATGACTATGCATAGGGAGTACTCCATACGATAGGAAGTTCGATGGAAGATGGTTTGTTTTCTCTTATCATTTTTAATACTACCATCCACGTTATATTTCTTTGACACTATTACAATGGGAAACCTATCATAATTTAGTCATCAATTTGCAATTAACACATTCATAATTGGTTTTTATTCACAAATCTGGGTTGGCTGATGATTAGTATTTAAAGAAATCTATATCCCTGAAATGACTTCTGATCATATATATATATATATATATAACAAAATACAGTGAATTTATACTTTAGCTCTGCCTAAGACGTATTATTCATGTAAAGCTATGTAACTAGTGCATTATATAATAAATATTAAAAAAAATATATATATATATAGTGTCGTTGTCCCTCAATAGACAAAACCATCTTGGGATGGAAGGAGTAATTGTTGTTTGAACTTTACATTTTTTATTATATATATATATATATATATCCGAGATGTTTTACTTCTAGAATACTTCAAGCTTTGATATACACGTGATACAATTGACAGTTTTAGTTCTACATTGGCATTTGGGAGAAACAAACATTATGACACTATTTGATGATGAATTCAATTTTAAGAAATTTTGTACCTTATATAAAAATCTAAAACTCTATTTATAATGTTACAATTTATCAATTCTGATAACATAATAGGTGATAATTGACCATCAAACATTCTTTATACTTTATAGTAAATACTAATAACATACGAAAATAAATTTCTAAAATTTCATCTCCCAGTCTACTTGAAAATTTTATAAAATCTTATTAACCTAATTGCTAATATAAAAACGATTTGTCATCGTTCATGATGACATCACATTTTCATAATGAAAATAGATTCAGGTTCATATACATGTATATGAATATTCAATTTGATATATTCAACCTAGTCATATATAAATATCATACACATTCAAGTTCAAGCCTTCGAACACACCCAACTAACATATTTAATAATTATATTTTTATTTATCATTTTAAATTTATTCATATTTTATAAATTGTAAACGTTTTTTTATTTAAGTTATATATTAAATGTTTTGTATTTATTTATTATTTTGTATTCATTAACTTATAACATGTGCTCAAATATGATTTAAGTATTTATTTTTATTTTTTCTTTTATTTTATTTTTTTTCATTCAGTTTTCTATTTAATTTTCTTTTTTTTAAGCATCCAAATCTCCTTTTTAATTCACTGTTTTTTTTTTTAAACTTTTGTAAATACCCACCTGTAACAGTAATGGTTGACGATTTCGTAATATGGTTCCGACATACGAAATTAATTAATCAACTATTTTTTTAGATGGTATTTGACTTTATGGGAGCTGAGTTGTAACCCCTTAACTGATTTAATAATTTAATTTGTATTATAATGTAACTAATGTATTTCGCAGTGGGACAAATTATTAGCCTTCGTAATTCTGAAGTGCAGTGAATTGTTGTTTTCAGTCTACTCGACATTAACCTTATTAGTTTTACTTTGGTAAAATAAATAAATGACATTAACACAATCTATTTACGAATAAATTTCCAGTACCTTCGAGAACTAACTAACTAAAACTTACAATCCCTTCTCGAAATAATTTATATAAATAACGAAAGAAAATAAAAATCCATTAAACTAAGGACACGATATTTCATGTAATAGCAACCATCCGAATTTCAACCGTCTATATTTGCTATTTAGATTATAATACATAGAGTGTATTTGGCTTGGGCTTGACCACAAAGATCCCTTTGCAACCCTAAAAACAGATATTGCAATATATTCTCAGCTAGGTGAAGTCCTTATAGTGGGGGATTTCAATGCTAGAACTGCAGGTGAACAAGCTAGCATTCTTTGTTGTAAAGAAGACGGTGACCCTATCAGCTTACGGAAGAGAGTAATCATCGGTGGAGACGAATTTTAGAGGATAAAGGCTGCAATCTCTTTGGAGAACAACTGCTTATGCTATGTGGGGCTTTTGATTTAGTCATTTGTAATGGTTTGACTAGATGGGAAAAAGTCCGGTAATTTCACTTGCAATACTTACAATGGAGCAAGTGTAGTAGATTATGTAATTTGCTCGCATAGTTTGTGTGAGAAAATGGAGGAAGTGTTGATTGGAGATCAAATTTGGGACTTAAAATCAGATCAAAAGCCAATTTATTTAAGTTTCTCTTGGACCGGAAAAAAAGCAATTAGGAGTCGAAAAAATCGGTGTGTTCAACAAAATCCCCCCAAAGGGCGGAATTCTTTTGAATCCGAGAGAATTGTAATACCTTCAAAATAATGCTAGAGAGGCTCTTCAAGAAGGAGGAAATCCCATCTCATGGCCTTCATAGTCATGAGTTAACACATTTAATTCAAAGCGCACTTGATGAGTGCAAAAGAGCAAAAATTAAGAAGTCCGAAACAAATTGCTTTCCGGCTAATGCTTGGTTTGACGAGGAATGCAAAAAGGCAAGGAGAAGGTGGAAGGAATCGAGACACGGATAACATAAAGCTCAAAGCTTACAAGCGGTTAGTAAAAAAAGAAAAACGCTGATTTTATGGTCTCAAGAAGAGAAGAACCAATCTTCCTCGGGAAAAAATAACCCCAAATTATTTTGGAAGGAGCTCCAATCGAAAAAAGGTGCAAAGCTGAAAACAACATTACAGCTTCTAAATGGTTTGACTATGCAAGACAACTTTATGAAGCGAGGATCCCAAGGTTGACCCTCCTCCTTTGGTCAACACGGACACAAAACTCTTCACGGTGCAAGAAGTAGAGATGGGTATCAAGAAGTTGGGCATCTGGAAAAGAAAAAAGACTTAGATGAACTCCAAGCGAGTATCTAAAGTGGGGGCTTAAAATTTCTTTCACCTCACATCACAAAAATTTTCAACAACATCTTACGGCAGGGGGTTCCCCACAGTTGGACAACTAGTCGGCAATACCTCTTTTCAAGAGTGGTGATGTCAATAATCCCTCCAATTATAGAACCATAATGATAAACCCCTTGTTTGCAAAGTTATTTGGAAGCATGTTGGAAAAGAAAATTAGCAAGTGGGCGGAAGAAAGAGATAAACATGCTAAAGGGCAAGCGAGGGTTTTAGACCTAAACATTCCACGAGTTGATCATTGTATAACTTTAAGGCACATCATTGAAAAAGGTTGGGAAAAAAAAGGAAGAAGTTTTTTGTTGCTTTGTTGATTTTGGAAAAAGCCTTTGACACGGTTCCTAGGGATAAGCTTTGGGGTAGAATGGAGGAACTTGGGGTTCCCAAGCATTTAAGAAGCATTTGTGCATAGGTTGTATGAAGAGGTGAAAGTCAAAATCAGAACTTCGGTGGCATTTACGAAAGTTTTAGAAGCGATATCGGGGTCAAACAAGGTTGCCCATTGTCTCCTACCCTTTTTGGGTTATATATTGACAAGCTTGAAGAGTGGCTAAATTCGCAAGGGAGGTGACGGTATCCATTTGGGCAAGTTCGTTATCGAGGCTTCTTTTATACGTGAGATGACCTTATATTGATTGCTAATTCGGCTCTTGGTTTGCAAGAGCATTTACATTCCCTTGAGCATTTTTGTAGAAGGGTTGGGATGCAAGTGAATATTAGCAAAACGAAAGTAGTGGTTTTCTCTAACAAAAGAAAGCATAACCAACATAAGTTCTATTTTGAAGGCAACATTACGGAAGAAGTTGCGAGTACAAATACCTCGGAATTGATTTCAACAGAAATTTAAGTTGGGATGGTTGTAGAAAGAAAAGAACTTTAGGGGGGTTGGAAAGCATTTTATGCTCTTCAAAAGCAGTGTAGAGAGGCAGAGTTTGTGGGACTGGAAAACCACCCTAACTCTTTTTGGGCTTTTAGTGATTCGGTGATTCTCTATGGTTGTGAACTATGGGCGAGCAACACAACCAAGTTGCGGTGGAAGCAAATCGAGAAAATTCGAAACGTTTGATTACAAACAAATTCAAAATTAAAAGTGCAGTTCCTTATGCTATCCTGTTAAGTGAAACAGGGGCTGCTCCTATTGAAGCAATTGCTATGGTGCGAGTCATAAGGTATCTGAAAAAAATTGAGCAAATGGAAGAGGATAGATGGCCTAAGGTTGTGTTTAGTGACAAATTATGCAAAGGACAGAAGACTTGGATGCGGCAAAATAACAAATGGTTTAGTAAATGGGGTATTTGATTGAGCATGTGTCCTACAAACAGTAAAGAGATAAAAGCTTTTGTTATGGATAAATTCCACAAACATACTTGGAAGAAAGAGCTAGAGAGAAAGAAGAAGTACTACATAGAAGAGTTTAACCCCATGCATAACCATCAACAAAAGGCGTACATAGGGGCTAATATTTCTTGGAGATCTAAAATTCTTATTGCTCAATTAAGGACTAATTCTCATCAACTCCGTTGTGAAACAGTAGTGCTGGAAAAGGCCAAAAGAAATTTGGGAAGAAATAATATGTATATTTTGCTCCTCAGGAAAAGTGGAAACGAGAAAAAACATTTCATTCTAGAATGTGAGGCCTTCAAGGACACCGGGGAAAACTATGCGGGTATTACGCGGCTAATTCTTGGGATAATCTATTCGACGAAGAGTTTGTCGATAAGCTGGGAGTGCTCATTGTAAAACTTCACAGGAAAAGGGCCGAATACAAGAGTCAGATAGAGAAGCAATCTGTCTCATAGGCCATTTTTAGCCTCGTGGACATTAAAAAATTCTTTCTTTCTTTCTTTCTTATCATTTTGACCATGTGGCAAAGGTTCCTTCAATTCCACTGCCTTGCAGCCAGATTCTCCATCTGCCTACAAAACCTTGGGACAGCGATAACAGGGAGCCTCTGGAACGCCAATTTTGATTGTCATAGCTGGGTTTCGGAAGTGTTTCTTTCGGGAAGTGACACGTGCCCGCTTTTGTTTGCACCTCCTTCGACTCCGGATTCTGTTCTGCAATAATCTAAATACTTCCCATAGCAGGATCTATAACCTTAAACCCCTCTTTCTTGGACACAACTAATTCATTTGCAGAGCGAATGATCTTCTCCATTTGGCACAGAATGCTCTTATGTTGTAGAACTGTCAATGTCACGAGTGAAGGCGGTGCCCTTTCAGCCAAGGTTTTGGAAATAGAACTCAGTAGCAAGTCCATGTCGTTTTGAATCGGGCGATAATAGGGAAAGGCCAGCATTTGTCTGCGATAATTGTGCAGATGAGAATGTACTGGACTGATTTCAATTCCTCTGAAATGCTGCAATGGGACTGCCAGATAAAGAAATGGGATAAGATATACATCTTCCATACTAAAAACATTACCAAAGAAATAAGGCCCCTGTTTCTGTATTCCATAATTGCCCCATTCAATCTTGCAAATGATGTTTCAAGCTTCCTCTATACTTCCTGCCGTGCCAGTGGGTTACTATCATCAAGAAGTTCTAGTACTAATGGTGAGAAAATATTCCGAATATAAACCACCCAATCTAAACTTATATCAGCCATGGGTCCCTCCGGAACTAGACGCGGATTCAGAAACTTTTCTTCAATGTACTGCAAAATGATGCATCTAAACTTATATCAGCCATGGGTCCCTCAGGAGCTAGACGCGGATTCAGAAACTTTTCTTCAATGTACTGCAAAATGGCATCAGAAGAGCCAAAATAGTGTCCAAGCCATACTAAGGATTGACAACTTTACATCTGGTCTTATGGAAGCAAGCAATTCCAACTTCTTGCCTCTCACGTCATCGTCAGAAGTTAGCCACACAACATGCACATCAACACCTTTACACTGCAAAGCAATTGAAATACGTGATGTAAACGGACCTAATTCAGATCCAAACAACCTAACCAAAGGTTGGCCTTTGGCAGGCTGGGACGGCATAGTTGCAATACCATCACTCGGGAATTTTCTTTGTAAAACAGGAATCCATCTCAGACCAGCCTGGGATCTGATGGAAATAGTATGGGAATCAGGATTGGAGATAATGTGCCAGAGTTAGTGAAACTGAGACTGTTGCCGCAGTAGTCTGTCAACTATGAAAGATTATTAGAGCAGTAGTGCCAACATTCTGAAACTAGGAACAACACCCTTGGACAAAGCTGTCTTCGATAAACCAAAATCTGAACAGCTAAAACAATCTGATCACAGTTCTGGCAATCTAAATTAGCCGGAAAAGGCAGATGACAGGATGTTGCTTCGATATTGAGTGAAGTTTATCCTTCCCGCTAAATTTCTTGAGAGGTCGTCGGGCTTTAATTGTTCTTTATGTTTTGGTTTTAACTACTATCCGACAAGCTTTGAAGTCCATGTAGATTTTGAACTTGCCTGGGTATTTAACGTTCTTACGTGGAGAGATTTTTGTCGTTTTAGCCTGAAATTCTCAGAAATGGTGAAATCCGTGCAAATATTTGGTTTCATTTGGAATCCCATGCCGGTTTCCTCCCTTGGGATTCGCATGGTTTTGCAATTTTATTATTATCCACGGAAATTTAATTTGGAGCTCCATGCCCCTTGGTTTTTCTCGCCACAGGTTCTCTTTTACGAATGATGTGTCGACTGTGAAGAAAATGATTTATTTATTTCCGTTTGAGCCAGCCTGGACATTTGGGGTTAACGCAAAGTAGTAGTCCCAAGTTCCTTGGGAAGCCATTAGAGACCTAATTTAACCGGTGATGGCAAGAATGTGAGGATTAAGCCCCTGGTATCTCCGTCTCCAAGAATGATTTTCTTTTCTTCTCCTTTCTTCAAGGGATTAACCTAGTTATTCAAGGGATTTCTTGTATGCTCTATTAGCTTAACTGAATGAAGTATACTTTCAGAAAACTAGTGCTGAATGTGTAAAAGGGTTTCCTAAATCTATTTTTATAAAGCTCGGTTTCGATTCCGTCTATGTCCAGGGTCGTTACTTCTCTGGACATGTAAAGGCCTTGTAATTTAGAAATCCAGCCTTGTATTTTCTTGTTCCCTTTTTTCTTTTTTTTTCTTTTATCAAATGGATATTGCATTGACGCACTGCGATTCTGGTTATTGCTCAAGAACAATTGTTGCCCTTTAGAACTTCTAGGCAATGATGTTATTCAATCTTAATTACGATTGATTGGCAGCAATTATTATTGCATAGTTATCTTAAAAATGCAGATCTTAAAATAGACAGTGCAAATATCTTTGCAACCAGTCCTTGAAGAGAACCCGATCTCTTTGAGTTACGCTATAATTTTGTTAGATTCCTTAAACATGGACCTCTCAGGTGCCATAGAGTTCAGTTTATTTTGCTACGAATAAGTAATTATTGTAATGTCACCATGAGGTGAGCTGGGTCAGTGGGACTGGGACACTGCTGCAGCCCAGCCTGGGTTCGAGCCCCTCCTGGACCTGTAACAGGGAATTGTAAAGCGGCAGACCTATGGCCATTAATTCAAACCCAGCCTCGTGTCTCCAACTGTCAAACGGTTTTCCCTTTGGTGCAGCTGAACGTAAGATTTAATGTGTAAGGCTCTTAAGAATAATTTCGAATTGGAGCGACATGGAATAAGTTAATTTTAATTGATAGTTTTCAGAACAACGCAGTCCCTAAAATGGTAATTTGCAGCGAGACAGTCATGAATCATTCCTACCGCAGCGTTTATTTTTTTAATTTAAACCGTGGAATGCTGATGCAGGGGCATTGGACACTAGCTAGCAATGTAGGAGTTTTGTCCACATGTTGTGGCTAGGAGGGTTTGAAAACAGTGGAATTGTCACAGCTAGGTGTCAATACCTTAGCTGATTGTATTATTAGATCAGTTAGAATCGTAGAAGTTGAATAGCTCAGTTAGTCTAGCTGTCATATTCCAGTTAGTTAAATTGTTTAATTAGAGTGTTGATTTCCTGAAACGGTCCTCTCAGAGGAACAGAAGAGTCATAGGTTTATGTATATAATTGTAAACCCTCGGATGTATGAGGAGGGGACAAGAAGAAGAGAGAGGATTCTGTAATAAACTATGTGTGTTATGATTGCTTCCAATTAAATAGTTTCTATGCGCATTTACCCTAGAATCGTGTTGAATCCTTAATTGTCAAGAGTTTGTTTAATTGCGAAGTGATGAACTCTGTGCATGTATAATTGAATCCCTGTATGAATTCACACATCTCGGTCTGGAGTTTTCCTTAAATTGATTCGAACAAAACCTGTGAAGTTACCACCACTGTCTGTATAAGAAAAGCCGTTGGAATAGAATCTCGCTGTTGTTGATTGAAACCTGCCGAGGATTGACCCAAGGTTAGACGTGAGTTAAAAACAAAGAAGACCGCAAACCTGACGAGGAACCCTGGTTAAACACTGTGCACGAACCGCGAGTAGTTTGGGTGAACAGTAAAGGCTGGAAGCGGTATTCATCACACCACTCTTATACGGAAGGCGGTATTTCTGGGTCGAGGAGCGATTCCATAGAGTGCCTGACACGTGTCCCCGAGTGAAATTGGAAAACCACCTTCCCGTACGCGCCATTGTGCGTTATCGTTTGCGCATGTTGATCGAGCGATATACGTTGGATCGGGCAACGCGATAACAGCCATCGGATAAGGAAGCAAGATTTACGAGGGTACGAATAAGTCGTATGTTTCATGTCGGTGTTGGGGCCCAGTTATAAATTATATTAATTGGAACCTTTTAATTAAGGTATGGCAGCGTTTGTTTAATTAACAATTGTTCATTTAAAGTAATCCAGTTATATGAGCCGGGAGATATAATATAAAGTATTGAAAGTTATAACCATCGGTTATAAGGTCGGGCAGCGTGAAAGATATATTTAAAATTTCAATGGTTTTCAAATGATATTTATTTATCAAATTCCCCGAATTTGATAAATAAGATCCCTAGAAAAAGAAATAGACCACGTGGCGGGAAGGAAAGAGAAGATAGGACCACGACGACGGTTGACCACTCCTCCTCAGGACTAACTTTCAGTATTTGTTGCGTCATTTGTGGTATCAGAGCAGGTTTGAAGTTGTTTCACTGACATGGCAATCCGAGTTGGTAGAGGTGCTGGCAGAAGAAGACCTGTTGCCAACGCAGAGGTGTTGGGGATGTTGCAGAGGGTTGAAGCCAGAATGGATGTCATGGAACGAAGACAGCCCAGAGATCCTGAAAACATTAGCGAACCTGAGACAGAAGAAGCAGAAGAAAATGTTGAAATTCCTCCTGACATGAGGCTCCTTAGAACTGTTCTGGAGTCTGCAGTTAAGCCCAGAATTGAAGTGTCGAGTTATGCAGGGGGACTGAATCCAGAGGAGCTGGTGGACTGGATTAATGAAATAAACAAGTGCTTCGATTATGAAGAAATAAGTGAAGATAAGAAGAAGTTTGCAGTAACAAAGCTGAAAGGACATGCTGCACTTTGGTGGGATGGAGTGCAAGCAGAAAGGAGGAGAGTTGGCAAGCAACCTATCAAGAGTTGGACCAGAATGATGGCTAAATTAAAAGGTAAATTCTTGCCTAGTGATTACCAGTTGACATTGTACAAGCAAATGCAGAACCTGAGACAGAGGTTGCTGACAGTAAAGGAATACACAGAGGAATTCTACAGAGTAAGCATAAGGGATGGGCAATTTCAAGACACACCTGAGAAGACTGTCAGATATGTGAATGGTCTCAAGCTGGAGATCCAATATGATATTGGTCTCCTGTCTCCTAAGATAGTGGAAGAGGCCTATCAGATGGCCTTGAAATCAGAGGATAAACTCCTGAGGAAACAGTCTGCCAAGAAGAGAGGTACTTTCCATGGGAAGGGAAGTCAAGGTGGTAGAGGAAAACCTGCTACACCCAGGGATGGAGCTAACAGTAGCTCACCTCAGAATGCATCTATAGAGGATGATGCAAGGGGCAGAAGGGGTTCTTATAGAGGAAAAAGAAGAGGAGGCAGAGACAGAGGCAGGGTTAGAGAATTAAGGTGCTATAGATGTCAGCAAGTGGGACACAAGCACTATGAATGTCCAGAGAATGTGGGTGTTGGTCCAAGGAATTCTATTGTTGCCCAAACTAGAGAAGAAGCAGAGATTGAAGAAGAAATTCTTCCAGAGAGGGGAGAATCCTTTTTTTGGTAAATAAGGTCCTATTGAAGCAAGCCAAAGAAGTCACTGAGCCTGCACAAAGGAAGACTTTGATGAGGAGCATATGCAAAGTCCAAGGGAAATGCTGCCAGTTAGTCATTGATAGTGGCAGCACAGACAATCTGGTTTCCCGAAATTAATAGAGTGATAGGCGAAGACTGAGGCAGTCCAACTCCTACGGGGTGTCTTGCGTTGCACTGGGGAGCACCGGTAGTTGTAAACAGGTGTGAGAGATAGAGCTGCCAAATGAGAAAATACAAAGATAAGATCGAGTGTGATGTAATGCCCATGAATTAATAAAAACATGTTTTATAGGCTTTGATGGGCCTTACCTTTTGTCATGACCAGTAATGAGTGCATGATGGCAAGAAAGATCACTAAGTTCTTCAAGGATGGGGTACATCATACATTGATACCATGGAAGAAGGAGAGCCATCAAATGAGTGATTGATCCAAAGACTGACCTGTGGCGGGAAGGAATATACGCGACGAGATAAGAAGAAGAAGAGGTAAGCTTTGCTTTATTTTGCAAACATAAAGTAGTTCTTACTTCCACAAAGATTTCTTATTTACCAGTAGAGATACAAGAGATGTTAGATGATTATTGTGACATTGTTGTGGATGATTTAGCTAATGAGCTGCCACCTGTGAGAAAGATCAGCCATCAGATAGATTTTATCCCTGGTTCAAATATGCCAAATAAGGCAGCCTACATAATGACTCCCAAGGAAAATGAGGAAATCAGGAGACAAGTACAAGAGTTGGTGGACAAAGGGTTGATTAGAGAAATTCTGAGTCCATGTGCTATACCAGTAGTATTGAGCCCAAAGAAAGATGGAAGCTAGAGGATGTGTACTAATTCCAGAGAAATCAATAAGATCACAATCAGGTACATATTCCCTTTGCCCAGAATTGAGGATTTAATGGACTGTTTGAGTGGTGCTAAATATTTCTCAAAGATAGATTTAAAAAGTGGATACCATCAGATTATAATAAGAGAGGGTGATGAGTGGAAAACTGCATTTAAAACAAATGAAGGACTGTATGAATGGATGGTAATGCCTTTTGGGTTTCTCGGAAATGCACTAGCACTGTGAACACATGAATGAAATTATTTGAAAGAATTCATTGGTAATTATGACAATGTCATTGGATCAATATAACAGTTTTCAATGAGAACTAAGAAACCGAACATTTGAGCATCTCTTAATCATGTCTTGAAAAAAACATTTCAAGCTGTGATAAATTTGAAAAATGCTCATTCATAGTGAAGAGAGTTGGTGTGGGGTTGTTGTTTCTGCAGAAGGATTGAATATGGACCCAGAAAAGGTTAAGGCAATTGTGGAGTGGCCTTCACCCAGGAATGTCTTTGAGGTAAGAAGTTTCCATGGACTTGCTAGTTTTTACATAAAGTTTATAAGAAACTTCAGTAAGATCAACGCACCCATAATTAAGACAATAAAGAAGAACAAACAGCCATTTAAGTGGACTGTTGAAGCAGAAAGAAATTTTAAAGTTTTGAAGCAAAAGATAACGGAAAAGCCTGTTTTGATTCTGCATGATTTTACAAAACCATTTCAAGTAAAATGTGATGCCGGTGGAGAGGCTATTGGAGCTGTGTTGAGTCGGGATGATAGGCCTGTGGCATATTTCAGTGAAAATCTGAATGACACCAGAAGAAAGTATTCCTCTTATGAGAAGGAATTCTATGCAATTGTTCAGGCACTGAAGAAGTGGAGACATTATTTGATGTCTAGGGAATTTGTATTATATTCTGACAATTATGCTTTGCAGTATATTGTACAGCAGCCCAAATTGAAACATAAGCATGCTAAATGGGTTGAGTATCTCCAAAGTTTTAATTTTGTTTTGAAACATATAAGTGGCCAAGCCAATAAAGTAGCTGATGCTTTGAGTAGAAGGCACATGCTTGTTCAAGAGACAAATTTTGAAGTTGTAGGGTTTGATTTTTTGAAAGAATTGTACAAAACAGATCCAGATTTTAAAGAATCATTTGAGGCATGTAGTAACCCTGTTTTAATAGATAGAAGCCAGTGGCTAGATTATTTCTTGCAGAAGGACTTACTATTCAGAAGAAGCCAACTGTGTGTACCAAAATGTTCCATGAGGGAAAATTTGATCAAAGAGAAGCATAGTGGTGGACTTGCTGGACACTTTGGTACTAATAAGACTTATGAACAGCTGAGTCACTTTTATTTCTGGCCCAAGATGAGAGCAGAAGTGGACAAGTTTGTGAAGAATTGCAAGATTTGTCAATATGCCAAAGGAAGGAGCCAGAATGCAAGATTGTACACTCCCTTGCCTATTCCAGACAGGCCTTGGGACATGGTGAGTATGGATTTTGTTCTAGGATTACCCAAGACTCAAAGAGGGAATGATGCAGTCTTTGTTGTGGTGGACAGATTCTCCAAAATGGCACATTTTATTCCATGTTACAAAACTAGTGATGCCACCCATGTTGCTAACTTATTCTTCAAGGAAGTTGCTAGATTGCATGGGTTGCCCAAGAGGATTGTTTCGGACAGAGACACCAGATTTGTGGGTCATTTTTGGAGGACACAGTGGAAGAAACTTGGTACCAAACTAAGTTTCAGCTCAGCTTATCATCCTCAGACTGATGGACAAACTGAGGTAGTGAATAGGAGTCTGGGAAATTTGTTGAGATGTCTTGCAGGAGAGCATCCCAAGCAGTGGGATCATATTTTGCCCCAGGCAGAATATGCATATAATGACTCACCGAACAGGAGCACAGGGCAGAGTCCATTCCACATTGTTTATGGAATGCACCCCAGAGGAATATCAGAATTGAGAAATCTGGGGAAGGCAGAGCTGAGGAGTGCAGATGGTGAGGAATTTGCTTCAAAGATCCAGGCCATACATGAACAAGTGAAACAGCAACTACAAGGCAGCAGCATCAAATACAAAAGCAGAGCAGACTTAAGCAGAAAAGAAGTTCATTTTGAAGTAGGAGATCAGGTTTTGGCACACCTGAGAAAGGAGAGATTCCCAAAGAAGCAGTACAACAAATTGAAGTTCAAGAAGATTGGGCCATGCAAGATACTTAGGAAGTTTTCTGCAAATGCTTATGAGATTGAATTACCTTTTGATGTTGGAATATCTCCTATTTTTAATGTTGCAGATTTGTACAAGTATGAAGATGATGGTGCACAAGAAAGAGCAGCAGACAAGGAACAGATTGAGTGGAGAGAACAGCTACCTCCAGCACAACCATTGCAACCAGAGAAAATATTGGATAAAAGACCATTCAGAAGGACCAGAGGACGAGAGTACTTTCAGTACTTGATCAAATGGAAGGGTAAACCAGATGAAGATGCCACTTCGATCACTGAAGAAATGTTGCGGAAGATAGGCAGATCAGTGGAAGAGCTCATGGACAGGAGCCCATGAAGAAAATTGCCCTCGGGAGTCTGATGCAGGGGCATTGGACACTAGCCAGCAATGTAGGAGTTTTGTCCACATGTTGTGGCTAGGAGGGTTTGAAAACAGTCAAATTGTCCCAGCTAGGTGTCAATACCTTAGCTGATTGTATTATTAGATCAGTTAGAGTCGTAGAAGTTGAATAGCTCAGTTAGTCTAGCTGTCATATTCCAGTTAGTTGAATTGTTTAATTAGACTGTTGATTTCCTGAAACGGTCCTCTCAGAGGAACCGAAGAGTCATAGGTTTATGTATATAATTGTAAACCCTCGGATGTATGAGGGGGGGACAAGAAGAAGAGAGGAGATTCTGCAATAAACTCTATGTGTTATGATTGCTTCCAATTAAATAGTTTCTATGCGCATTTACCCTAGAATCGTGTTGAATCCTTAATTGTCAAGAGGTTGTTTAATTGCGAAGTGATGAACTCTGTGCATGTATAATTGAATCCCTGTATGAATTCACACATCTCGGTCTGGTGTTTTCCTTAAATTGATTCGAACAAAACCTGTGAAGTTACCACCACCCGCAGGCATGGTCTATATAAGAAAAGCCGTTGGAATAGAATCTCGCTGTTGTTGATTGAAACCTGCCGAGGATTGACCCGAGGTTAGACGTGAGTTAAAAACAAAGAAGACCGCAAACCCGACGAGGAACCCTGGTTAAACACTGTGCACGAACCGCGAGTAGTTTGGGTGAACAGTAAAGGCTGGAAGCGGTATTCATCGCACCACTCTTATACGGAAGGCGGTATTTCTGGGTCGAGGAGCGATTCCATAGAGTGCTTGACGCATGTCCCTGAGTGAAATTGGAAAACCACCTTCCCGTACGCGCCATCGCGCGTTATCGTTTGCGCATGTTGATCGAGCGATATACGTTGGATCGGGCAACGCGATAACAGCCGTCGGATAAGGAAGCAAGATTTACGAGGGTACGAATCACTCGTATGTTTCACGTCGGTGTTGGGGCCCATTGATAAATTATATTAATTGGAACCTTTTAATTAAGGTATGGCAGCATTTGAAAGTTATAACCATCGGTTATAAGGTCGGGCAGCGTGAAAGATATATTTAAAATTTCAATGGTTTTCAAATGATATTTATTTATCAAATTCCCCGAATTTGATAAATAAGATCCCTAGAAAAAGAAATAGACCACGTGGCGGGAAGGAAAGAGAAGACAGGACCACGACGACGGTTGACCACTCCTCCTCAGGACTGACTTTCAGTCTTTCACCATGAGGTGAGCTGGGTCAGTGGGACTGGGACACTGTTGTAGCCCAGCCTGGGTTCGAGCCCCTCCTGGGCCTGTAACAGGGAATTGTAAAGCGGCAGACCTATGGCCATTAATTCAAACCCAGCCTCGTGTCTCCAACTGTCAAACGGTTTTCCCTTTGGTGCAGTTGAACGTAAGATTTAATGTGTAAGGCTCTTAAGAATAATTTCGAATTGGAGCGACATGGAATAAGTTAATTTTAATTGATAATTTTCCGAACAACGCAGTCCCTAAAATGGTAATTTGCAGCGAGACAGTCATGAATCGTTCCTACCGCAACGTTTATTTTCTTAATTTAAACCGTGGAAAGCACAAACCGTGACACTTATTTTCATATTTGAAGTGGCTACAAATTATAGAAGTCGACTGTGAATACAGAAGGTCCAACAGTGTTTTTAACTTAGCTCCAATACCATGTGTAACGACCTTAATTTTCACAATTAACGATCATTCATAAAATTCATACTACACAATTCAGAATGGGATTTTTTGAAGCAGAATATATATCAATTGACTAATTAATACTTATATATCAATTGAGTAATTAATACTTACTTAATCAATATTGTCAAGAGCACATATTGAGGGAACTCTTCCTCGGTGATTTCCTAGCCGAGGAAGTCAGCATTTCTCAGTTACTGAGCAGTAGAGGAGCAGAAGAACTTACAATTCTATCAGAGAGTGTGTAAGCCTACTAGGGGCTCCGCAGTAGGGAGGAAGTGGGATTCAACAGATTTCGGCTGAAATGCAATCTCACAGACTTCATGATTAGGATCAATTGGAGGGCTCCTCCAAATATATGATCTGGAAGGAACAGGCTAAGTTCCTTTTGGATGAATATGATCTGAAGGCGTTCGTGGAGAACATGGTAGTTGTTCCTACTGATGCGGATCAGCTCAAGAAGTACAAGGCAGATATGGCCAAGGCAAAGAGGTTGCTCCTTGATGGTGTCAAGGATCACATCGTCTCACATCTGGCTGGCAAGGATACTGCCAAAGAAAAGTGGGTAGCTTTGCATGACCTATATGAGGGATCATTTGAGCAGCGGAAGTTGTACTTAGAGCAAAATCTCTATATGATTCAGATGCGAAAGGGGAGCACATGGCTTCATACCTCATGCAGTTTCAGGAGATTCGAGATTAGTTGTCGGCAGTAGGTGCTACACCTACAATTGCAACCATGGTACAGATGGCCCTTAACAACGTCACGGAGGAATGGCAAGTGTTTGTCTAGAGCATACCGTGTCAAAATTTCAATCTAGAAACATACAGTTGCAGTGATAGATTTATTTTTCCTACTTATTACTCTGATAAGTTATTTACATAATTCTATTAGTAAATTACGAAATAAATACCACTGCAACATTCATGATTACATATGCAGAGAAAGGAACAGTGAAAAACATGAGCATAAGAAACAGTCACATGTACACACTTATTTTTGTATAATTGTCCCCGAAAAAACCCAATTTCGGAAAACCGGTGCAGCAGATTCAGGTTTATATATTATTCTTCGGTAAATGAATTATTTACAAGGAATACACTGGCAGATACATTTAGAAATCCGAGAATCCGAGAATATCTGTTACAAATCCAAGAATCTCTATTACAAACATTTAGAAAACACCTGAGACAAAATTCTCGAAACCTCCCAAAGATTTTCTGACACCCAGAAGATCCTCTGTCTCCCTCTATGTCTCTCTATGTGCTTCTCTGCGTAGTCCCTGCGCTGCACTGCTTCACTCTGCATGGGTACACTGCGCTACAACTCTGCGCTGCCTTTTGTGGCCCTCTGCGTCCCTCTATCCTCGTACTCAGTCACTGCTTGTTGAGAATTTGGAGGGGCGGTGATTAATTCAAATTCTCTTCTTGATAATTACTTGTATGCTTACTTATTTTACTTATGTCTTCTCTTCTTAGCTTATTTAGTCTTTCATCAAGTCAATTACCAAAACACAAGAGACACAAATTTAGGCTCCTCGAGCCAGGGAAAAGCCTCTCCCTCTTGGAGAGGAAAACCCGCGATAAATTCTTCTTATAGACTTTCAAATGACAAGTACCATGACCAACACTCAGACCCTTGACCTATGTATGCATCCAAGACCTTGTCAATGCTTCTTTCTTGCCCTTAAAACAAATTCTTCTTTTCTGCACCAACCTGCACTGTTCTGCACCAAAACTAGAGAGCTCGGTCTCTAGGTCTATCTTTCTCGGATCTTTCTTGTTGCTCTAGAATGTCTTTGTACCTTGCATAGCAATGCCTTTTTCCACAGACTTCTTTATGATAATTATTAGACAAGATCACTTGGAACCTTTCACTTTGCATAACCTTGAAGCTTCTTCACTTGAGGTGTAATACTTCCTCTTTACGCATTGTAGAACAGGAAGGTAAATCGCAGATTTACCTTCCTTCCTTTCTCGCACTATAGTCTCTTTTTCCTTGCTTATTATCACTGTAAATAATCTGAATTTCTTCTTTTAGAACGGTCTGAAGATCTCTGGTATATCCGCACTTCTGCTTCAGCGAAACGCAACACTTATCTGGTATATCTGCACTCTGATCACCTCTTGTACTCATTGCTATTTCTCAATATAATAAAATGGCTTATCTTTCTCTCTATATTTCTGAGTATCTGTTACATGTTCTACATATGCTATTGTATGCTTGCATTACTGTTATTTCTCTCTTTGAGCATTCCAAATAGTATACCACTTGGTGTGTTTGTCCCATACTCTTAGACAGAGTCTGGAAAGGACCAGGTAGCCTCCAAATCTCACCCTCTTTTCAGAGGTGACATATCTGGTAAATGCCCTCCCAGTGCATCTCTGGTTGGAGTTTGCTTGTGTTTGATAGATATCCCTGAAAAGGGATATTACAACTGCCCCTTCCTGGATCTGTACCCTCCTGTTGTCAAGCTGCCCCTTCCGGATAACTGTTGCTTCTGTTGATATCCTGCAGAAAAAATATTCTTCAGCTGATTTGCTAGAGATTCCGCTTGATCTGCTATCGCTCTAATACCATGTGAAAATTCTACTACAGTATCATGGTTTACTTCTCCTACTTGATTAAATTATACAAGTTATTTTCAAAAATTAGATTCAGAAATACCGAAGTAAACACAACTAACAGTCTACACATGCAGATCATTTACTGAATATTATGCTCATTCAAACAAAGTGACACACTGATTTTTGGACATAAGTCCATGGAAAAACCCAAAGTGGGAAAACCAGTGCAACAGATATGAGGGTTTATTTTATTAAGTAGAATCTGAGTACAACAAATCTCGGTTCCAGATCTGGAAAACCTGACAGAGAATAAAAGAAATCTGCAGCTAACCTGTTGTTCCAAGACCAAATATCTGACTGATCCACACCCTCAAACGAGATTTACAAGACTCAGCCTGGATTTGGCCCTAGAAACCCCAGCGCTGCCCCTAAAGCCCCATCATCAGCCCTGCTAAGCTCTATGTGTCTCTGCGCTGCTCAGAGAGGGACTGTGTAACCTCAGACTGGGTGACGCAGTCCTTACACTGCCTCTTGAGGCCTCTGTGTAATTTCTGAAGCTCCCTGACGCTGCAGCGCTACTCCTCCTGGGCCTGCATAGCGGCTAAAGCCCCTGCACTGCACAGTTGCTGCATAACCTCTCCGCTCCTCTGCGCTATCCTTGTTTTCTACTCCTCTGCCTCTCGCTGACTCTTGGCTCCGGGATCATATCAACCCCTCAACCAATACTACCCCTCGCTGCAGAAAACTCCTCCAGAAATTCTTAGCAAACCCTGCCCTAGAATTCCAGCTTAGTTTGTCAGCTCTGCCTCCGTGTGTGTGTCTCCAAGTGACCCTCAAGCCTTTCTCTTATACTTTTTCGATGATCTCATCAACGGCCGAGATTAAAACATTCATCAACGGCCGAGATTAAAAGACTGCTTGATTCGTGTCTTTTAGAACATTTCAGCACATGTTAATTAATTCACTTTAATTATTTAATTTCCCTAAGTTTAGACTTAGGAAATCCATTAAAATAATTAATTATTTGAATAACTTGAACACCAGCTGAAATTTCACCAAACACTTTCTAGGTTTTGGAGTTCAAGTGTGTCTTAACCCCTCCACAAAGTTTCAAGGCAAGAGCACACCCAATGCTACACCAACTATACAAAATCTCAACAGTTCAGTGTCAACAAACGCAATTTGTCATTAGACAGTCACAAAGCTAGTTGCAGTCAGTGCCCAAGAGACAGTTGCAAAACTAGTTGCAGTGAGATAGGCAGTGTGAATTGCCCAGTTGCAGTATGCAGGTGCAATTCCAGCCAGGAGATTCCCAATGCAGAGCTACGCAATACTGTTTCCATTACAGGAGGATAGTGCGAGTTGCCAGGAAGGAGGAGAGAGATTTCCCATAGGGAAATCGAGACTCAGAGGGAATCTAGTTTCAGAGGGAGTAGCCCTATGGAAGCTAGTACTTCAGGATTTGAGGAGATCAAACTCATTATTGCAGTAGTTGCAGCTATAGAGAAGAAGCATCAACAAAGCAATAGTAGCAGCAATATGACTAGATTAGACTTCACGATGTTCGTCGATATACCTCCAAGAGTGAGGTGGGGCGATTTGGTTTTGTAGCCCCAAAGCGCTACAGATGGGTGGGATTCTTGATGAGGTCCACCTCTTGAATCAGTACCTGGCTACGGGGGCCCAAAGTACGCAGTAGCAGGATGGACCAACGGTAGTTAATGTAGTTAGATGCCAGAGTGACAGTTGCAGTTAGCTATTGGGCAGCCCAGTGTATAGTTGGGAGTAGTGCAGTTGGCACAGTGTAGAGTCAGCGGCAGTGCAGAGCCTTCAGTGACAGCACAGAGGCTAATAGCAGTCAGGACTCGAGTGACAGAGGCATCATACTAAACACGGATGGTTCAATATTTTTGGATATTTCTCAGTTGCAGTTGTTGTAGTTAGAGCAGCAACACATGAGAGGGAGTTGCAGATGTGGCAGTAGCAGCAGCAACAGAGTTGCAACGCAGATGCAGTGTTGGAAGCAGTTCAGCAGGGTTAGCAGCGACACAGATGCAACACATATCAGAGTTGCACAGTGATTGGCGGGCAATAGTAGCCAGATATTAGCAGCGTGACAGGAGATGATGCAGAGACAAGGTGTTGCTTTAGTGGGTTGCAGCACTAGAACACATTCCTCGCTTAGAGGGAGTGTTAGTTTTTGTAGCATCTGATGTGTTCTAGCAATGAGATTTGGTAGAGAGGCTAGAATACATGTGTTCTCCAAAACCCAGAAATTGTTTCTAGAAATTCCACCTAGAGATAACTTAATTAGATTTATTAGTCAGTTTTTAATGTTTCCTAATTCTAAACTTAGGGAAAATGATTAATTAATCAGAATTAATTAAGTCATGGTGAGAATGTTCTAGAAAAGTACATGGATCAATTGCTAGTTAATCCTAGTCATCGATTAAGATTTAATCGTAGTCATTGAAGTCTCAACGGAGAATTATAAGAAAAAGTCGATGGGGCTTGGAGAAATCACACCAAATCAGTTCAGCATTCAATTTTGCTGAGAAATCGATTTCTAGAGTAGCAGTTGTGTGTTGCCGGAAGTGATTCAGTGAGATCAAAGTAGTGAGAGAGAGGCAGAGATTGTAAAGTCATAGGAAGATTCCCAGATTCAGTCAGTACATTTATAGAGAGGCAGAGAGCGCCACAGTGAGGCAGCGTCGTTCCCTCTAGAGGCAAATTGTGTTTTGCTGGGGAGAAGTCGAGACTCAGTGCCAAAAGCTAGAGAGAGGTTCCAATGGCCAGGAGAATCGGTTTCCCAGATAGCATCTGACGAGACAGTGAGAGGTCATGCAGTTCCAAGCTCGAGGGATGCAATGACTGCGTAGAGTGACGCAGAGGCAATTGGAGACGGCGCAGTTTCGAGCTGAGGTCAGTTTCAGGTTCGTCTGTGGAGTGAGGAATTTCCTCACTAGTTATTTTTGTTAGTTTATCTTTGTTTGGATTTCCAGTTTGGGCATCCATAGTTTGTACTCAGATTTTACTACTGCATAATATTAAAACCCTCAGTTGCTGCACCGGTTTTCCCGAGTTAGGTTTTTTTGGGGACATTGGTCCAAAAATAACAGTGTATTTTGTGTGCATCTATTTCTTCCAACGTTTTTTTTTTTTTTTTAAATTTCTTCCGCAGTATTTTATTTGTGAACTTTGCAGTGTATTTAATTCGATATTTGTCGTAGGAAACTGCAAGTAAATTGTTGAGATATTTAACAATTAGAAGAATTAACATCAGTTGATGCAATAGGATTCGGGGTTAGCTGAATTTTCACACTGGTAATATTTTGCATTTTATGGTACATTTCCTGTTGAGAGTGGCCAAATTATGCTTTTTACTTTCTTTTTAGTTGCATCAACCTCCGAGGCATCGTTCCAAGGTGTGCACAAGGGGAGGGGCAGGCTAACTCCTTGTGGACCCAATGGAAAAATGTGGACATGAATGGGAGATATGTGAAAGGGGTCATAATGAGTGGAGGGGAGTAATGTATGTGGTGTCGGGAAGCGGGACCATGCAACCGAAATCGGGATTTCCGATGTAGTGGCACTCCTAAAGCTAGTAGTCAATAAAGGGCATCCCACAGGAATAGGATACAAGGTTAACAACCAAATTGGACAACAAGACAAGGGTACAAACCAAGCCCATTCTTTCTGGTGAATCCCCCCACTAATCCATGCCCAAAAGTCTCCATGATAACTAAGAAAAAATACCCAACTACATAATGAAATCCATACCTTCGGGATTTGAAGGCCCACCTTCACACATACAATCATGACATATGGGCAACGGTGCATAATGGCTGGCTCAGGTGGCAGAGATAATGCAACATCGAGCTATCTGGTGGCTACAAGGGGTTGTTGGCTATTGGCTGAAGACAATATAGGAGAAAATTTTCTCCTATAAGTGTCACCCACAGGTGGTGGGTAACATCTGACTCCAACTAGGACATGATCTCTCAGTAGAGTGCATGAACGTACTTGAATAGGAGGTCATGAAAACACCAGCAATCTCTTGGGACCATATACCCGCAACTTGCACATCAAAGACTAAGCACACAGGGCAGCATGTTTTTGCAGTGTCTTATGATCACCCATGCTTATGTTATGCCATAAAAATTAACAAGAAATAAAATTCATTCTAGATGCAATTCTAATCTAAATGCACCTATACTAGCATGAGAACATAATATGGCGATGTTAGCTATGCAAAAATCAATATGCAATGCATCCTACTCTAACATGCATATTACATCAAACCAATGCTAGGTGTAATAATAAAGCCAATGCAACCAGCACATCATATAGTCAATATGAGAACAACCTTTCCTACAATCACCCATATGAATATAGAGATAAGAACAATCATACACAGAGTCATGAGGGTGGGAGGTGGGCAAATGGAATGGCCATGCACTACGGATCACAGATGACGAGGGAAGAGAAGGATGGAATATGCACTTCTCCTTTAACTAAAAGACGGATATATCAATGACTAAGCTCGTGAATCTTGGATGGATGGTCAACTCGGGCATGTCATCATCATCATGGTCCTTTTCAATAATATTATGCCTTCTGGTCACCTACAGGTCATGATGGGAAGGAAGAAGCTGACACGAAGGATCAAGGTCCATGAGGTGCTCATTCAAGTGATCAATCATGGAAGGGGAAGACGGATCGATATCATCAATGGTTGTGTGACAAGGAGTGATAGAAGGTTCAATTGATGACTCACATAACTCCCCAGGATCATAGATAAAAATAGGGGCCCTAGTTGTATCATCAGTATCATAGATAAGACTCTTATTACAAAAATGATCCCTCACTTCCCACATTCCCTTTTCAATAGAAGAGTGATCAGAGACATCCAAAAGGGTGATGGGAGGATCCTCCTTCATGGCTTCACCATATGCAATGATAAGAGGATTATCTTCAAGCAACAAAGATACACACCCTTAGTTTCTTCTTCCCAGGGGCACTCTTTATGGACGATCTCATTAAGATCTCTTTCAATATTACATGTTCCATCACTTGATTCATGTTGATCTTGCAAAAATGGTTTTTCTTGACTCTCTTCTTCTTCATTTACCTCACCCTCAGATTCATCAAGATCAAAGCGAGTTTGGCTTTCTTTACTTTCTCGAGCATCGGTAAGATTGCCTTGATTAGCCCATCTCTTCATGAACACATCCTTGAATTGATCAAAATCTTCACTAATTTTTGAAGGGAGGTTGGCACACCACTCCCTAGCCTCACCCTCAAGTGACAATGCAAAAAAGCATCATAAAGATGCCCTCATCATCTTGATTAGGCATCCAAAAAGTAACTTCCCATATAAAATCATCCATATTTTTTTTGGCATCAACATTACTTCCATTAAACTTGGGCAACCACCCATGATCTTTAGCTAGTAGCAGTTGAGGAATAATGGGGAAAGCCCTCAAGTTCAATGATTCAAATGAATTTAGGCTTTGGATGCCATCTTCGACCACTTGCAGTTTAAGGATTTCATGTGCTAGGAAGTATCTAATAAAGTAGATAAAGAAGATATACTTTTAGGCTACATGATTTTTCAAGTCAATCTCCAGGGTAGGTACCAACAAAAGCGAGGAATATAAAAATAATAACATCTTGATGAACCACGTTGATTTTTTAGATATATGCTTTGAAATTAGCCACATGGTTAACTGTTGTAGATGGGTCACCATCAAACAATGGCAAGGGTTCCCTATGATTAGGATTAATGGAATTTGGGTATCCTGGAACCCATTTAATATCCAATGTTGGGTGGTTTGTTGCCTAACCCTGCATTGTGTTGGGAATGTTATGTTAATCATATGTGGAGTCGCCGGGGTGATTGAAATGCCTTTACAAATGTTTGCTTCACCCTACAAACATTGACCTTGAAGTTCAGTTAGGAACAAGGGCTTCATTCCTCCAACAGAGTTGTCAATAGATAGTCAATATTGTCGTAAATGGAACAAGACACACTTATCATATCCCCGGCAATGGCATCAAAAATACTACCACTCAATCTAGCAAGGGTCTTAGGAGGGGTTCCAAAGGAGCAACTACTAGACCAAGTGGCAACAATGGGACAAGGACCCATTGTCACCTTAGTCAATGTCTTTTGCTTTTTACAAACTTTCACTGATGGGAAGAGTCCCAATATAAAGGACATCACTATGAATGGTATATCAACGATGGAGGGATGTTGATTTCAAGATCCCATTCAAAGGAGAGACTCAGATGACAGAGCTTACTTGCTCAAGAAGCAAGGTATAGGGCTCTCCAAGAAAGGCTTAAGAGGAACCCTAGACCTAGGGATTAGATATATTCCTTGATAAGGGATGCCCTAGACCAAAGATCCTTAATGGCAAAGGGTTTTCTATAATGGTCTTTTGAAATAGAAATGATGAAGGTGTGTAACCACAAAGAAGCCCAAGTGGACACAAGAAAGGGCTCGGGTTTCGGGTGAAACTTCAAACAAAATATCTAGACCAAGCAAGGGGGAAGAAGAGGGTCAATGAAATTGAAATTAACTTCAGTTTTTCGTGCAATGACCGTTAAGAAGTCACTAACCAAGGAAACTTAGGGACAAGAACGAAGTTGGAGCTAGAGAAATGTTACCAGACTCGGAAACAACAATAAATCGACGAGGAAAAAGAGTGAAGAGTTTTAATCGAATTACTAAAAAAGCAAGGAAAAAATGGTGAATTCAATAAATAAATATATACACATATATTAAATTTAAAAAAAAACACTTTTCATTGATATTCAATAAAGCCATATACAAAAAATGCATAATATTAATAGATGTCCAAAATATCATGAACGAATAAGTATCTCATCTATGTTATGAGTCCACACATGATCCAAAGTATTGAGTCTTGACTCCTAACCAGTGACTACATAGAACCAGAAGCATCTACTTCTAAAAGTTTACAAAACACTGCATACTAATCAGTAAAAACTCAGTCACTGAGAGTCTAATACTCTAATAGTGAGAACTAGAAGTGATTCCTCCCACTTATTCGCTTGATTGACTCTCTAAGTTCTCCAAGTCATGCAGCTTAAAAGAGGAGCCTCCTGTAATTGGACCCAATCTGATCCATTTGTAGTTTGCAGATCTATCTCGTCATGGTCAATTGGTGAATTATCCAAACCTGTCATTATCGTGAGACATTGAAATGTGAATTAAAGTTTGAACTTTAAAGTTCAACCAGATTATGAAACCTTCAAATTCAGGCTCTCACCTAGTATTTACCTCTTGCGAAGTCGTAGATTGTAATGGACAAATACAAGGTTATTTAAGCGCTTTTGTGTCAAAAAATTGCGTTTCTTAGAATGTATTTTCTCAAACATGCTCCAATTGCGCTCACAAACTGAAGCATTGCATGATTGGTATAAGATTTGATTGTTGAATCTCTTCAAATCTGTCGTACCACTACCAAATTTTTCCCACCAAAGACCTAGAAAATGGCAAGTGTTTGTGAGTAGTAAGTACTAAATGCTAAATAGTAAAAACTTAACAAGAAAACAAAATTTAATAAAACATTTAACATACAAAATAAAGTTTAAACAAATTTAATGAATTGATCAAGCCTTCAATCCTCAAAGGTTACCTAGCAACATCTTAGTCCTTTCTCGTATAGCACTGGTATCGGAAAATAATTTAGCTGGCGTCCTATAATCCTATAGTTGGGTTGTTATGAAACCAACTCACAAAATAGAAGAAAATATAGATCAATGACTTAGAAATCAAACTCTTCGAGGAGGAAAACTCCTTTACATTACTAAAATAAACAATTCTTGGATGATACAAATGACAAAACCTTCTTTCTATATATAGGAGTCCAAGGGGTCACAATATAATCCTAGCCGACATAACAATAACAATGTAAGGGCACAACAATAACAATGGTGGGCTTCTATGGGGCACAATAATAACAATATGGGGACTACATGGGCACAACAATAACAATAAAGGGGCTACACTAACAATAAAAATAAGGGGATATACTAATATTATCGGGATCTAACATGCCCCTCCTTCAAAAAAGTGTTGTCCTCAACACTTGAGTAGTTTTGGATGCTTCTATATAAAATTCTCATCCTCCCAGGTCGAATCTTTAGCGGGTAAGTTCTTCCACTTGATGAGATAATCTGAAATTGATCAATTTCGTAGCTGTCGAGTTCTTGTTTCTGTGACTGCTTCCGATTCCAATATGATTTTTCCTTCTTTGTCAAGTTTTGGCAATATTTTTGAATTGGGAGCTTGTCACCTATAACCTTCTTTAAGCATAAAACATGGAAAACTGGGTGCACTCAAGAAGATGCAGGAAGCTCCAATTTCTATGCCATAGTACCAATCTTTTGCAACACTTTGTAAGGACCATAATACTTTGGTGATAATTTATTATCCTTCTTATCTTGCTTGAGGGACATTTTTTTGTATGGTTGTAGCCATAAAAATACCCAGTCGCCTACATCAAAACTTCTTTCACTGCGATGTTGATCTGCCTGTTGTTTCATTTGATTCTGCGCCAAGGTGAGGTTTTCCTTTAAGAGTTGGAGAACTTGTTGTTGATGCTCGATGAGATCTTCCACTCTTTGAATCTTAGAATGTTCTCTTAAAGATGATGTGATGGAGAGTGTATGATATCCATAAAGTGCCATAAATGCGGTCATTTTTTCTGCAGTATGGAAAGTAGTGATATACCACCATTCAGCCAAAGGTAACCACTTGACTCATTGTGTCAGTTTATCAATAAAAAGCAACGAAGATACCCTTCCAAACATTTGTTTACTATCTCAGTTTGCCCATAAAATTGAGGATGATATGATGAGTTGAGCTAATTGAGTACCCAAACAAGAAAATAATTCCGTCTAAAAATTTCCTGTAAAATTGAGATCTTTGTCCCTTATAATAATCTTTGGGTTTCCATGTAGCTTTTGAATTGTTTCCATAAATGCAATAGCAATTGTATTGGCTTTAAATGGATGAGATAATGCACAAAAGTGTGCATACTTGGTAAGTCTATCAACTACCAGAATGATGACAGTCTTTCCTTCGGACTTGGGTAGACTTGTGATAAAATCCATTGAAACCTCCCAACGTTGACTTGGAATGGATAAAGGTTGTAACAGACCTGGGGTATTAAGTGTCTCAACTTTATTTTGTTGGTAAACCAAACATTCTGCCACAAAATTTTGAATATCAGATTTGAAGCCATCCCAAAAAAATTCCTTCTTGACCCTGTGGGTAAGTTTTTAAAAATCCTGAGTGCCCTCCTAAAGGAAAGGGGTGCGATTCCAAAAGAGTCTTTTGTTTGAGTTGGGAATTCTTACAAAGATATAAGCGATCTTTGTACCATGATGAATCATTTTTCCAGCTAAATGTTTCAAATGTATTGAGATCTTGTTGCAACTTTTGAATGAGTGTCCCACCTCTTCATCATTCTTCCATTCATCCCTTGCTTCGGTTATCCACTCAGGTTGGATAATAGAAAAGGCACAAAGAAATGCTTCCACATCCTCATCCTTTCTTGCGAGTGCATCTACAACAACATTTTGCTTCCCTTTTTTGTAGATGATTTCAAAGTCATAGCCCAACATCTTTGCGACCCATTTTTTTGCTCTTCAGAAGATAAACTTTGTTCCAAAAAGTATTTAAGACTATCATGATCTGTTTTTACCTTGAAGTGTCTTCCCATTAGGCAAGGTCACAATTGCTTTAGTGCATGTAGTATTGCCAACATTTCCTTCTCATAAAGAGGTTTCAGTAAATACCTTCCTTTGATTGGACGACATTCAAAAGCAATGGGTTTTCCTTCTTGCATTAAAACCGCACCAATTCCATTTCCTGAGGAATTACATTCCACAATAAAGGTTTTTGTGAAGTTTGGCGTAGCTAAGACTGGTGATTGGCACATTGCCTTTTTAAGATGTTCAAAGGCATTAGTTGCTTCTGGAGTCCAAGAAAATGCATCTTTCTTCAGTATAGATGTTAAAGGAGCTGATATTTTCCCATAATTCTTAACAAACTTGAGATAATACCCTTTTAACCCCAGAAATCCTCGAAGATGCTTTATGGTTGTAGGGATTTTCCATTCCTTAATGGATTTAATTTTGTTAGGGTCTACCTTAACACCCTCATGAGATACAATATGACCTAAATATTCCACCTCCTATACTCCAAAGAAACATTTGGAGGTTTTTGCATATAATTATTTCTCCTCCAATAGTTGGAGCACCATATCAACATGTTGAACATGATACTTCCAAGACTTGTTGTAGATTAGTATATCATCAAAAAATACTAAAACAATTTTTCTAAGGGTTTGAAAATGGAGTTCATCAAACATTGAAATGTGGAAGGTGCATTAGTAAGGCCAAAAGGCATGACCAAAAATTTGTAATGACCCTCATGAGTTATGAATGTTGTTTTCGGAATGTCTTCAATCTTCGTTCTAATTTGATGATATCCAAAACAAAGATCCAACTTGGTGAAGTAAATTTCTCCATGTAATTCATCCAATAATTCATCAATGACGAGGATGGGAAATTTATCTTTAATAGTGAGCTTGTTGAGCTCCCTATAATCCGGACACATATGACATGATCCATCCTTCTTGTGCACCAATACTACTAGAGCAGAAAAAGAACTTTGACTAGGTTGAATTATACCAACCTCTAGCATTTCTACAACCATATGTTCAATCTCACTCTTTTGAGCATAAGGATATCTGTAAGGCCTGATGTTTGGAGGAACACTTCCTGGAATCAAATGAATAGAATGATCATGATCACGAATAGGTGGGAGTCCGTTGGGAGTCTCAAATACTTTGGAATGATTGTCCAAAACTTTTTGGAGATCTGGAGAAATAGATGATTTTGATGTTTGAACCTGTAGTGAGAATAATCATGCAATTACGCCTCGTTCTTTCTTCAGAAGCTTTGTCATTACATTAGAGATGATTATCTTTCCTGGCTTCCCAACAATACCCAGTAATTCAACTTCCTTTCCTTTTGAAAAAAAATTCAAGAAAAGTTCTTGAAAATTAAAAGCTACCGTCCCCAGAGATTGTAACCATTGTACTCCTAGTACAACTTCAGCACCACCCATTGGCATGGAGAGCATTGGACTATTCAACACATATTCCCCCATGGTTAGTTTGATATTATGGCACTTTCCAGAGCAATTTATAGTTCCTCCAATTGCAACCATCACTTGACACTCTGGTGTTGGGTATAGGAAGCAATTCAATTCCTTGGCTACCTTACAATGAATAAAATTATGAGTACTACCTGAATCAATCAACACTATTACATTTTTCTTCTTGATATGACCTTCTATCTTAAGAGTTTGAGGAGTGGTAATTCCTACCAATGCATTACAGGATATGGTCAAATTCATTTCTTCTTCCTCTAGGGTTAGTCCCTGGTGTATATCCTCTTCTTTTGAAGTTTCTTGTTCCTTTTCTTCCACCTCTTCACAATATATGTAAAATAATTTATTCTTAGCACACTTGTAACCTTTAGTGCATTTGATATCACAACTGTAGCAAAGCCCTTTTGCTCTTTTTTCTTCCAATTGTTGTGGTGTCAACCTTGTAGGTTGTGAAAGTCTAGGAGTAGCAACACTTCCATCTTTATAGTTGTGAGTGGTAGGCTTCCTTGTTGCCATAATTTTGCTTTCAATTTTTCTTTACAACCTGAATGCCTTCTCCAATGAATCAGGTTCCCAAAGGCGAACCTCATGTTGGATGTTATCCTTTAAATTCCCTATGAAGACATCAATCTTGTGTTCCTCTGGAATATCAGTTACCCTTATATTCAAATTTTGGAAGTCCTCAATATGCTCCACCATTGAACCCTTTTGTTTGAGATTTATCAATTAGCTAAATAAGGTGTTTCTCTTTGTATCCTCATAATGTGCTATCATTTCCTCTGTAAAAATTGACCGAGTGACAATTTTTTTACAAGAGCAAAGCCATTGATACCATACAAATGTATTTTGTTCTAAATATAAAGTTGCAATGCATACCTTTTGTGTGGTTTGCACATTGTATTATTCATTTTTTATTATTTTTTGCTTTTCCTAAGTTTAACAGGAAATAAAGGGGTGAGGGGAACCATGAATAAAACATTAGAATACAGCACTTTCTTAAAGTCACTGGGCAGATTAATTAAAAGATGAATTGGGGCACATGAGGCCAAGTGACAGCACACGAGAGGAGCCACTTAGGACAACGCAGTGGCAGCGTGGGAGAGGCAGCGCAGCATAGCAAGGGACAACGTGACACAGACGGATAATGCAGCATAGGTGGGCCCAAGGGAGTTTAGGGGTTCACAAGAATAAAAGGAGAGGAAGGCATCCTTTCTCATTCGTTCTTGCATCTTATGATTTTTTGTCAGTCAAGACTAGAGCACGCTCAAGCTGTTTAGTTGGGTCTGCAGTGTTGCTTAGCACAAGGGTGTCTCCAAGCGGAGATCCCAACCTCGTCCTCGGGGGACTTTGTGTGCCTGCTCAGTAGAGGAGACATCCCATCAGTTTTTGGAGAGCAGCATCATCATTTCAGCCACAGGATTACGCAGTCACTTCCAGGGCAGCACAGTCTTCAAGGGAGATTACGCAGTCATAGAGGAGAGCAACATCTGGGGGAGGAGAACTTCATGAGATTTCAGCCCGGGAGATTGTGAGGGGATCGACCCTTCCATAGCTAAGTTTTTCAGAGAGTTGGAGGCCTTTATTTCAGCATTTTCATCATAGAGGCCAGCGTACCTAGCAAGAGAGCATAGCCATCCCTAGAGGGTGAAATTTCGTGGTCAGCCTTTCCGGAATTCCTTCAAAATTTATTCTGGGCTTTTGGAGGATAAGCCGGTGTCCAAGTTTCAGCATTTTCCGAGTAGTGGAGCAGCCCCATCTTGCAGTCCCTTTTCAACCAGCAGCAGTATTTTCTAGCAGGACTGCGAAGAGGAGCAGTGCAGAGCAGAGCTTGAGCAGAGATTCTCATATAGGAGGAGTGATCATTTCAGCCTGCTTTGAGCAAGCCAAGGTGCTAACATTCTAAGCACACTTTGTACATGTTCCTCATTTCAAATATTTAATAAAATGGCTTAGTTGTTTTGATTTATTTGTAGTGTTCCTTATGTGTGTTTTTATATGTTGTAGTTTTTGTTTATGTTGCTTTATATTGTTGTTTATTTCCCCTATTCGGAATATTACAGTGGTATCACAGCTCATAGACTTGGCTCAGCCTGCAGAGCAATCAATCTATGACACCCGAAGATAGAGAGTTCATCACTTACCAGAAGCAGAAGTACAAGGACAAAGAACGTAGGCTCGAAATTGCACCAGCAGAAGAGGACCTCATTCCGGAGGAGGAAGACAAGGGGAAGGCACCAATCGTAGATGAGGTGGATGACAAGAAGGAGTTTGGTAACCTCTTATTGAAATTTGTACAGGAGCTTTCTAGGAGGATAGAGGGAATGTGGCAGAAGATTGCCGAAGAAAATAAACAGCGTGAGATTCCCTGGGATTTTCACAGCGGAGAAGGATCCAGTACTTCTCACCATATTTTGGAGCAGAATGTTGCGCAACAGGTGGTGCTACCCACGTTCCACTATGCCCATGTTTCTGACCCCAGGAGCAGGAACGGGAGGACCCCAGGAGCCGGAGGTGGCTCATTACGGGGACTATTTTGCAGAGTATCAGTAGTATGGGCAAGAGTTTTGAGAATCCCTCTCCTTCCACGACTTTTGCCAGCTAAAGAACAACAGCCGACCCCAAAACCAAAATAGAGGAGAGTACACGCAGGGGAATGACCTGCAACGTACCGTAGGCAGATTTTTCTTGCCTACCTTTAATGAATCATCAAAGTGTTCGACTAAGGCTTGGGTAGAAAAGCTGGACATCAATTTTCAATTGAACTAGATGGCGGAGGTAGAGCATATCAAGGTGGCAACGCTGCACCTTGAGGGGGAAGCCCACGACTGGTGGTTCCACGGGATGTCGACGTTGGGTCACGCAAGAGTGATAGCGTATGCAAAGTTCACTTGGAGGTTGGTGGAGAGATTTGACCGAAAGGACCCAGAGGAGCACTTCGTTGAGCTGACTAAGCTCAAACAATCCAAGAGTGTGGAGGCTTACATTTCCGAGTTCTTGAAACTCTCAGTGATGGTGCCGGATTTTTCATTGGCTAGGAGGATTTATATGTTTATTGACGGGTTGTTCCAGCATTAGCAGTGACCATGGGGACATACACCATGACGGATCACTTCTTTGTGGTTGACATCCCAGATACCAATGTGGTGTTGGGTGTGCAGTGGCTTATCACGCTTGGTAAGGTCACTACAGATTGGGAGACATTGGAGATAGAGTGGATGGACAAGAAGAGCGGGAACAATGTGATGATCAGGGGAATGCACACATACCCTCCGCAGGCAATCTCGGCACACTGGATAGAGGTAGATTTCCGAAAGGGAGATGTGGAGTGGGCAGTAGAGTTGCATATTTCAAAGGCAGCAGTGACAGGGCAGCCATTGCATCCTGATGCACAGTCTATATTGGACCGTTACGCTACGATTTTTAGGGACATACCACCAGGACAACCACCGAACAAGGGCATTGAGCATACTATTGAGCTGGAGCACGGGATCCAGGCAGTGATTACCACCCCCTATAGGCACCCCAAAGCCTACAGGGATGAGATTGAGTGGGCCATACATGAGCTCTTGGCGTTGGGGCACATCAGGCCCAATACTAGTCCCTTTGCTTCTTCCGTGGTCTTGGTGAAGGAGGATGGCACATTGCGAATGTGCATCGATTACAGGGCGCTCAACAAGAAGACCATGAAGAACCATTACCCCATCCCCAGGATTGATTAGTTGATGGATGAGCTGAGGGGGGCGAAGTTCTTCTCGATGATAAATCTGAGGTCAAGTTACCATCAAATCAAGGTGAGGGACCAGGATGTCCCCAAGATTGCGTTCAAATGCCATTATGGCCAATTTGAGTTCTTGGTGATGCCCTTTACGCTGACCAATGCTCCAGCCACATTCCATTCTATGAACCACATTTTTCGTGGTCGGCTGAGGAAGTTTGTGCTGGTATTCTTCGATGACATTCTCATCTATAGCCGCACTTGGGAGGAGCACCGAAAGCATATTGAGGTTGTATTGTGTATTTTGGAGGAGCATCGTTTCTATGCTAAGTTATCCAAATGTGAGTTTGGGCTTACAGAGATGCTCTACTTCAGGCCATCTGGGATTGCCCAACACCAAAGAATGTGACAGAACTTCGAGGGTTTGTAGGCATCTGCACCTACTACCGAAAGTTTGTCAAGGGGTTTTCGCAGCTTGCAGCACCCCTCACGGACCTCACCAAGAAGGGGGTTTTTGGATGGACTAATGTTGCGTAGAGGGCCTTTGACAGGCTCAAGGAGGTGATGAGCAGTCGTCCAGTATTGGCATTGCCGAATTTCACGCAGCCCTTTGTGCTAAAGTGTGATGCTTCAGGAGAGGGGGTAGGATCAGTTTTGATGCAAGGAGGCCACCCTATTGCTTTCGAGAGTCGGAATTTGTTGTCGCATGGGAGGCTATACCCGATATATGACAAAGAGGTGCTTGCCATCATGCATGTGTTGGCTAAGTTTCGACAATACTTGGTGGGTAATAGATTTCGGGTGAGGACTGACCACAACAGTCTTTGGTTCTTCCTTGAGCGGAAACAGTTGCAAGAGAGGCAGCAGAACTTGGTCAGCAAAATCTAGGCATATGAATTTGACATCGAGTATGTCAAGGGGAAGAACAATGTGGTGGCAGATGCCTTGTCACAGAGGCTAGTAGCATTATCCTTGATGAGCCTTGACGCAAATTGGAGAGCCCAGCTGTTGGTGGAGTATTCCAAGGACTGCTTTGCTTGTGAGGTGCTGGATGGACAGGTGACAAATGACAGGTTCTGGGTGATGGATGAGGTCATCTACTACCGAGATAGGATTTATCTGACAGGTAGCTCCCAACTCAGGGAGAAGATCTTGCGTGCAGCCCATGACTCGCCACTTTCATGTCGTCAGGGGTTCATCAAGACTTACAAAGCCATTCGGGAGAGGTTCTCAAGGAGGACGTACTCCAGCATGTCAGGAAGTGTGAGGTTTGCCAAAGGAACAAAGGGGAGTTGAGTCATCCAGCAGGTTTGCTACAGCCACTCCCTGTTCCGGAGGGGAAATGGGAGAGCATCTCCATGGATTTCATCCCAAGGTTGCCCATGGTGCAGGGCAAGGACTACATCTTTATAGTCGTGGATCGACTAACAAAGTACGCACATTTTTTTGCCATCTTCGCGCGATACACAGCTTCACAGGTAGTCGAGTTGTTCTTCAGGGATGTTTTCAAGCTCAATGGTCTCCCAAAGACCATAGTCAGTGATAGGGACAATCGGTTCATGGGAAAATTTTGGCAGAAATTGTTCCATTTGGTGGGTATCGAGTTGACACCCAATACCAGTTATCACCCACAAACGAATGGACAGACAAAGATAGTGAACAAGTGGCTGGAGGGCTACTTGCGAATCTATGTCTCGGGGCAGCAGAAGGTGTGGCTGCATTGGCTCCACTTGGGGGAATACTGCTACAACACGACATTCCATATGTCGATCAGTATGTCTCCATTTTATGCTTTGTGTGAATATCATGCTCTAACTTTTTTTGATGTTATGTTTGGAGCAAGCAAGGCCCCATAGGCCAAATATTGGATCCAAGAGAGCCAAGACATCCTCAGGGCTCTCAAGGATAACTTGGCCACAGCACAGAACCAACAAAATATGTATGCAGACAAAGGCCGTGCAGAGAGACAATTTGAGGTAGATGACTTGGTTTACCTCTGCCTTTAGCCATACAAGCAGTCCACGCTGAAGCAAAAGGGGGCAAAGAAACTCAAACCTCGCTTCTGTGGGCCTACAGGGTGATTAGACAAGTTGGTGAGGTGGCATATGAGCTAGAGCCACTAGTAGGGAGTCGGATCCATAACATCTTCCATGTCTCGTGCTTGAAAAAAGCTTTGGGACAGCAAGTGACTGTCGCTATGGAGCTCCTGCCTACAAATGATGAGGGGCATTTGGTGCTGCAACCAGAAGCCATTCTAGACACTCGGGAGAGACAGTTGAGGAGCAGGACAGTCAAGGAATATCTGATCAGGTGGAGGAACCTTCCAGATGAGAATGCCACTTGGAAGGGGGAGAAGATCCTGCAGCATCCATCCTTGCAGTTGCTTGAGGACAAGAAACATTTTGGCAGGGAGGACAATAATATTCCCAATTAGCAGATAGCTAATTAGAATATTCATTTTTGATTAATTTTTGTTTTTCCTAAGTTTAACAAGAAATAAATGGGTGAGGGGACCCATGAATAAAACATTAGAATAAAGCACTTTCCTAAAGTCATTGGGCAGATTAATTAAAAGATGAAGTGGGGCCCATGAGGCCAAGTGACAGCGTAGGAGAGGAGCCACTTAGGACAACACAGTGGCAGCATGGGAGAGGCAGCGCAGCGTAGCAAGGGACGGCATGGCACAGAGGAACAGTGCAGCATAGGTGGGCCCAAGGGAGTTTAGGGGTTCATAAGCATAAAAGTAGAGGAAGGCAGCCTTTCTCATTCATTCCTGCATCTTATGATTTTATGTCTGTCAAGACTAGAGCAAGCTCAAGCTGTTTAGCTGAGTCTGCAGTGTTGTTTATCACAAGGGTGTCTTCGAGCGGAGATCCCAACCTCGTCCTCGGGGGACTTCGAGTGCTCGCTCAGGAGAGGAGCCATCCCATCAACTTTTGGAGAGCAGCATCATCATTTCAGCCACAGGATTACGCAGTCACTTCTAGGGCAATGCAGTTTTCCAGGGAGATTACGTAGTCATAGAGGAGAGCAGCATCCGAGGGAGGAGAACTTCATGAGATTTGAGCCTGGGAGATTGTGAGGGGATCAGCCCTTCCATAGCTAAGTTTTTCAAAGTCTTGGAGGCCTTTCTTTCAGCATTTTAATCATAGAGGCCAGCGTACCCAGCAGGAGAGCATAGCCATCCTGACAGGGTGAAATTCTGGGGTCAGCCTTTCTGGAATTCCTTCGTGGGTTATTATGGGTTTTTGGAGGAGAAGCCGGTGTCCGAGTTTTAGCATTTTCCGAGCAGCGGAGCGGCCCCATCTTGCAGTCCCTTTTCAGCCAGCAGCAGTATTTTCCATTGCATAGGTGAGCAACACAGAGCAGAGCTTGAGCAGAGATTATGATAGAGGAGGAGTGATTATTTCAGCCTGCCTTGAGCAGGCCAAGATGCTATCATTCTGAGCACACTTTGTACATGTTCCTCATTTCAGATATTTAATAAAATGGCTCAGTTGTTCTGGTCTATTTGCAGTGTTCTTTATGTGTGTTTCTATATGTTGTAGTTTTTGTTTATGTTGCTTTGTATTGTTGTTTATTTCCTATTCAGAATATTACACACATCATGGAAATCAAAATATTGCTCCATTTGTAGTATCCACGTTACCGGATCCTTACTATCAAACTTCCTCATATCGACCTTTGGAATATGGTGGGTCTTAAATCCAACATTCGAGTCTATGAAATCATGATTAACATTTCTTTTGTTCTCAGCATAAGTTTCATCTACTACCGTTTCGCCATTAGGGATCATTTCTTGTAGCAACTTTGTCAAACCTTCCTTCAAACTTTCCATGTCTGATTTCAGTTTTTCTTCTATACCATCGATCTTAGCTTCCATGCCATTCTTCAAACCATCCACCTTAGCGTCCACGTCTTTCTTCAATCCATCCATGTCTTTCCTCAAACCATCCATCTTAGCTTCCATTTCATTTTTTGTTACTCTTTGTGAGAGCGAAATTTGTTGCACTTCTTCCTCTTCATGAGTCATAGTAGAGCCTTATGACGGCTTAATGGGTGTGGAATTCTTTTTGGGGGACTTTTTAGAACCCAATACTAATATCTATGCTTCAATATGCCCTTGGAATCACTTCAAACTGATTTTTCAAACAAGACTTGTGCAATTTTTTAAAGTAATATACACACATTTTTCTTGCTTTTGAGGAACTCGATATTGAAATTGATGTATCTCTGTACTTTCAGATCCCCAACATTTTATCTTCGGTCCTATAGTAGCCCTCTGATTCTTCTTTCCAATGCCACAATGACCTAATTATTGGCTATTTCAGCAAAGCAAACTTGTACGACCTGCCATGTGTCACTGTTTTGACCTTCGGCTCTGAAATTGATACACAAGAAACTACAATTTGTGCACTTTCGGTCACTTTCAAGTTTTTACAGAATTCCAATTCGATGTCTGAAACGAAAGTTATGATGGTTTTCCCTCGGGCACCTGTTTGAGATGAAATTCTGGAGTCTTCAAAAACCCTAACTTCTTAATCATATCTCCAAAAATATAACGAACCAAGATCTGCAATTTCTACATGAAGTTCCTCAAGATTTTGGCTCAAATGGGCTTTTTCAGCTTCTGAACCTTCGTAGAGAAAAGGTTATAGAGAAAATGCCAAGATGGCCTGTTTGCAATAGTGAAACCTTAGAATCCAAAGCTTTGATACCAAATGTTATGAAACCAGATCACAAAATAGAAGAAAATATAGATCAACGACTTAGAAATCAACCTCTTCGAGGAGGCAAACTCCTTTACATTACATAAATGAATACTTCGATGATACAAATGACACAACCTCCTTTCTATATATAGCAATCCAAGGGGTCACAATATAGTCCTAGCCGACATAACAATAGCAATGTAAGGGCACAACAATAACAATAATGGGCTTCTATGGGGCACAATAATAACAATATGTGGACTACATGGGCACAACAATAACAATAAGGGGGCTACACTAACAATAATAATAAGGGGATACACTAGTATTATAGGGACCTAGCATGGGCAAAGACACGGCTTTGAAATTATGGATCAGGGAAGCACCTTTCAATGCATGTCATAAGTCCTCTGCCAACCTCCCCATCCTCATTAAATTTGCTCTTATCGTAAAAATACTGTGGGTTTAAGAAGTACCCAGCAGCATGTAAGGGGGAATGCAATTGCCAATCCCAATGTGCATCAATAATATCCCAAAGAGGCAGATACTTTGCCTCCTCATCCCCATATCTTATTTTGATGGCCTCCTTTGCGAGATCCATCGCCTCATAAATGTAACCCATAGCGGGTTTGTCACCATCAACCATACTGAAAGTTAAAGCTTTCAAATTTAATGAAATACGGAACTTTGAAAATATAAAGAAGCTTGAAATGAAATTTTAAAAATGAAAAGGTTAAAAGACTTGAAGTACCTGAGAACTCTGAGAAGGGACTCTGTCACAGCAATAATCTCTTCGGCATCTTTCCAGACACTGTCATTAAACATAAGTGCAACAATTTCAATGCCTTCAAGGGCCTTGGAATGTTTAGATGTCATCCACTCAAGTCCCAAGAACATCCTCTTCAGATTTATCTTTTGCTTAACCAAAGATTGCAAAGATATGAAATTTGTTGCAAATCTAGTTACTGCAGGTCGAACAATTTCTTTACCTTCATTCTATTTTCTCATGTTGTTTAGGACAATAGTGCGGTTTTACAAGTATTTGGTTATGGATTTTGCCTTCTCCACAACCTCATGTATCCAATGAATCTTACCAATTTCCTTAAGCATTAAATCTATTTAATGGGCAGCACAAGAGGTCCAAAAAATAGTGGGGTGCCTAATCTCAAAAAGTCTACCAGCAGCCATATAATTAGTTGCATTGCCCGTGACAATTTGTACAACATGTTCTTCTCCAACTTATTGAACGACTTCCTCCATCATTTCACAAATAATTTGGGCAATCTTAACCTTTTCTGAGACATCCACTGATTTGAGAAACATTGTGCCTGATGGACAAGATACAAGGAAATTTATTAAAGTTCTATTCCTCTTATCTATCCATCCATCACTCGCGATGGTACACCCTATTTCTACCCATGATGAGTGAAACTCAAATAGCACAATGTAATATTCCCAATTAGCTTTGCTAATTGGAATATTTCATTTTTGTTTAATTTTGCCGCTTTAGCCAGAAATAATAAATAAAGTGAGAAATAAGAGGGGCTACCTCACTTTAGTCACCTCACTTTATAAAATAAAGTGTTTTTCCTAGTTGATTGACGTTATAACTTAGAGAGGGGGCCTTGGGGGTCCACATGAGTATGAGGGGGAGGCATCAGGCTGACCCAAGGTTAACTGCGCAGGCCAAGGAGAGTGAAGGACGCAGTTAAGGTTTTGGAGGGAGTTTAGCACTATAAAAGGTGGGGTTCTCACCTCATTTGGGCATGCATGATTTGATATTGATATTGAGAGTTAGACTTCTGTCTGCTTCAGCACGCCGGTTGTTTAGTCGGTCTGCAGCACTGTTTAGTGCAACCGAGTGTCTCCGTTCGGAGATCTCACCCTTAGCCTCTGGGGACTTCGAGTGCCTGCCCTGGTAAGGTTATTTTCTGGTATCACCCTTAGCTTCGGGGGACTTCGAGTGCCTGCCCAGAAGTATTTTCAACATCCTTCCGCCTGGGCAGAATTACAGCGTCAGGTGGAGAGATTCGAGAGAAGAAGCCTTTCTTATATCAAGCAACAGATTCAGAAGAGCTAACGATTGCTTGTGGGAGGAAGGACGTGAAGCCATATCTCGAAGAGAAGGACGCTGCTCCAGGTGGGAAAGAAGGACGAGATCAAATAGAGAGAGACGTTGTTCCAGGAGGACAAGGACGGCAGTATCCGAAGACACATCGATAGATCCGTACCTGGAGATTGCGTATCCGAGGAGATATTTTATACATCTAGTTCTATGTGGGTGCAGACTGGGAGAGAGCAGTAATAGATCCAGCCTTAGAGATTGTGATCTCGAACTCAGGAGATATTGGCAGATCCAGCCTAGATCTGAAGAGATAACATCAGATCCAGCCTTGGGGGTTGCAGATCTGAAGAGATATTGGCAGATCCAGCATAGATCTGAGGAGATAACAGTAGATCTGCCCATTGAGGACGCAGATCTGGAGGGATAGGACGCAGATCTGGATTGGAGGCTTCAGATCCAGTAGATCTGAGCATCTAGGACGCAGATCCATCAGGGAGGACGCTGATCTGATGAGCAGAGTCTGGTGTGTGAGATTTGGTAGCGTTTTTCAGTGGTTCCAGCCTTGAGGAGTTGATCTTGTCATCTGGAGGTCTTGTGGCCAGCATTCCATCTGTTTCTGCGCTGTCACTAGCAGAGACAACGTTTTTATTGGTGAGGGTTTGGAGGACTGAGATCAGCCATTTTCTAGTCTTCAGCTTATGGTTCATTCACATTCCAGCAGCAGCTCTTCACAGCAGCTCTTCAGCCAGCTAGGACGCTGTCCTTATTTGCAGCCATCATTTGTTCTGAGAGGGTCTCCATTGCCTAGGGCAAGGATAGGTGCACTCCTTCTGATTATCTTGTACTCCTCTCTATGTACTTTCAGATTAATAAAATGGCTCAGTTTTCTGGTATTCTATGTGTACTTGTTCCATGATCTGGTTCCAGCATTGTATTTTCTATATCTGTCTGGCATATTTCTGTGTATTACTGGTTATTTCCCTTTGGGGATATTACTGTGGTATCGGAGCAAAATTCTGGCTCAGCCTGTGGTCTATGACATCGGGAAAGAGATCATACAAAGCAATAGCAGTTGCAATACCAGAAACGCAGTTGGAAAAAGGGCCAAAATAAAAAGGGTCAAATTTTGAAGTTTGGAATTAGGAGAAACGTTTTTTGGGTTTTTCTGGGTTTTGGGCAAGGATTACCTTCCCAAATTCTTGGAATCTTCTGAGTAGTTTTCAGTGGGTAAATTGGATGTCGAAGTTAAGCAACAGTATGGTTTTGCAGCAGCCATGCAGTTTCTGAGGAGCTTGTAGACACATAGCAGAAAGAGCCGATGGCAGATGATGATGTGAGGTTTAAAGAGGCGGTCATCCGTCACATGCAGGAAACGTCACAGAGGCTCTTGGCCATGGAGATCAGTCAGAGAGCACTCCCTAGAGTTCTTCAGATCGGTGAGGGATCGGGTGTGTCTCGCCACGTACCAGTGCACGATGCTATCCCCATTGTGACGGCTCAGCGATCCACTATGCCCACATTCTTGCCAGAAGACACAGGGACAGGAGTGCGGGGAGGTGCACAGAGGGATAATCCAGCACCCACATGTCCTACCATGCCTACCTTCCTGGTAGAGGACGAGGGGTCGACAGCACCGAGAGAGTTGAGTCCAGCTCGATGGGCAGCCGTTTTTGCAGAGTGGCAGGCCTTAGGACAGGCATTCATGGATACTCTCCCCTTCGAGCGCTATCTCCAGTATCGATGCGGCATCAAACCCCCTGAGCAGCGCAAGGGGCACGGATACCACCGTGATGACCACCGCACAGCTAGTAGAGATTATGTTCAGCTCCAGCGTGATAGTAGACCTCACAACTTTCACAGAGGGAACAAGCACTCACATGATAGGGGCTTACAGCGCACAGTGGACAGATTCCATCTACCGACATTTGACAGGTCATCCAGGCGCTCAGAAAAAGCTTAGGTGGACAAGTTGGATACCTCTTTCCAGCTTGACCGAGTATCGGAGAGGAAAACCATTAAAGTGGTTACCTCGCACGTGGAGGATGAGGACACACAGGATTGCAGGGAGTTCGAGGATACACCTAGTGTGACACAAGACTCACCATCATTAGAGTCCTCCTTGACCGTGCCGGTTGATATCGTAGTGGAGGAGGTAGAGCCTACCCCGGTAGAGCCATCCACTGAGGTGATGACTGAAACCATGTCCGAGTCTTCGGGTGGTAGCAGCACACGACAGATGGGTGAGGTATCAGGAGATATATCCATTATCGATGAGGCACTAGGGGATACAGAGGTATCGGATGATGGTCGCAGACAGCGGTATTATCGGCTTCGGACGGACCTTCGAGTTTTGAGGGAGAAGACCGCGTCAGTACGGGAGACCATTTTGTTGCAGGACCAGGAGCTGGAGGGTATGAGAGTGACTTGTGCCAAGTCGGCGGCCAAGTTGGTCCGCATTGGGGAACAGCTGGATTCCCTGATGGTACAACCAGAGGGCACGAGGGAGCGTCAGATCATTCCCCTTCAGGCATGCTTTGATGGGACTAGCAGTGTTGTTGGGTCATCTCTTTCCGTTGGAGAGAGAGAGGCAGAGCCACCTAGTCAGGTTTCATATGTTGACTTGGATAGTGGTATGAGACGATCAGAGTTGCACAGGGTACAGCAGCCACGAGTTGAGATTGGATGGCGAGAGATTTTGAGTTGGTACTCGGTGGAGCGGGCTATGGAGATAGTGGTGGACCCAGGTACAGTTCAGCAGGAGTTCCTAGGTGTTGAGCATACAGGGACCCCAGATTGGCATTGGGATCCAGGTGGGATCACCTATCATTTCCCAGGCAGGACGGCTGACTATGCCTTGGAGAGTACAGTTGGCCTAGTAGCAGAGCATGTGCAGTTTGGGTCAGCTCCAGTGGCCAACCAGTTTATGGGCAGACTCCCTAGATTGTTTTGGTGTGACACTCGTACACGGGATCACGGGGTGGTCAACATACCTTGGCAGGAGTTTGTCGGAGGAGGTGGCATTGGTAGGCCACCAGATGGCGTATTGTATGGGGCCAAGGATTCTTCACCTTTGTGTGGGGCACAGAGGACGCAGCAGAGCCGAGCAGTGGTGGTAACACTACTGACACTTAGGGAGATTCACTTCTCGGACCCCTTGAGGAGGATTTGGAGTGATGATCCTTTCGTCGGCAGGTATAGTGATGCGACGGTGGAGACGATGTTACCGATTGGTGGTAGTCCGATATGTAGAGTCACAGCTCTAGGACATCACATCCATGGATGTGTGGGAGCCTCTAGCAGTGATCAGTTGACTACTGGTAGACATGGAGCTACATGGTGGCGTACCGTAGTGTGTGGGACTACATTGAGGAGTAGGAGTGCCCTACATCACATTGAGAGCACGCGGGGAGTGACAGATTTCTGGACACAGTCAGGGCACGAGACGGTACAGGGTGGTACAGTAGCAGCATGGGGTATCCAGCAGTATTCAGGGGTATGCCTCAGTCTGCAGTGGCATGTCGAGGAGTGTATGGATGATCAGTGGTATGCGAGGGCATACGGTGCTACACAGCAGGGGCTTAGAGCATTCCTTCTAGAGAGACTCATGGGTAGGGACATCAGGCTTACCTTTGGGAGTAGTTCACCCAGGATCGATGGAGAGACAGAGGAGCGATACTTGGCAGTGTCTGTGGGGACTCACACACCTGATCCGCTTCGACATCACTCACAGGTACAGTTGATTATGTTTTCGATCTTTGGCACTTTGGGCGTGAGCAGCAGGGTATGCGAGGTTCACCCGAGATATTTGGATGACACTCAGTACACTAGGCGAGAGACTTCTCAGCAGTGGCACTGGGTTGGTGCGCTAGTTGACAGCCACAGGTTGGGGAATGAGATGATCCTTTGCAGAGGTGATGCATCAGTCATCACTGAGCCTACGCTTGGGGAGCAGGTCATGAGGGAAACATGCATCATTTTTCCCTCAGGGCATGTCGAGATCATGCATGAGCAGAGGATACGGGGTACAACAGAGGTAGTATCCCAGTATATGTCTGGGCTCCAAACACTGTATCGACACTTTGTCGAGAGGGTGGATGGCATGTTCGATGCAGATGAGATGGCGGTGGTAGAACAGGAGGGCATTCCTTCTGTATGCCAGGGTGAGGACTCCTTTTAACGTGAGTCCATAGGATCAGTTGAGGTCGCTTCTGGGGAGCGAGGGCAGTCATGCATGGATGGTGACAGTAGACTGGAGCTGTATACTAGTGTCCAGGGTGAGCAGTCAGCTGCATTGACATTGAGTACGGTGTCAGCTGTTACAGATCCATAGCCTCTGGAGGTTGATGGGATTGTTATGCAGGGGGCTAGTAGACAGCAGGAGCTGTTGGATATGTTGGAGCATCCATCTTTGGGTCGACACTGGGATGAGGCACAGATAGATGTACTCGCAGTCGGCAGAACTGCAGCGTTTTTAGTGGGTAGCACTCTCCAGGAGTACATTGATGGAGCTTGCAGCATACCTTGCCCACGTTTGCCCATTATAGAGAGAGGGGCTTCCTTCTACAGGCAGCTTCCATTGACAGACAGGGTAGAGCAGTGGGAGTTGATTACAGGCTGGCAGCAACATCCCAGGCATGTTCCATATACCGTTGTTGTTGCTACATCAGATTCTTCTTCTAGGATGGACTGGCGGGAGATCATGAGTTGGTACCCTCTAGATGGTGCGGTATTATTCGTAGGGAGCACAGTCGGGCAGGGACCCTTGGACATAACAGAGGTTATAGATTCCAGCTGGCAGGGCAGCACAGGACATCATTTCTTCAGCACTCCATCCCGATTTCAGGAGAGCAGGATCAGCATGGGATTGAGTCACCACTTGGATTGGAGAGAGGTGATGAGCTGGTATGCAGTTGGAGGGGTAGCATATGCAGCTACAGGTACAGCGCAGCAGGAGCCCGAGAGGACTATTGATTGGCTGGTACCATGAGAGGCCAGTTTGGGATCCTGGCATTGAGATATCCCTTCGTATCAGGGTGATGTAGGAGACAGAGAGGTTTCAGTGGGACCCAGGCACATTTTGCAGTATTGGTGGGGAGCATCAACTAGAGAGTAGGCTTGTTCAAGCGTTGCTTGAGGACAAGCAATTTTTGCCGGATGAGGATGCCACTTGGGAGAGCGAGCAGATTTTACAGCATCCATCACTTCAGTTGCTTGAGGACAAGCAACGTTTTGCTGGGGGAGACTGTAATATTCCTAATTAGCATTGCTAATTGGAATATTTCATTTTTGTTTAATTTTGCCGCTTTAGCTAAAAATAATAAATAAAGTGAGAAATAAGAGGGGTCACCTCACTTTAGTCACCTCACTTTATAAAATAAAGTGTTTTTCCTAGTTGATTGACGTTATAACTTAGAGAGGGGGCCTTGGGGGTCCACATGAGTATGAGGGGGAGGCATCAGGCTGACCCAAGGTTAACTGCACAGGCCAAGGAGAGTGAAGGATGCAGTCAAGGTTTTGGAGGGAGTTTAGCACTATAAAAGGTGGGATTCTCACCTCATTTTGGCATGTATGATTTGATATTGATATTGAGAGCTAGACTTCTGTCTGCTTCAGCACGCCGGTTGTTTAGTCGGTCTGCAGCACTGTTTAGTGCAACCGAGTGTCTCCGGTCGGAGATCTCACCCTTAGCCTCGGGGGACTTCGAGTGCCCGGCTCGGTAAGGTTGAGTCAAGTTTCACCCTTAGCCGGGACTTCGAGTGCCTCGCCTAGTAAGGTTATTTTCTCAGTGGCATCCCTTCCGCCTGGGAATTGCAGCGGGGCTTCTGTGGAGATTTGGAGAGGAAGAAGCTCTTCTATGGCCACAAGCAGATCCAGCGACGTAACGGTGTTTGTGGGAGGAAGGACGCATCATATCCAAGAGAAGACACGTCTGTGGGGAAGAAAGGACGCAGATCAGGCTTAGAGAGAGGACGCTGTTCCAGGAGACAGAAGGACGCAGATCTGAAGATACATTGACAGATCCAGACTTGGAGATTGCAGATCTGAGGAGATATTTGCAGATCTAGTTCTGTAGGGTGCAGATCTGGAGAGATAGCATTAGATCCAGCTTGGGAGATTGCAGATCTGAGGAGATATTGGCAGATCCAGCCTAGATCTGAAGAGATAACATTAGATCCAGCCTTGGAGGTTGCAGATCTGAGGAGATATTGGCAGATCCAGCATAGATCTGAAGAGATAACAGTAGATCTGATCTTGGAGGACGCAGATCTGGAGGGATAGGACGCAGATCTGGATTGGAGGCTTCAGATCCAGTAGATCTGAGCATCTAGGACGCAGATCCATCAGGGAGGATGCTGATCTGATGAGCAGAGTCTGGTGTGTGAGATTTGGCAGCGTTTTTCAGTGGTTCCAGCCTTGAGGAGTTGATCTTGTCATCTGGAGGTCTTGTGGCCAGCATTCCATCTGTTTCTGCGCTGTCACTAGCAGAGACAGCGTTTTTATTGGTGAGGGTTTGGAGGACTGAGATCAGCCATTTTCTAGTCTTCAGCTTATGGTTCATTCACATTCCAGCAGCAGCTCTTCACAGCAGCTCTTCAGCCAGCTAGGACGCTGTCCTTATTTGCAGCCATCATTTGTTCTGAGAGGGTCTCCACTTGCCTAGGGCAAGGATAGGTGCACTCATTCTGGTTATCTTGTACTCCTCTCTATGTACTTTCAGATTAATAAAATGGCTCAGTTTTCTGGTATTCTATGTGTACTTGTTCCATGATCTGGTTCCAGCATTGTATTTTCTATATCTGTCTGGCATATTTCTGTGTATTACTGGTTATTTCCCTTTGGGGATATTACACACAAGCATGACATCTTCAACACTCTTTAACAACAAATCTGTCCTAAGGCTCTCTAATGAAGGGGCTTTGAACCCTGGACCTGCAACAACAACTGCATCAATCATAGCTTGCCAATAAGGACTTTTAGCACAGTGGAAAGGTATGTCATAATAGTACCAAAAGTTAGCAATGGCCTTCCTTGCCTGATTATGGATTTTTTTGTTCCAACCAGTGCCATCCAAGGTAGGTTGGGAACCGATTTTTGTGCGGGGAGAAAAAAAAGTGTTTATGTTTCCACCTCCAGCGTTAAATGCAAGAGGATTCATTTGCCCTTGAGTTTGACTTGGACTTGGAGGCATGTGTGGGAAACTTGGGAACGACATTGAGGATTCAACAAAGGGAGATGACAAGGTGGTATTAGAAGAAGAATGGTCAACTCCAAGAGTTCCTATTTATTTTTTCTACTTTGCTTTCTTGGCATTATGCTGACTCAACATATCAAAGGGCCAAGATTTCTTAGTGTTTGACATTTTCGTCAACATTCTCGCAGAGACCTATATCATGGACGAGTATTTGTGCAAGGTGGTACTCAAATCTATAAATGCCTCCACTACATTTCGCTTTGCAAATATACAAAGGAGTCGGGATTCTCTAGGAATCTTCTCACAATAAGCCCAAGCAAAGTCCTTCTCCCTTAGCATTATTGTTGTTTGTCCTTGTGTTTGTGGCTCCTGTAGGCCTGTAATAGACAAAATAATATATATACACACAAAATGATACAAACTAAGTTCTGATAATACCACACCATGATAATGCACCCATATCAAGGTGGAAATGGATATATCAAATTATAGATAATCAAGTTATGATATTGCTTTAAATTCTAATTTTCATGATCCTTCAATTCAATTCTCTGAACAGTTTTTTTAATTACTTCTATCATTTTAAGAGTGAAGTTTTTAACTATATGTATATCTCATATATTTTTCATAGGGTTCCATCCCCTATGTTGTCCACTGAAATTTGGGTGTTCTCTCTAGCCATACTTGAAATTATTCATATGCCTCATTCCCATCCCTGAACCTTGGTGGAATACAATGAATTTTATTATAAGATAAAATCATTACAAATGATTCTTAAGCCAGTACTGGTACAAAAGACTTTGAAAGCTACTCAGTAACTTTTTCAGCCACCAAAATGACCAATATTTTGCAGCTTACTGATAAGATGAACAACCACAAAATAAGGTAAAGCCTTTTATATGTAAAACAATATCACATGTTTCCCAATTTTAATTAAATGATCAATATGCCAAAATATCAATTCATACAATATGGCACATGTAATCTAGTATAAATTCATTGCATTTGGGGGCAAACTTGCATGGCTTAACTTAGACACCTTAGGCTTAACGTAGAAGCTGAAATTTTGATAAATATGGGTCCATAGTCCACTACATTCTAGAAGTCATCATTGCTGTTTGATTTTGATAAATACAGGTATGGTCACTCGTGGGAGTCATCGTTTTGATTTTTAATGTATTGTTGTTGCTTTTAGAGCATTCAACATTTTCCATTGAAATTTGAAACCATTGTCACTGGTAACGTAGACGCGACAACATAGCATGGGGTTGTGGAAACGAAACAATAATCAATAAAGTTATAAACATAAATGAGTTCGGATTCTGAGTAACATACTAACAGGTATGACGAATCAACAGCAAGCCGACCTCCAGCTCCAGCACCAGTCTTTCCACCAGCAACAACAAGTCGACCTCCATATCCAACACCAATCTGGTCAGGGCACTAAGTGATTGAGGGCGTAATGGTAAAACAGTCGCCGAGACTCGGGGCACTAAGTGACTGAGGCTCTAAGCAAGTTTGTTGTTTTATTGAGCTCGCGGGTTATGTGGCGAAAGCAAGAAGGTAAAATGGTAAAACAAATCACACCCTAACTTTTCCAAGTGATCGCCGAAATCGCCTGAAATCGTTGACTCATGAATCAAACTCGGTCAATGTGAGTTTGCCTCATGAGACTCTGCTCGGATATTTTCGCCGCCGAACCGATTTGGAATCGCGATTGATCGTCGATCCCTGTTTCACTGAGCTAGAGCTTGGGACAATTCCAAATCTAGCCGTGGAAAATCCTTCAAACTATGTGAGGGCCTAGGGAAAAACCCAACGCAGTTGTAATCCAACTTGCTCTCCAAATGGATGGCTCAAAAAGATTTTGCTTGTTGCCCTATGAGACCACTAGGGTTAGGGATTAGAAAGGAGAGGTGAGGGAACGTATTATTTTAAGGTGATCACCAAGGATAAGATCAATGCCTAGCCTATTGGGAGAATGGAGTCAATGTGCTTTCAATTTTTGGAGTGCTTTTACCCAATCAAGGAGTCCTATGGGAACTTTGCATAGCCTTAGAGGCAGCTACTAGGCTACCAAAGAAATTTATACTTCTTATTGCAATAATTTGATGATTTCTCAAGGCAATTATGGAGATAATTTACCCCTAGGAACATTCATTCACTATACCCAAAATGTAACATATGCTATATCCTCACAAGATCAAAATTTGACATATTCACATTCAATTAGGGCAGAATTTCAGATTTCATGAACGAAAATTCCATACATTAATCATGTATACAAGAGAGCGATAAACCATGAAAGAATTTGCTAGGAAAATTGTCTTCTATGCCCCAACGAATTTCTAGACTGGGTCTTTCTGCCTTGGAAATGAGGAATTTTATCTTTGACTTGAATTTTTCCTTTGAAAGTAGCCTCAAATAAATTTTGATGAATTTTCCACTTGGAGGGTAATTAATTTTCCCTTCATTTTATTTTTTGTATAATTTTTGGCTTATATTAATTTTATTTTTTCCAAAAATTAAAATTAAAAAAACTCAAGAGGGAATTAATTATTTTTCCACCCTCTAAGTGTATCTAAAAAATATTTTGGTAATGGTGTTCTAATTAAGGAACCATTCACCACAAATATTTCTAAACACACTTCTACATCAAAATATTACAAATTCAACCCTTAGAAGGGAAATTACATATAGACTCAAAGTCTTAAGACAACCAAATACGACGACAAGACACATGATCTAGTATGAAAAATACATAGACTCAATAACTCTAGGACTCACCTAAGACCTTGTCAATGAGCCTCACCCTAGCTTTGGGGTATATCTGGGAGAAAAACTCAACCAATTATCCTTGATTACAAACACAAATAATTTGGTGAGGTTAAAAAAACTCCCTAGAGTGAAACCATTGGAGAAGAATCATAGGCTAACCTATGTTGAAAAAAGTAACTAGTCGGTCTTCATAATTATATTTGAGTCATGGTGTAATATATTTGTCAAAAGAAAGAAAAATAAATTTTATTATTGAAGAAATTGACTTATTACAAAAGTGTTTGGTTTACTTGAGGTATCTGATTCCCTTCAAGTACAAAATTCGCTTGGTTAATCACTAGATCTTCAATTGAAATTTTGTTGTTTGAACTGCAACATCTGAGTATGCTTTGGCTTCAATCAGGTTTGGAATTGTCTAAACAGTGTGGTTAATTGGATCTATGTTTGTTCAATCAATGTCATCCAATAACTGCAAGACCCCCCAAAAGATTGACTTAGGAAGGTCAAATCCCTTCTCAATTTGACAATTTTGTTCATCACTCAGAGGATCCTATCATCTTGTATCATTGAAGATGACAACTCTAAGATTTCGAAGGATGCAAATAGATTAGAGGACATAGAAACAGATGACACGCCTTGTCAGCAATTGCTTTGAGGACAAAGCTTTTCTGAAGAAGAGAGCAATGTTATGACTATAAATAATAAATATTTAATAGTTAATAATGATTAGATATTAAAGAGACATGTCGTAAAGGACATAACCGTTCATGAAAGGACATCTGCCTAGGTATATAACCGGACCCTCATTTGTAAATATCAGTGTTACACGGGGACTCGCCCCCCCACCTAGGGGTCTAGAATCCTCGCCCCCTCGCGCTACGGGGTCTTGGGGACTTCTAGGGAACGTTTCCCGACGTCCCCAAAATTCAGGAAATTAAGGGGGACGTCAAAGGGGACGTTTCCTCAGATTGAGGGGTCGAGGGAGCGTGAGGGAGCGTGAAGGGGGCGTGAGGGGATAGGAGGGAGCGTGAGGGGGCGTGAAGGGGGCGTGAGGGGACGGGAGGGGGCGTGTGGGGCCCACAATTTAAAAAATAAATAAATTAATAATCGATTGTTTAATTAAATTAATTTTTAGGTTTCATTTGTTTTCATTGTATCATTGTATCATCTGCACTTATCACTTGCCACCCAACCCTTAGCACTTGCCACAACCGCCAGAAGAAGCCCGCAGCAGTTCGCAGCTTGCTGCTCGCAGTCGGAAGAAGTTATTTTTTATGTTTTATGTTTCGCTGTTTCAGACATAACTTTAAACTTATTTTCTTTTAAGTTTTAATATTTATGTTTCAGACTTGAGTTGTAAACTTCGGTTTAAAGTTTATTTTGAATCTTGATATAATATCATATATGTCATGACTCATATGATATCTTAAACTTTATTTTCATTGTACATTGTTAGTAGTTACATTAATGATTATACAGTTACAAATTTACATATGAATCCATCATGTATGTTTTAAGTTTTAAGTTTTAAATTTGTTTCAGTTAGATCATTCATCATTCATCGATTTCTAATTTTTAAATTTTATCATTTATGATTTATCTTTCATAATGTAAGTGTATGATGATTGTATATACATTCCTTGCAAAAATGAAAAATGCAGTTGCATTATAAATATTTATTATTAAATTTTCAATGATATATCATATATAATATTATAATATTATATTTGTAAGGGTTGTTTTCCTCCTTTCTATCCGAAGAGACCCACTATACGATGGTTTTTTGGATGCCCTCTTAAAGGAGGGGATGTTTTTGCACTTGGCTGAACAGTACATAACAGCTGATATAATATGTTTGCAGCTGTCTTTTTTTTGGGGTCAGATGGTCCTATTGGCAGAAAGGACGTCTCTTTTTTGATTGCATGAGCAGTCAAATAGCAGCAACTGAAATGCTCACAGCATATGCAATGTAACTTTTTATTTCCTTAATAAAAAGTTCGCTTTTTCTTCGGAAAAAAAATAATATTATAATATTATATATATTTTTATATTTTATAATTTTTATGACTTCGACGTCCCCCACGTTTCCTGATAATTGGTAGGGAGCTTTTGCATAGGCCGCTCTCGCGCTCCCTTGCCCCCTCGCTCCCACCTCCAGGGGACTTGGTGGAACATTGGTAAATATATCATATCATATCTCTTGTGCATTCAAACATTTCTATATAAACAGTGCTTGTCCTATGATGGATACTTACATATTCCAGATATTCTGAATATTTCTGCTGCATATACGAATGTTGTTCGTTACAGCCAACCTATGCTAGAAGAGCTAAAAGATCAGACTTCACACCATAATCTGCATCTCTGATATACTTTATAAGGGAAAGAACTTTAGTAGCTACCTGACTTGTAAACTCATCCATTAGCCTATGAAAGATATAGTGCCCATATGTGCTATTAATACCTTCAAATGTATATTTGCAACAATTAGTCCACAGGAAGGAAAGAGAATTCAATATAAGCACCGACCAGAAGGGTCAAAAAATATCTGCACAAGGCTGAAATAACCAAAGAAATAAACTGTTCCAACTTCCTAGAATATCTAAACCAAAAAACATGTTTTGTGACTCGTTAGCCTTCTGAGAGCTGTAAAATTCACAAAAATTAGTAGCTTTGTTTTTTAGATTGTATAGATTTTGGTTATATCGCTAATCGCAAGTGTTTAAAACAGTAGAGTGAAAAGGTACTAGCAGTTTCATGCTCTCCTGATGCTGTTTCCAAATATACTAAAATGAAAGATATTTCTATATATATATATTACGAAGCATTGCTGGTATACCAATATGCTGACAAAATAACAGACTGTAAAGATATTACACAGATTGCAAACATCAACCCTATACTCTACCATTTGTTCTCGACACCATTCATTGGCTATAAAAGGTGGACAATTTGCACTTGTGATTGCAGCACGATCGCCTTTGCCAGCACTAGTCACCATAAGTGGAGGAGATGCATCACCGTCTATATAGCCTCCACCACCAAAAACACCCACTGCTGTCTGCATAGTCCTGGTACAAAATATTAGAAGTGCAATGTGATGCTCAGTATAACATTACAGATAAAAAAGCAAGTGAAATCAGATACTACACAATGGGACAGATTTTTCTCTAATATCACTTAAATGTACAGCCCTTATTAAAAAAATATTTTATAGTAAGGTAAAAGTTGTTCATCTTGGCACCAGTTCTTAACATTCAAAAATAGATTGAGCAAAAGGGATAGAGTTAACACCAGTATATGCCAAGTTGCCAACAATTTCAATACCTCATTAATGGAGAAGTCACAACCAACTCAATCCTAGAAGCAATTCCAGTTTTCCAAATATGCTTACGAAGATTGTCAACCTGTTGGATACAGTAGTTTAGATACCCTTGTATGAAGGCAGCAGACACATGCAGAGAAATTGTTTAAACCCTTAGGAAATCCCCCTATGCTGACCTGATAAACAATTTTTTCTCTTTAAAAGTTTATATTTTCAGCAAATGTATTATTTTTAAGACATGCAAACTTACCAGTGAAAGAAATTTCAGAACCAGTTGAAGTAATAGAAAACCAATGCTCTATTACACTCTTCACCTCATTTGATAAAACTGACACAGAAAAGGCCAAATGACCTATTACATGCTCCATAAATGTCCTGCACTGCTTGTGTAATCCTATAACCTAGTAGGATAGAAAAGAAAAAAATTGCTGTTTGAGCAAGTCAAAAGAGGGCCTGTGTCTTACCATAATTATCTCTATTAACCGTGTTAAAAACAACCACAAAGGTAACGGATGTAACCCAAATATGTATGCCATTGCCCAAATACAACTAGAATCACATAACAACTTAAGATCAATGCAACTATTCAGTGGGTACCATTAGGAAGTCACATGAACACCTTCCAGCAGTGGCAGAGTATAAGGAACTAGAGGCTCCAAAGATTTAGGAGAGACCAGCAATACTAGCAGCAGGGACTCAGTCTTCAGATCAGGATGAGGAGTTGGAGGCTCCTTCCACTTCTGTCAGAAGGAGACTGAGATTAGAGCAGACACTCAGAGATGCTCAAGAACATATGGACTAAGTTGCCGGAAACGTCAGGCTAGCCTCCCAAAAACGCCATTCAGCGTTTTGGTTACGGATACCTGTACGATACATCTAAAAGATGGCAAAAAAACGTTTTTATCCCGTTTCCAATTTTCTGAAATGGCAAGCTAACTCAGGATACGTATCTCCGGCATTTTTTTTTTAAAATCCATTTCCAGCAATCTACTAAAACGTATTTCGATTTTAAAACCCCGATCCAGCAAAATAACAATACGTATCGTTTCATTTGTGAGTGTATCCACAATACATGAATATGTTTCACGATTTTTAATCGCTGCTGCTGAGAACAGAACACGATTTACAATTTGGAAAGACTAAAATTTAGTGGTTAACCTAGCCGCTTTCCAATTGAAAATTCCACTCGCTTTCTTTGTTGACTGCCACTGCTCTTGTTGACTTTTTCAGTGTTTTGTGTTTTAACTATACTGAGTTTGCAAGTTTTCAAGTTTTCCCCCTGCTGCTGCCTCTGCCGGCTTACAGGTTCCAGGTTCCAGGCTTCCAGCAGTCCAGCCTTCATTCCAGGCTCCACTGTCCAGCAGTCCAGTGTTCCAGCATCCGCCGTCCAGGTTCCAAATTCCAGCGTTTGAAAGTTTGCTGGGTCCGGGTCCGACTGTGCAGTGTGCTTCATTTTTTCTTCAGGTTGGGTTATTTTTGCGTTGGGTTATTTTTTTTTTTGTCAACAAGGGTATCGCATGTGGCTTGAAGAAGCACGTAAGACAACACATAATCAATTAAATACCTGTAGCTAAAACAACTACAAGCCTGTAATCAATTCTAAGTGAAATCATGTGCTATAGCCTATTTTGCTGTTATAATGTTTTTCTTGTAGCGGATTTGAGACAGACTAAACAAATAGCATGCTGCGATTGAAAGTGAGGACTTGAAACTTGAAAGTTGATTTGCCACTATAGACTGTTTGATCATCAGCCATTATTATCTTGATGTTCCTTGGTCTTACGACTGATGGATGGCTTTGACATAAAAAACATATGGAGGGTCAACAGATGGTTATATGATTTAGCTGGCCCTTAGACTTATAAGTTATAATTGGATAGGGCTGTTTTCAGAGCTGGAACTTCATTTATTTGCCACTATAAACTTTGATGTCCAATGGTTGTGTCTTATGTACTAGAATATGGACAAAACACAGAGTGCAAATTGACAGTATCATATGTGCAGTAATTGTGACTAAGGTTTAGTAGACCAGTGATCTATTATGAGTCATGACTAGGGTTTGCAGAGATCTCAATATGAGAGCAGAGTATTGTCATTAAAGCACTGTTTGGATGCACTGTTGCATAATATGATGACACTTAGGAGCTGTGATGAATGCTGTGTAACATCATAATAATAATAGGTGCCTTGTCCAATGTCAAGTGAAATACAAGCGTAATTTTAGTGTTTTAAGTTTAACTTTTGAGTTTTAACCTCTCCGAGGCAAGTAAGGTGAATTAATTTCCCTTTTATTTGGTAATCTTGTATTTCTGGTATCTTGTCCAGACTCCATGGTTAGTTGAGTGAAATTTCTTCCTACAGATAGGCTACTTTTAGCCTTGTGCTCTCATGCCTTGTGCTCTTAAATATTTAATTTATAAAACAGAGTTCTGAATCTTGATTTAACAATTCTGAATCTTGATTTAACAATTTCAATCTTTTAATATTTGTCAATTTTATTTTGCAGTTTCATTTACATCAGCATCATCAATCATGGCAACTTCAACCTCAGTTATTCGTGAGGCAAAGGAAGTGGAACATGAAATTGAATCTGCCTCTAAAGTCTATCCAAAGTCACCACTTTGGAAATATGTAACTACTGTTGAGAAGATCCAAAGAGGGGGATCATTGGCATGGGTTTGCAGTGAGTGCCAAAAGGAGTTCAAGGGATCATACACACGGGTCAAAGCACATTTATTTGGGTTAAAAGGCAATGGAATTCGAATATGCAGTGGCCCACCTAAAGAGAATTGGACAGATGAAAATGATTTAAGCAAGGCAAAACTTGCAAAGTATCAGAGAGAACAAAATGAGGCCGATGCTAAAGCAAATAAGGCAAATCCTACCTCTCAATTAAAACACCCAACAAAGTTGGGAGAATCTTCATCAAAACCTCCACTTCATTCTCATGGACTTGTTGGCTCAAACGGTCTAATTTGGGGCCGCTTGAAAGGAGTTTTAATAATGATGCTCGAGAGATAGCAAATGCAACTATAGGTCAATGCATTTATGCAAATGACCTTCCCTTTAACCTTGTGTGATCTTCTTACTGGGCAAAGATGATATAAGCAGTGAATAAAGCCCCAAAAGAGTTCAAAAACCCTGGATATAAGAAGATACGCACCACAATGTTGAGTGCTGAAAAGTTAGATTTGGATGGATTTCAGGGGTGTCTATCATTTCTGATGGATGGAAAGATCAAAGGAATAGACCTTTGATCATTGTGATGCTCAAAGCCCAAAGGGATCAATGTTTTTGAAGGTCGTAGATTGTTAGGGGCAGCTGAAAGATTCTCAATTCATTGCTGACATCTTGATTGAAGCAATTGAATTGGTGGGGCCAGAAAATGTTGTACAAGTAATAACTAACAATCCAATGGTGTGTAGAGCAGCAGGTCTAATTATTGTAGGAAAATATCAACACATATTTTGGACCCCTTGTGTTGTACATTCATTGAACCTCATGTTGAGCAAGATGGGGAAGCAAATTGAGTGGATTCGTGTTATTTTTGAAGAGGAAAAAGAAATTCAAGCATTCATCACAAACCACCACATGTCCCAAGGCATCTACAGGGAATTTGCGAAGTTGGAGCTCCTTAAGGTACCTAAACTTTAAATTTTATTTCTAGAGTCTAAATTCAAATATGTAAATTGGATTCTCAAAGACTCAAATGTCATCATTCATGATTCGTGAATTATAATAGTTAATAACATCAATTTATGATTTTTAATTTATTGAATGAAACATTAATTACTGACAATTTGGCACCTGTAGGTTGCCAAGACTCGATTTGCTTCTCACATCATAGTCTTAACAAGGCTTATGCAGGTGAAAGATGCATTACAATCAATGATATGCAGTTCTCTTTGGACAACACTGAGAATTTGGAGGCCTTCAGAGGCTGACGCAGTGTCTTTCAGGGGCAGACTGGGGTTTCTAGGCCTAGATCTGGCTGAGTTCTGTAAATCTCGTTTGAGGGTGTGGATCAGTCAGTATTGTTGGTCCTAGATCAGCCAGGTGCTGCAGATCTAGAGTTTTCTATGTAGCGTTTTCCAGATCTGGAACCCAGAGTTGTGGATTCAGAAATATTCTTAATAATAGAGCCCTCCAGCAGCCAGAGACTGGTTTTCCCACATTGGGTTTTTCCGAGGATAGTTTATCCAGAAATAACTGTCACTTTGTCTATGGGTGCATTTGCTTATTCTAGATCTGAATTGGTAGAGATCTGTTATGTGTTTTGCTTTGATGTTAACTTGAATTTATTCAGTTCATAACTTGTATAAGTAGGAGAAGCTTAACCAGATTAACAGAAATAATTTTGCATAAGAATTAAGATTCAGAAATTTCTACATGGTATCGAAGCGAATTGCAGATCTAGAAGGGTCACCAACAGAAGCATCTGAATGATCAAGCTGCAGAAAGCAGCTGGAAAAGCAGCAGAAAAGCAGATCTGAAGGGACAACACAATTTTCAGGAGGAGATTCACACAGAGGGAAGGGTGACTTTGTCCAGCGTTGTGTCCTAGCAAGCCCACGTAATTACTGCACAAAGGCAGCTCAAAAAGAGCGTTGGTTGGGTTTGAAGGCGACCAGTGTGATTCAGATCTGAATCTGTCAGATCCAGAAAAGTCTGCAGAAAAGTTGCAGAAAATTCAGAAGAGCTGGTCGGGTTAAACTTCTGAAGTTTTTAGATTTTTAACCTTAGCACAAGTGACAAAGTTTGGGAAGAGATCATCTTCTCAGAGAGTTTCTTGCCAAAGGAAACTTGCAGTTTGGTCAGAGGATCAAAGAAGACGCTGAATCATATTTGATTTGGTAGATTTCCAAGGAGGGAAATCAAGTGTCAGAGGGAGAAGAGGGTGCCCAGTTTGTAAAGGACCCTAGATCCAACATCTCTGGCGTAGAGAAGAGGAGCTCCGACACATTCTGAGCAGATGGCTCCTCATGGACTGCGTGATCAAGATAGGCTAAAGGGCCTCTCAACCTTTTCAGTGTGGAAAGCTAGGATCCTGATTGTCCTTGAGGCATATGGTCTAAGAGACCATACAAAGCAAACCCTGGCCACGCCGACAAATGCCGATCTCCTATGGAAGCATAGAGAAGCTGTTGGGCATGCCAAACGGCTGATAATGGACAATATCAAGGATCATATTGTGCCACAGATAGCTGAGAAGAGGACAACGAATGAGATGGGGAAGGCCTTGACTTCCCTGTATGAGGGAAAATCAATCCAAAGAAAGATGATGTTGGAGGCCCAAATGAGGTCATTCATGATGACCAAGGAGGAAGACATTGAGCATTTCCTCTTCAGATTACATTCAATCAGGGATCAACTGACTGCAACAAGTGCAACCGTAGATGATGCAGTGATAGACAGGACTACCCTCAATGCAGTCACGGATGAGTGGGAAACCTTTGTCCAAAGTCTCTTAGGTAGAGCGGACCTCCCAGATTGGGACAGCTTGTGGTCAATCCTGCGGCAAGAAGAACTACGCAGATTCACCAAGAAGCAGCACAGCCCTGGGTTGAGCAAAGTAAAGAAGGAAGAGGAGGAAGATGCAGCCTTGGCATCGAAGAAGCAGCTGAAGAAGAAGAAGGATCTTTCTAAGATCAAGTGCTTCCAGTGTGGCGAAATGGGACATTTTGCCAACCATTGTCCAGAAAAGAAGAGGGACAAGGAAGCATCTTCTTCCAAAGCAACGGTGGCAGATGATGGGTCCAGAGATGAGGTGGCCATGAGCACTCATGAACCACGGAGGTGGGCTGACATGGACATCTAGAGGAGCTACATGGAACTAAGGCGGGATCCTTGAGCAACTCATCTCTTGGATCACAAGCAAGCTAAGGCAGCCTTAAGACAGTAGCGGGACAAGTGGAGCAGTGGGTGCATAGATCACAGATAAGGCATAAGCAGAGGCAGATCTGGAGGCTGGGAGGGGCAGCGCGGAGCATAGTAGCAACAGCGTAGAAGCAGAAGCAGCGCAGAGGTTGATGTGACTTCAGTAGTGCAGTGCAGTACTGCTTACATAGTGCAAAGCTGCAGCAGTGCAGAGAGCTTCAGAGGGACAGTGCAGTGCAGCAGCAGCGTGATAGATTTCAGCACAAGGAGCTGATGTGACTTCAGTAGTGCAGAGGGAGTTTGATTACGCAAGCAGAGTTGTGGTTGTGCATCGTTCTTTAGATGCCAGCACAGATCTGTAGCCTATGGATCTTCAGTGATGAGGATGCAGCCCATCAGACTTGTTTGTCAAAGATTGGGCAGGAGATTCAATTGTTTCTCTCAACAACTGAAGTTGCAGTGCAGCCGATCAGCAGTGGCAGTGCTATGAGGAGCACAGATGCAACATATTGAGAGGGTGTTGCAGTACAGTGGTTGCAATGGCAGTGGCAGAGTCATGGGCATCAGTACAGAATGGCAGCAGCAATGCAGAGTTGAGTGGCAGGAGGCCAAGCTTCAGCAGCACAAAACCAGTGCCCAAAATCGTGTAACGCATAAGTGTGATGTATTGCTAGAGCACACCCTTGATGCTAAGAGGGAGTGTTGAGATTTTGTGTATTTGGGGTAGCATCAGTTGTGCTCTAGCTCCCAAAATTTGTGGAGGGACTAGAGTACACAGGATCTACAAGAACCAGAAATGGATTTGGGAAATTTCATCTAGTTTAGGAGATATTAATTATTTTAATGTATTTCCTAAGTTAAAATTTAGGAAAATAAAATAATTAAAGTGAATTTAATTAAACATGTGATGAAATTATCTTAAGTCGCACGGATCAAGCTTTCTTTTAATCTTAGCCATTGATTAAAGATTTAATCTTGGTCCTTGATTTGTCAACGAGAAAAGTATAAAGGAAAGGCTTGGGGTCATTTGTTAGACACACAGAGGCAGAGCACTGAAGCTAAGCTGAGATCTAGGGCGGGGTTGCTAAGAATTCTCAAGTGTTTCAGTTGCAGAGAGGGGAATTTAGACCAAGGGGATGATCTGATCCCGGGGTCTAGAATACACAAGAAGCAGAGAAGATATCAGGAAAGATAGGCTACAGAGAATAAGTGATGTGAGACGGCAAGAAGAACAGACGGCAAGCAGAGCAGATTTACGCGAGCCAGCATGACAACAAGATTTTCAGAAGTTCAGGGGTTACGTAGACCCTTAGGGGCACAGATCAAGCATACCCAAGCTCGGGGTAACGCATCCTTCCACAGGATAAATACTGGTACTGGAGGCCTTCAGAGGCTGACGCAGTGTCTTTCAGGGGCAGATCTGGGGTTTCTAGGCCTAGATCTAGCTGAGTTCTGTAAATCTTGTTTGAGGGTGTGGATCAGTCAGTATTGTTGGTCTTAGATCAGCGAGGTGCTGCAAATCTAGAGTTTTCTCTGTAGGGTTTTCCAGAACTGGAACCCAAAGTTGTGTATTCAGAAATATTCTTAATAATAGAGCCCTCCAGCAGCCAGAGACTGGTTTTCCCACATTGGGTTTTTCCAGGGATAGTTTGTACAGAAATAATTGTATCACTTTGTCTATGTGTGCATGTCCTTATTCTAGATCTGAATTGGTAGAGATTTGTTATGTGTTTTGCTTAGATGTTAACTTGAATTTATTCAGTTGATAACTTGCATAAGTAGGAGAAGCTTAACCAGATTAACAGAAATAATTTCTACATAAGAATTAAGATTCAGAAATTTCTACACTGCATAGCACAAGTGTTGCCCTTCCTGTTGCTGCTCTCTTGCTTCTCTGAGCTGATCTCTGCCTCTTGCTAATTCTAGACATCGGGATCAAATCATCCCCTTGGCCTAAATTCCCCTCTCTGCAGCTGAAACACTTCTGAGATTTCTTAGCAAACCCGCACTAGAATCTCATCTTAGCTTCAGTGCTCTGCCTCTGTGTGTCTTTACAAATGACCCCAAGCCTTTCCTTTATACTTTTCTCATTGGAAAACCAACGGCCATAATCAGATCTTGAATCAATGGCTAATATTAAAAGAAAGCTTGATCCGTGTGACTTAGGACAATTTCATCACATGTTTAATTAAATTCCCTTTAATTATTTAAGTTCCCTAGGTTTTAACTTAGGAAATACATTAAAATAATTAATTAATTTAATATCTCCTAAACCAGATGAAATTTCCTAAATCAATTTTTGGGTCTTGTAGATCAAGTGTACTCTAGTCCCTCCACAAAATTTGGGAGTTAGAACACAACTGATGCTACCCCAAATACACAAAATCTCAACACTCCCTCTTAGCATCAAGGGTGTGCTCTAGCAATACATCACACTATGCATTACATGATTTTGGGCACTGGTTCTGTGTTGTTGATGCTTGGCCTGCTGCCACTCAACTCTGCATTGCTGTTGCCATTCAGTACTGCTGCCCATGACTCTGCCACTGCCACTGCAACCTCTGTACTGTAGCTCCCTCTCAATTTGTTGCATCTGTGCTGCTCATAGCATTACCAGTGTTGATTTGTTGCACTGTAACTTCAGTTGTTGAGAGAAAGAGCTAAATCTCCTGCCCAATCTTTGACAGACAAGTCAGATGGGCTACATCCTCATAACTGAAGCTCCATAGGCTATAGATCTGTGCTGGCAGCTAAAGGATGATGCACAGCTATAGCTCTGCATTGTGTAAGTAGACTCCCTTTGCACTACTGAAGTCACATCAACCCCTTGTGCTGAAATCTCTCACGCTGCTACTGCACTGCGTTGTCCCTCTGAAGCCTTTTGCATTGTTGCAGCTCTGCTTTGTGCTACTGAAGTCACATCAGCCTCTGCGTTGTTGCTGCTACTCTTCTCTGCACTACTCCTCCCAGTCTTCAGATCTGCCTCTGCTTCATCAATGATCTACGGACCCACTGCTCCACTTATCCCGCTACTGTCTTAAGGCTGTCGTAGCTCGCATGTAATCCAAGAGATGAGTTGCTCAAGGATCTTGCCCTACTTCTATGTAGCTCCTCTACATATCCATGTCACCCCACTTCCATGGTTCATGAGCACTCATGGCTGCATCATCTTCTGACCCATCATCTGCCACTGCAGCTTTCGAAGAAGAGGCTTCCTTGTCCTTTTTATTTTGAGGACAATTGCTGGAAAAATGTCCCATTTCACCACACTGGAAGCACTTGATATTTGAGAGATCCTTCTTCTTCTGTGGACAGGTTTTCTACTCATCCGTGACTACATTGAGGGCAGTCCTGACCATCACATCGTCTTCCACCTTAGCACTAGTTGCAGTGAACTGATCTTTGATCGACTGCAGTCTGAAGAGGAAATGCTCCATGTCTTCTCCCTTGGTCATCATGAATGACATCATCTGTGTCTCCAACAGCATCTTCCTTCTGACAAACTTTCCCTCATATAGGGATATTAAGGCCTTCCACATCTCAGTATCTGCCTTCTTCTCAGCTAAGTGTGGTACAATATGGTCCTTAATTCTGTCCATAATCAGCCGCTTGGCATGTCCAGCAGCCTCCTTATGCTTCCGAAGGATATCCGGATCTGTCGGTGTGGCCAGATTTTGCTCTGCATGGTCTCTAAGATTGTATGCCTCAAGGACTATCAGAATCCTTGCCTTCCAAACTGAAAAGTTTGAGAGGCCATGTTGGGACTCAGAAATGTCATATTTTCATCCACCTTTCCCTTCACTATTCCTTACATTTCATCATCCCATTAACCTTTCATTACATCATTTTCATAAATATATTTGGGTTTCACCTTCTTATTTTCCACTTTATTCATTTTTGTATTATAAGTGAATTTATGATTAAATATTAGAAAATATACATGTTTTTATATATATCTCTCAAGAATGTGTGAGCTTTGTAATGTGTAGGAAATATGTGAAGGATTAATTCCAAGAGACTTCTCAAATATATTCTCCACCATATTTAGGAGATAATTATTCAAGCCTATTCCTAAGGAGAAGATCATGGAGGATTTGGTTGGCATATCTTATCCAAGATATGTGAGAGATGTGTGGAGGATTCAAAGGGATCATATTTTGTAATAATGGGAAAGTAGTTGAGAGTGCTTGAGAGAATAGTGGATATGTCATTATGAGCTGGTTATCTTCTTCATGTATATAAGAGAGTGCTCTCTCTTCAAGTTTTAGAAGTTGACAAGTTTAGAAGTTCATAAGTTTTGAGTTTGGAGAGATAGTCTTGTAATTAGGAGAAGGGGATTCTTTGCTTTGATTCATATTCTTTTATTGTTACGCTTTCATGATTTGTCATTTGATTCTTGTAATGTAATTTGAGATAGCTTTATTGTTGTGAGCTCACATATGTTGTTTGTCATTCAACTCTTCACATGTTGTATTGCTTTTCCCTTATGCAATTTCTTGCTTTCCTAGTTAGTGTTTCAATGCCTTCCTAGATTAATTTGATTTCAGTAATTTAGATTAAATTAGTTCCACTTCGGTCCTGCATATATAGTGCATGTGCCTCGTAAGCCTACGAACCTCGGATTGACAAATTAAATAGTTGGGCAAGTACTACAACAGAATTAAACGAACATATTTTCACCCAACATTTTGGCGCCGTTGCCGGGGAGGCACGATGGATTGAAGTTTAGTTTGCTTTTTCATGAAAGTGTGTTTAGACATGTTCCTAGCTCCGAGGTGTTAAGGCGGTAAGACGTGGGGAACAGCCTACGCATCGCGTTCGAGATACCGTAACGGGCTCGACCTCTTATGGATCAGGGCATGTAGGGTGTGTTTACATTTATGCAAGTGTGAATTTCAATTTTTGCAAGTGTGTTTGATTTTTGAAACCGTGAAGAGTGTTTGATTAAGTTGTGTTTATGAATTCATGGTTCATGGTTATAATTAAAGAATTCATACTAAATTAATGAGAAGTCCTTGTAAGAGGGTTTAATTGAGTATTGAATTCAAGATTATCTCTGTGGTTTCAGTTTTTAATGAATTCAATTTTTAGTGTGCTGATTTGAAAGAGTTTTTGTGAACTAAAACCTTGTAAAAGGATTAAAAACTCAGACAATTATTAGCACTCTGTTTTTAGTATGTAAGAATCCCTTTTTCAACATGGTTTTATAATGAGTGTTAGCTTGGAACTACTCACTCAGATCCTAGCAGAAGTCGGGATCTCCTCTTCCTTGGAAGAAGAAATCTTGACAAGAATTAAAGGTTCAACTACTCCCTAAGAAACCAATGAAGATTCAACATCTGAAGAATCCTGCATATCTGATGGCGAACAATCATTCGAACAGGAGATCGAGGAAGAAGAACAACAGGAGTTACAACATGATCTAAGTGAGAGAAATTGTGCCTATCGAAGCCTTATCGAACAATGGTTCCAAGTAAGTACTAGATTAGATTCATCTTTTTATTTTTATTTGTAGTTTCAACAACTAGACTCATTCGCTCTAGAATATTTTCATCCTTCATTTAAAAAATTTCTACTGAATATATTGTTGTTACTGCTACGTGAATGGTTTCATTGGAAGTTTAATTACACGTAACTAATTTTTTTTAATTAGTATAGAGTAGGTAGGCTTTCATTTTCAGTTTTTGCTTTCATTTTCAGTTTTTCTTTTACCTAGAATAAGTATTCTCTCCTCTGCGCTTAGTGCGATCGCGAGGATCAGAAAATAGGGATGATTTAGACTAATTTCAGGAATAAATAAATTCATGTTTTGCAATATGCTTGATCAAAAATATCTTTCAATATGCAAATCATTGTGTCCATTTGTTATAAAAACTAACCTTTTTTTTTTAACTTATTATTTATAAAAATCAAACACCAAAATTTCAAATGTCTAGAAAAACAAAATTTGCAAAGACTCTGTTACATCTATGCTAAGAAAAGATTGACACTATAAAGAGATATTTCAAACCAGCGTTATCTCTCAATATCCAAAGAAACAACAACTGAAATAGCAGTTTATTTTCTTGGTAAATTACCTCTGCCCAAAACCAGTTTGAATGGCTGTTGTTTTTGCCCGGTGTCCTGAAACTTGCGCATAGTGTTTGCAGCCCATGCTCTATAGTGCAAGAAAATCCATCTGTCTGCGTGGGGATTGGAGAGTCCCGGTTCCCGAAATTGTGAGTGGTCGAAGGTATGCATGCCAAGATTATCTGGGCTCATTGATTTTGGTGACGCTACATTTGTGCACATATAATTCAACAACCTAAGGATCCGCCTTCAGGAGTACAGTGAACACATTTGCAGAGTTGCGTCTTAATGCAATCAATAGTGGAATTTTTTTTTCTAAATTGCTGATTTTGAATCACCGACCCGAAATCCGTGGAGGTTGTGGTCTTGGAGGAAAACTTACAATGTCGATTCCTGGAGGATGATCTGTCCAAAAACTCTTCTCCAATCTTAAGCTAGGCAGCATTCTCTTCCTCTTCTGACGTTGAAGCCAGGCGCTGCAGCTGTCAAAACAAATTTATTGAGTGAAAGAAATAGGCTCTGTTGTGTAAAATCTTCTCTTGAAATCCTTCTCTCTCCATCTCGCTCGGAGACTCGCCTGTGTAATCTTAATACATGCATAATCACATCAAGCATGAAAGAGATATGTGCCTGCTGCTCTCTCTTACGTTTTTTGGATTCCATCAACTCTTCTAATCAGGAAGTGCGATCAGATTAGGTGCTGTAGGTGACCATATTTTGATGTTTTTGTCAACGCCACTTGTGGCAAGAATAGTTGCATAGGGATGTGGCCCCAGACAGTTAACCACATTTTTGTCTCCTTTCATTAGACGTACTAGCTGCCCCCTTTTTTTTTTCAAATAAATATTCATCCACAATTAGATCCACTCACAACATACTCGGTGTTAGCACCAAAAATTCACACCCTTCACAGTCGGGGCATTCTGATGTCCTTCATAAACCTGAGGTGCTTCCAATTCCTCTGACATCTCAGATGAAGCAGAATTTGAGTTGGGACCCAAACCCATTTCCTTTTGAAACAAGTAAATGAGCTCATCATTATATGAAGCAAGTAATTCACTTTGGTTAGAATAAGCTAGACTTGTTATGTTAATCTGGTCATTGCCAATCAGGTGACAAGGCGAGAATGAATCTACTGGCTGATCTATTGATCCATCCAGTGATAATTCCGAATGTCATAAACATGAGCATATTCATCAGAACCACCAATAGCAAAACAGTTTGGATTCCTAGGATCTATCACAATTGCATTAAGCCGCACAATAGCAGAATGGCTTGACTTGTTTGCACCGAAAGCAAGGCAGGTAAATAGATTGGTTGGAGTCTAGGTTCTCAAATCAGAACGGTAGACAACTCCATCTTCACCACAGCTGAAGAATATGTGAGGACTTCCAGGTTCTATAGCAAGTTTATGAGCACTGTCCCGGTGCTTTCCTATCCTTCTCGTGTCAACGCGACCTCCCTCCCGACCGAAATGGCCATACGCTGCTCTTTTCTGGAAGCTCTTATTGCTTTCCAATGGCACATGAAACCTGCTCAAGGCAGCGGCGTTAGGCGAGGTATAATCCGTTATAAGTTGCATTATTCTCAGGCTGAGATCTCGATGGTGCCTCAACGATTGGAGGTTGTTTGATTTTGTTTGTGTGATTCGTTCAAATGTGGGCCTCAAGGATTTGTTGGCGGGAATTTCCAGGATATCAATATAAAACTTCCTCCTCCACAAAATTGAATTGGCGTTATCTCTTCCTTACTTCGTGGACAAAAAAGCTTGATTTTCTCAGAAAGCCCGATTTTCTTATGGATTTTTGCAGATTTTGTGTGCTTTCTGAAGGAGCTGCGATGGTGGAGGGAGAGGAGGTGACCATGACATAAGAGAAGGTGCGTGAAACTACTTAATACCAGTGTGTGATGGTCACAATCGCGTCCGAAATTTCTTTGAAGTTGAATAACAAGTCGACTAGTGGTTTTTCAACAATATGCGGGTACGGCCCTTGGCACTCATGGAGCTCAGGAAAATTCCCTTTTTGGCACTCAGTCACACCGTTACCATAGGTTTAAGTGCTCAAGGTTGAAGGCGCCAAGGGGAGACAACAGGGAGAAGCACCAGGCCACGGTCAATTTGCATTTAAATAACACGACTCCAACAGACAAGCGCGAATGAAAAAGGTGCTCAACCCAGGTCCTATAGATAATGAATGTGACCAAGTTGTAATGTTTAAAGGGCTCGGTGGGAAGGACAGGGAGTTAGCCCAACCCTTGGACACATGGCACCCACAGGATCATGACCTCAAGTTTGCATTGGTAGTAGGTTTAACACTCAGCCTTATGCATTTGTCTTTGCGTTTTTTTTTTAAATTTTTTATTTGTGTTTGTTTTATTCGATTGTTTTATTGTTATTTGTTTTTATTTTGTTGTTTAAATTTTTTTATGATTTGTTTTATTGTTGGTCATTATATTTATTTGGTTTGTTTGTTTGAAATTTATTTTATGAAATTAACCCTATTTTTACAAAAATGGTTAGTTTTTAATTTTTTTTTTTAATCAATGAAAAACTAAAATTTAGAAAGAAACTAAACTTTCTTTAGACTTAATTTTTTTTTTTAACAAATGGACACAATGATTTGCATATTGAAAGATGTTTTTGATCAAGCATATTACAAAACATGAATTTATTTATTCCTGAAATTAGTCTAAATCATCTCTATTTTCTGATCCTCGCGATCGCACTAAGCGCAGAGGAGAGCATACTTATTCTAGGTAAAAGCAAAACTGAAAATGAAAGCAAAAATTGAAAATGAAAGCCTACCTACTCTATACTAATTAGAAAAAAATTAGTTACGTGTAATTAAACTTCCAATGAAGCCATTCACGTAGCAGTAACAACAATATATCCAATAGCAATTGTTCAAATGAAAAATGAAAATATTCGAGAGTGAATGAGTCTTGTTGCTGAAATTGCAAATCAACTAAATAAAAATAAAAAGATGAATCTAATCTAGTACTTACCTGGAACCATTGTTCGCTTTGATAGGCACAGTTTCTCTCACTTAGATCATGTTGTAACTCCTGTTGTTCTTCCTCGATCTCCTGTTCGAATGATTGTTCGCCATCAGATATGCATGATTCTTCAGATGTTGAATCTTCATTTGTTTCTTGGGGAGTAGTTGAACGTTTAATTCTTGTCAATATCTCCTCTTCCAAGGAAGAAGAGATCCCAATTTCTGCTAGGATCTGAGTGAGTACTTCCAAGTTGAAACTCATTGTTAAACCATGTTGAAAAAGGAATTCATACATACTAAAAACAGAGTGCTAATAATTGTCTAAGTTTTTAATCCTTTTACAAGGTTTAAGTTCACAAAAACTCTTTCAAATCATCACACTAAAAATTGAATTTATTAAAAACAAAGACCACAGAGATAATATTGAATTCAATACTCAATTAAACCCTCTTACAAGGACTACTCATTAATTTAGTAATTGAATTCTTCAATTACAACCATGAACCATGAATTCATAAACACAACTTAATCAAACACTCTTCACAATTGCGAAAATCAAACACACTTGCAGAAATTGAAATTCACACTTGCATAAATGTAAACACACCCTACATGCCCTAATCCATAAGAGGTCGAGCCCGTTACGGTATCTCGAATGCGATGCGTAGGCTGTTCCCCACGTCTTACCGCCTTAACACCTCGGAGTTAGGAACATGTCTAAACACACTTGCATGAAAAATCAAACTAAACTTCAATCCATCGTGCCTCCCCGGCAACGGCGCCAAAATGTTGGGTGAAAATATGTTCGTTTAACTATGTTGTAGTACTTGCCCAACTATTTAATTTGTCAATCCAAGGTTCGTAGGCTTACGAGGCACATGCACTATATATGCAGGACCGAAATGGAACTAATTTAATCTAAATTACTGAAATCAAATTAATCTAGGAAGGCATTGAAACACTAACTATGAAAGCAGGAAATTGCATAAGGGAAAAGCAATACAACATGTGAAGAGTTGAATGAAAAACAACATATGTGAGCTCACAACAATAAAGCTATCTCAAATTACATTACAAGAATCAAATGACAAATCATGAAAGCGTAACAATAAAAGAATATGAATCAAAGCTAAGAATCTTCTTCTCCTAATTACAAGACTATCTCTCCAAACTCAAAAACTTATGAACTTCTAAACTTGTCAACTTCTCCAACTTGAAGAGAGAGCACTCTCTTATATACATGAAGAAGATAACCATCTCATAATGACATATCCACTATTCTCTCAAGCACTCTCAACTACTTTCCATTATTACAAGATATGATCCCTTTGAATCCTCCACACATCTCTCACATATCTTGGATAAGATATGCCAACCAAATCCTCCATGATCTTCTCCTTAGGAATAGGCTTGAATAATTATCTCCTTAATATGGTGGAGAATATATTTGAGAAGTCTCTTGGAATTAATCATTCACATATTTCCTACACATTACAAAGCTCACACATTCTTGAGAGATATATATAAAAACATGTATATTTTCTAATATTTAATCATAAATTCACTTATAATACAAAAATGAATAAAATGGAAAATAAGAAGGTGAAACCCAAATGTATTTATGAAAATGATATGATGAAAGGTTAATGGGATGATGAAATGTAAGGAATAGTGAAGGGAAAGGTGGATGAAAATATGACATTTCTGAGTCCCAACAATTACCAAGAGGGAATTCAGCGCCAGAAGCAGCAAAGTGAAGGAGGAGGAGGGCGCAGCCCTTGCATCGAAGGAATGACGGCAACAAGGGAAGAAGAAGAGGGACCTATCAAAGATCCGGTGCTTTAAATGTGGCAAACTTGGACACTTTGCCAACACTTGTCCTAAAAGGAAGGACAAGGAATCTTCTGATTCCAAGGCATCAGCAGTTAGAGGCGATAGTGGTAGTGAGGATGATGTGGCTATTAGCGCTCATGCGCATCGAGAGAAGAGGTGGGGCCACATTGATCTGTAGAGCAGCTATGGAAGGCAGGATCCTTGAGGTGCCCAGACTCTTGGATCACATACGAGCTACAAGAGCCTTAAGACAGTAGCAGGATGACTGGAGCAGTAGGTGCAGAAGATCACAGTGAGGCAGAGGCAGAGCTGGGACATTGTAGATGGAGCAGCACAATGCAGAGGCAGTAACAACGTAGAAGCAGAAACCTAGAGACTAATGGGACTTCAGCATCACAGTGCAGAGGCAGTAATAGCATAGAAGCAAAAACGCAGAGGCTGATGGGACTTCAGCAGCACGAAGGGGCAGTGCTTACCCAGTGCAGAACAGCAACAACGCAGAGGCTTCAGAGAGACAACGCAGCGCAGCAACCAAGGAGCTTCAGTGATGAGATGCAGCCCGACTGACTTGTCTGTTAGTGACTGGGTAGTGGTCCTTTAGTTGCTTACCTCTCGACAACTGAGTTGCAGTGCAGCAGTTGGCAGCACGATGCAGCAATTTGTGAGGGAGCTGCAGTATGGATGCAGCAGTGTCAGTGGTAGTAACATAGGCAACAATACAATGGCAACAACGCAATGGATGGAGGGCAACAGGCCAAGCATTAGCTGCGCAAAGACCGATGCCGAGATCAAGGCAATGTTGCAGTGTGGAAGTATTGCTAGAGCACACTCCTCGCTAAGAGGGAGTGTTGAATTTTTGGGGTAGCATCGAGTGTGCTCTACTTCCTAAGTTTTGTGGAGGGGCTAAGACACACGAGATCTCCAAGACCTAGAAAGCATTTCGAGAAATTTCATTTGGTGTATGAGTTATTCAAATAATTAATTTTTTTAATGAGGACCCTAAGTCTAACTTAGGGAAATAGAAAAATTAAAGTGAATTAATTAACACATGTGATGAAATGTTCTAAGTGACGTGGATCAAGCAGTCTTTTAATCTGAGCTGTCGATTAGAGATTAGATCACGGTCATTGGTTTCCCAACGAAAAAAGTATAAAGGAAAGGCTTGGGGTCAGTTGGAGTATACACACATAGGCAGAGTACTAAAGCTAAGTCGAATTTCTAGGGCAGGGTTTGCTGAGGAATTCGAAGTGAATTTCCAGTGCAGTGAGGGGCAGAGATCGGCAAGGGATGATCTAATTTGAGGCTAAGAATACAGCAGCAGAGAGGCAGCTTGTACTAGACAACGCAGAGCCAGTCAGGAAGATGCAATTCAGCCAGCACCACGCAGAAGAATTCACAGAGGCTGCATAAGCCCAGCCAGGGTGACGCAGACCCAGCCAGCACAATACAAGGCAGCGCAGCACCAATGAGGGTGACGCAGTGGGGACGCTGTCCTGTAGAGGCCGACGCAGAGGGTGCAAAGGCACGCTGAGGGTTCTAGTGGGCCAGAAAGGGCTTGAATTCGTAATTCCCCGGAGAGGGTTGGATCAGCCATATTTTTTGTCTCTGAGTGAAAGGTGCAACTGCTTTGTAATTTCTCTGTAAGGCAAACCGTTTCTGGTGTCTATATAACTGTATTCAGATTCTGCATAATTATAAAACCCTCTAGAGGTGCTGCATTGGTTTTCCCACATTGGGTTTTTCTGGGGACATTTGTCCGAAAAATATGTGTAATTTTGTCACGTGCGTGTTGTTCAGTAAATGATTTGTAGATGTGTAGACTGCAGCTTGTATTTGCTTTAGTGTTTTTCTGAATATTTCAAATTAATAACTTGTTAATTAATCGAACAAGTACGTGAAGTAGATCAAGGCACTGCAGTAGGGATTCTGTTTTGAAACTTTCACATCTATATTGCAAGAAACGTTGCATAGAGGTTCGTTTCAGCCTACAAATGAAACGGAAACACATTTCACGGTACTGTACGACCTGGAAATGTCTTTCCATTTGTACAGGGTCGTTTCACGTTGAGTAAATGTGCCCAATACAGACGGAAACGCGTTTCTAGTTCATACGAGCACATCCCTGGCATTTAAACTTCTTTTTTTTAGTTTTTTTTTTTTCGGTTTGTGTGTTTTATTATTTTTTTAGTCGTGGAAAGTATCTTTTGGATGCTTCCAGATGGCTCTCTCAACTGATAAATAGACTCTTGCGTCATTCTCTCATCACACGAATTGAGCAAGTCGTTTCACTTGGAGAAGGGCGATTTTAGCAAGGAGAAAAGAGAAAGAGAGTAGTGCTTCAGCTAGGGCATTTTCACCAGTGAGCAAAGGAGATTTCAGCAGCAAGAGAAAGAGGTTTCAAAAGCAGATTTGGAGTGTGAAGTTTCCAACTATGACATTCTTGGTTTTTGGCTCAGCTACATCCATATTTCTATTGTCTTTTGTGCCATTTTGGGATAGCTTAAGCTACACAAAATTAATTTGGGTAAGAAGCATTCATTTTCTTGGTTTTTTCCCATTGTTTCTTATATTTTTCAAGGGTTATACTACCAAAATTATGAAAGACGTTTTTTCTTTACAGATTTGTTTTTTTAATTTTTTTTTGCAGCAATGGCTTCCATCCAAGGTTCAGTTGAGCCTCAAGTCCAACCCAAGGGATGAATATTATCCTCTTTGGAAGCATGTTTAGAAGCTTCAAAGATGTGGAGGTGGTGGCTCATGGGAATGGCGATGTAATCTTTGTAGTAATTCTTACAAGGGCTCTTACCTAAGAGTGAAGCCTCATCTTTTGCATGGAGGAGAACAGGGGATTTTTGGTTGCACAAAAACAACAGACCCTTTGGTGAGGACGGAATATCAAAGAGAGCAACATCAAACTGATGGAAGTAAAAGAAGGCATGATGAGCTTAGTCAAGCTACTACTAAAGCTCCAGCAAACATTGAACCAAGGATTGTAGTTGAAGCAAGGAAGAGGAGAGCCACTCAACAACCAGTACAACCACCATCTAGAGGGGCATCAGGTCAATTCAAGATAGCAAAATTGCTAAATTGGTGAATGTGCAAGAAACAAAAGAAGTTGATTCCAGAGTGGCTAGGTGCATTTATGCATGTGGTATCCCATTCAATGTTGTTCGCTCTCCTTACTGGCAAAATATGATAAGGGCAATTAAAAATGCTCCTCAAGGGTACAAGGGGCCCAACTATGAGAAAGTTAAAACTCGGCTTCTCAAAAATGAGAAGGATCCTATGGAGGATATCTTATCACCAATTTGTTATTCCTGGAGTAGCTCTAGGGTTACCTATAGTCTCAGATGGATAGACAGATACAAGGCGTTGACCATTGATAAATATCGTTTCCACTTCACCAAAAGGAGCAATGTTTTTAAAGGCGGAAGACTGCTCAGGAGAGGTAAAAGATGCACAATTCATTGTTGATGTTATTATAAAATCTATTGAAAAAATAGGTCCTAACAAGGTGGTGCAAGTTATTACGGATAATGCACCAGTATGCAAAGCTGCAGGTTTAATTATTGAGGGGAGGTATGACCACATCTTTTGAACACCCTGCATTGTCCATAATCTGAATCTGATCGTAGAGGATATCGACAATAAATTCCCATGGATAAAGGAACTCATAGGGGAAGCAAGGGACATTGTTAAATTCATCACCAACCACCACCAATCTCAAGCACTATTTCGAGAGTACTCCAAATTGGAGTTGTTAAAAGTTGTTGAGGCAAGATATGGCTAAAATATCATAATGTTGTGCTGCCTTGTTGAGGTTAAGCAAGAATTAGTTTCTATGGTGGTGAATCAAGTTTGGGTTGAGTGGAGATAGGAAAATTCAGAGCCAGGATTTACGGTGTGTAGATTGTGCCTTGATAAGGATTGGTGGAACAAGATATATTTCTTGCTAATGTTCACAACCCCTGCATTTGAGCTTCATCGGAATGCCGACACTGACCAACCTTTCTTAGGAGAGGTATATGATGCCATGGATTCCATGGTTGAGAAAACTATGGAAATCATTTCACAAGAGTCTCCACAGTTTTTGTTTGTAGATGATCATTTTGTTGAATTCGTCAAGAAAATCATTGTTGATAGGTGGAACAATTTCAACACTCCACTGCACACTTTAGCACATGCCTTGAACCCCAAATTTTATGATGAGGAGCTTATTGCTCAAAGCAATGGAAAGAGGAAGGAACCCCATAAGGATAGAGAGGTGGCTAATGGAGTGAAAAAAACCCTTATGAGAATTTTTCCAGCTCATCTACACAGGGAGGTGAAGCAAGAATTTGCCAGTTTTGCTGCAAGAATAGATGAATATTCAGATATATCATCTTTGGAGAGAAGCACCATGAACCCGGTTAGGTGGTGTATTTTTCATGGAGCATATGGTGTACATTTGCAAAACCTTGCCATTCGCGCCCTTTCACAAGTGGCAAGCTTGTCATGAGCAGAAAGGAATTGGAGCACCTATGGTTTTATTCATTCTATGAAGCACAATAGGTTGGGCTCACAGAAGGTAGAGGATCTTGTTTATGTGCATTCCAGCCTTCGCCTTGCATCTCATAGGGGTCCAGAATATGGCAATGGTCCTTCTAAAGAATGGGATGTGGATCCAGAAAATCCTAATTTGGAGCTCTCTCTTGCTGCCATGAATATTGAGGACCAGGAGCATAGAAGTGGAATTGGCCAATCATCTTCTTTAGCTACACCATCCACTGTTGAGCATGCTTCTACTGTTATTTTTTATGAGGATTCTAATAATGAGTATTAGTCTTTTGTTTTTATAGTACTTGCAGCCTCATAGCCTTTATTGTACTTGCAGCCTCCTATACATAATAAAGGTTGGTTTTGGATATTCCGATATTGCTATTTTCATTGTGTCTGTGATCATAAATGAGTAAATGTGATGTAAATTTAGAGACTTATAGTTTGCTTTGAATGTAATAAATTATAATTTATCATGTATGTTTTATGATTGCACACATAACATTTCTTAAATGTCCTAAATTCTAATATATATATATATATATATATATATATATATATATATATATATATATCTTGTTTCCACGTTTCCAAAATTTGGGGGGGTTGTGTTTCGTACCCATGCCCGTTTCGGAAACTCGTTTCCATTTCCCCATTTCGTGCAACTTAGTTTCACATTCACTAGGTACAAAGAGGCCCTCTCAAATTTGATTGAAAAGGAAACCAATTTGAAGATCATACTTGGAGACAATGCCACCTATCCCGTGAAAGGGGCAGTGACTGTTACTCTTCATTTAAATCAAAGTCAAATCCTTCATCTACAAGATGTATTATATGTACATGACTTGAAGAACTTGGTATCTATTTCGGCGATGGAAGACAAGGGATTCAAGATGGCATTTATTGATGGGAATGTATCCATTTGGCAAAGGAACTTCAAAGATGCTTTTACTCTTGGATTTATGGTTGATAACCTTTATTAGGTTGGAGGAATTCCCTTGGGAGCCATGACATGCAACACTTCTCTTCAATCTGAATTATGGCACCGGAGGTTCGCTCACCTTCATTATAAAGCTCTACCCAATGCTAGGAAGATGGTCACAGGTATGCCCGAATTCAAAGTTGATCATGAAGGTGTTTGTCAGGGTTGTGCCAAAGGGAAACATACAAGGGGACCATTCCCCTCCAGTGTTAATAAGGCTACCGATATTCGACAATTGATCCATTCTGATTTGTCTGGTATGTTGCCTGTAACATCTTTGGGAGGATATTTGTACTATGTTATTTTTGTGGATGACTTCTCTCGCAAAACTTGGATCTATTTCTTGAAGAAGAAGGACAAAGTGTTCAAGTGGTTCCACTCTTTCAAAGCCTTGGTTGAAAATCAAACAAAGAAGAAGATCAAAGTATCGAGGACCGATAATGGAACTGAAAATGAGTCAAATGAGTTCAATGACTATTGTAGAGAAGCTAGCATTAAGAGGGAGACCACTACTGCATATACTCCTGAACAAAATGGAGTTGCCGAAAGGAAGAATCGAACCATAATTGAAGCTATTTTTGCCATGCTTCATGACCAAGGCCTACTGAAGTTCTTATGAGGAGAAGCTTCCAACACTGTTGTGTACGTTCAAAATAGATGCCCACATCAAGCATTGGACTCCAAAACTCCCAAAGAAGTTTTCACCAGTAAGAAACCTGATGTTTCTCACTTTACAATATTTGGTAGTCCCTTGCATTTTCATGTGCCGAAAGAAAGAGAAGTAAGTTGGACGCATCTGGGAAGGAAGGAACATTTGTGGGCTATATTGAAACTTCAAAGGCATATAGAATCTGTCTGGTCAAAGGGAAGTGGAAATAATTCATTATGTCACCTTCGATGGAGATGTTTCCCTTGGGAAGGTTAGAGATCTTCCTATTTCAAAGAAATACAAAGATGAAGATGCAGGAAACCAGGAAGAACCAAAGGATGAAACGATGTCCGATGTTGAAGGTCCGATGGATCCTATTGATCCACCTCCTAGTGAGCCCTATTCTTCAAAAAGGAGACCCTCATGGCTCATAGACACTCTCGAAGATGTCGAGAGACACATTGCACCGAGTGGGACATTTTGTGAAAGTAAGAAGCCGAACAGGTACCAAGGGTACTTAGTTGCCATGAGCACCATTGTCCCATCTACGCTTGGCACATTTGAAGAAGTTGTGAAGCACCAAGTTTGCAAGGATGCAATGAACGAAGAGTATGAGTCAATCATGAATAATGATGTCTGGGATGTGGTCCCTAGACCCAAGGACAAGTCTGTTGTCACCTCTAAATGGCTTTACAAAATCAAAAATGGAGTTGATAGGAGTGCTGAAACGTTCAAGGCCAGGTTCGTTGCTCAAGGCTTCTCTCAAAAGGAAGGTGTGGACTATGATGAGATATTTGCACCCGTTTCCAGATATACCAACATCTGTTCGATTATTGCCCTTGCTGCCTCTCAAGGATGGAATCTAAATCAAATGGATGTCAAAACTGCTTTCTTACATGGCTCGCTTAAGGAGGAATTTATGTAGAACAACCCGAAGGGTTTGAAGTTCTGGACTGAGAGCCACATCTATGCAGGTTGAAGAAAGCCTTCTATGGGTTGAACCAGCCCCCAAGGCTTGGTATGAGAGGATCACAACTATCTGATGAAGCTGGGGTTTACAAGAAGTGAAGTTGATTTGAACCTTTACTTCAAGGTTGAAAAGCAGGCCTCTCATTTTGGTGCTCTATGTAGACAATCGCTTTCTGACAGGTGCAAACCCTCTCATTCATCAATGCAAGAGGGCGTTTACTTCTGAATTCGATATGAAAGACCTAGGGTTGATGCACTACTTCCTAAGCTTGGAGGTTTGGCAAAAGCCAGGTGAGATTTTCCTTTCTCAAGAAAAATATATTGTGAAGTTGCTTGAAAGATTTCGGATGGTAGACTAAAAATCTGTGAATACTCCGATGGAACTCAACTTCAAGAAGCTATGTGGAAGTGTTGTTGGGCCCAATTTGGGAAATCCTTCCGAGTACCATCAACTCGTGGGAGCCCTGATGTTCTTGGTGAACTCTCGTCTAGACATATGCTTCGTTGTGAATACGTTGAGTCAATTTCTAGTCGAGCCTCATCACATACACTGGATTGTTGCCAAGAATCTTTTGAGGTATCTTCGGGTCATAATCAACTAGGGTTTGAGAGACACTATCGGGAATTTGAGGCTCCATGGATATATTGATTTTGACTAGACTAGCAGTGTGGTGGATCGTAAGATCACATCTAGATGTTGCTTCTGAATAGGTTCTGCTTTGATATCCTAGATGAGCAGGAAGTAGAAATCGGTTGCTTTAAGCTCTGCCGAGGCCGAATTCTTTGCAAATAGTATGCCCTGTTATGAAGTTGTTTGGTTGAGGAATGTTGATTTTAGATCACAATGGTATGATCTATGCTTTAGAGCAATTAACTTCAATCTTTTCTTATTAGCCCAATGTCAATTTCCAAATCAGCAATCACATTAACTTGATAGTAAATGAAGATAGAACATAAACAATAAACAAAAGACAAGCCAAGACAAGTGGACACAATATTTGGCAGATGCCAAGGAAAAACCCCAATGCGGGCAAAACCCTTTGATCAAATCTTCTTATTATTCTTCAAAAGTTTACCAAAGAGAGAGAGTACAATATACAAAATATACTTGCCCAATCACTGTCAAAATAGTCCAATCAACAGGATGCCCTAACCAGAAAGTCAATGTTGGTCAAACCAGCAAGAATACTCCTCCAAATCAGCTTGGTCAAACCTAGTCAATGCGGCCTTCAAAGGCAGTCAAAGTCAACTCAAAACATATTCGAAAATTTCAGTCAAACCCAGTCAACATTGCGGTCAAAGCTGCTACAGTCAACGTTGGTCAACGTGCTAAGAATTTATCGATCTCTGTGCCAAAAGATGTGGCCTAGAAAGATCGAACTTTCTGCCTGAAAAACACAACAAAAGGAGTGAGGTTTACCTTCGGTCAATGCTGGTCAACGCTCTACAATTCAGCCAAAAAACAAATCTACAATTTCAGAAATTTTCCAATCACCTTGCCAAACGTGTGAAGAAGATAAGTTGCTCCTCGTACGAACCTATGAAAAGAGGAGAGAGAAAATGTGTTGAGTGATGATATCCAAAATGAGGAAGAGGTCTTTCATATTTATACACTTCTTTGAGAATGGAGACATATCTATTGGGGTTGATGAGCCTACATTTGACTTCTAGCCGACCTTGACAATTTGCACGTGTGAGAGATTAAATTCAAAATATCACTTTTACTCATCCAAACAAGATGATATTTAGATCAATCTTGCACCTCTCGGAAACAAGAATCCAACAAAGATATCATCTCCATCATATGAGTTGTCGAAGGTGGAGTTTGGCCCTAGTTTCCAATTTTAACACTCCCTCTCAACTATGGAGAAATCCACCTGCCAATCCATCTATCAACTTGTACCATCATGTCATCCCTGCACTACTCTGCTCTGCTCTGTTGAACTATGAAGAAATAATGAAGAATAATTTGATCGAGAGTGAGTCACAAGACATTGCTACTCTCCACTGACCCAAAGTCAGTCTGGAACGCAAAACCTCAACCAAACTTGATACTAGATCAAGTTGTTGAACACCATATCTCGGATAAAGTGGTACCTGATATCAATATGCTTGGAGAGGTCGTGGAACACGGGATTCTCTGAAAGTCGAATCCTACTTTGGTTTTTGCAAGAGATCATGATGGTATCCAGAACATGCCCAAACATCTCAGTAAAGAGCTTCCTCAACCAAACAACTTCACAATGGGCCATACTTGCTGCAATGTATCCTGCCTCGGCGGTGCTCAAAGCAACCAACTTATGCTTCCTGCTCATCCAGGATATCGAAACAGAACTTAGAGAGAAGCAACATCCAGATGTGTTCTTACGATCCACCACATTGCCAGCCCAGTCAGCAGTAATATATCCATGGAACCTCAAATTCCCGGCAATGTATCTCAATCCATAATCACTACAAGGAAAAGACCCTCTAGCGGATGTTTTTGAGGAACCCCACAGAAAAATACCCCATACATCCGTTTCTAGCGAAGGTTACTAGAGGAGGTTGGCGGGCGAAGGGTTTTGCGGATGGTTTCCTCTCGGTGCGCTTATCATTACACGTCGCCCCGGTGCTCTCGAACCAAGAAAGCACCGGTGCGGACCAAAAAATTAGCACACCGGACACCTTGCACTCCGTACACACCCGCCCGATGCGTCTTATTATTCTATAGCACCGGTGCGTCACATATATTCCGCGCCGGTGCATTATAAAACACCGCACCAAAACCGAAACCACCCGGTGCGGTAGAAAGAAACTGCACCGTTGCATCATAATACATCGTGCCAAAACACAAACCGACCGGTGCGTTTGTAAGAAATAGAACCGGTGCACCTATAAACAACGCGCACCGATAAAGGGTTGAATTAAAAAAAAAAAAATACGGCAAAATAACCCGGATTTTTCAGTTTTCTAGTGCTTCTGAGCTCTCAATTACTGATGCGCGCCCTACCATAGAACCCACCGGTGCGCACGAGACATTGGCACACCGGACAGCTTGCGTGACGTACACACACATCCGGGGCCTCCTATTACTGTAACACACCGGTGCTTCACCACTCTTCCGCGGCGGTGCATCATAAAACACTGCACCAAAACATAAACGCGCAAGTGTGTTCTTATCCAAGAGCACCAGTGCGCCGATAAACTGCACGCACTAGAATAGCGTTACATTAAAAAAAAAAAAATTAAGGCCAAAAAACCGGTGCTTTACGACTATTCCGCACCGGTGCTTTACGGATATTCATCCCCGGTGCATCATCGAAATTTCGCGCCGAAACTGAAACATCCCGGTGTGGTGTTAGGGAACCGCCCTGGTGCATTATAAACAACGCGCCAAATTTGACATAGCCCGGTGCAGTTGTAGGTAAGCATATTGGTGCGCCTATAAAACTCCGCGCACCGGAACAGGGTTACAAAAAAAAAAAAAAAAATTACGGCCAAAAAACTTCATTTTTCACTTTCTTTATGCTCCAGAGCTATCAAGCACCGGTGTCATTTCCCCTTGTCTCAGCCACCCTGACATCGGTGCTCTCATTGCACCCATTGCACGCACTGCTGCTCTGCATTGGCCACCAATCTCCAACTTGCATTTTGAAAAACGGTGAGCAAATTTTATTTTGCAAAGTTTACAGCCAATACGCCTCCTCGACGACGAAATGTACAAGTATTTTTCTAGTTTTTCCATAATTAAGCCTTTTAACGGATTAGAAATTGAAATAACCATTAAAAAAAAAAAAAAAAATTGTCGCGCGGTGCGCCGGAGTTGTTCGGCTCGCACTGGATAGCGATGTTGCCTGTAAAATTTACAGGCCGCACCGCCACCGGTGCTAATGGTATCTGCACCGTTTCTGGGGCGGTACCGAAAGGCACCCCGAATAATTTTAAAATAAAATAAAAGGTAGTATGCTCATTTATCCAATCGCACCGTTGACCACGAGATTCACAGTGCGGTGTGCTGACGGAATTATCCGCCCTAGTGTATGTCAGCGCACCGCATTCTAGATTCTAAGAGGGTCAACGGTGCGACCGGGTAAAAGACCGCATCGTCGACTATGTAATTGTCATGAAGTCGGTGCGCTGACACGACTATACGCGCCGAGGCGTATATTTCAGTCAGCGCACCGCTATTCTTAACTTTGATGAAGTTAAAGGGGCTTGAAAAATAGACAGTTGCACAGAGGTTGGTGCGTTGTATTTCATTAGGGGCACCGAGATCGGTGCTCTACATTCTTAAGACGCACTGCAACCGGTGCATGACTGTTTTTATGGCGCACCGACTTGTCTGTTTGTTTTTTTTTCAAAAAAAAATATATGTATATTCCTAAATACATGTCTGTTTTAATAAAAAAAAATTATTTAATATGGAAATGATTCAGAGAGAAGAGGAGGAATAGCAGCAAAAATAGGCTGAACAGTATGACATGATTCGCCAATGGGAGGCTCGAGAGAGGGAGAGAGATGCATACCCTCAACTTATTACTACAGATACCCAGGAGATCCTTAGGCAGATAGGCCTCCTCAAGTTCTATGAGGAGGCTACTTCCCTAAAGGCGCACAGTGTGTTTTTGAGATATCTTATCCGCAGGTGGAATGCCCACCGACAGGCTTTCCAGGTTGGTCCTGACTAGTGGTACACACCCACTGAGGAGGATATTTATTTTATTACAGGACTATCGAGGAGAGGGGTGGATTTTCCCTCATTCCCAAACGTGCTAGCTGGTTGTGTAGCAGGGAGTCAGTTAATTTACTCCCAGAAATACATTGGAGCACATGTGCTGTCTCCTTCAGAGTTTCAGGTACCTGGAGGTTAGTTACATATAGGTGCTTTTGGTAGACAGGACGTGCAGTGCCACTCCCTTATCATTTCGACCATTTCGCACAACACCAGTGACAGGCAACACATTAGTTGCTCGCTTTTATATTATGTTGATTCTTTAGTACAACAGCCACGACTTGTCAGGTGGTTTGCCATTTTTTTTGCGGCAGTTTTGTACGGCCTTAGATAGATGTTGTGCTCATACACAAGGGAGGGTCAACTTCCCTTTTGCTTCAGAGCTGTTTTGTTTATTTTTTGAGAGGTGATGCCCGGGCTAACCTGCTTAATCCACAATCACACTCTCTATGTACACATAAAACTGCATTTCAAATTTTGCCCCAATTAATTTTAAATCTGGGCAACTCTAACATAAATGTGGAAGCACTCATTTTCATTTACTGATCGTAGAACCCACAACTAATTGTGGAAGCTGATGTTTTCCAATCAAATCTATGGTTATGAAACCATAGCCTAAAACCCATTGCATGCATATTGATATTCAATAGTATTTCGACTTAAACTCCAAATTCAAACTATTGCTTATTGCCTATTCGAATTAACTTTCGAATGACTCAAAGGTGCTCACCCTCATCAAATATATATGTCCACGCTTGCCATAACATATATCAACATTCCTTCGAATCAAATGTTATAACATTAATATAAAGCCTCAGCCTAGGTTTAAAACTCAAACGATAACATAGTAAAGGCCCTCAGGCCCACAGCTTACCCCATTACATGCATCCTCGAATTAATATTCAAATAGGCATTTAGTCCCCAAAATTTTCCTGTGTCACCTAAAATCTAATGTGGTTAGACTTGGATTAAAGCTCAACTTACAACATGGTCCGATAACATATATTATATCAAATATACACCTTCGCCCTTAGTTAAAACTACAGTATTGACAACCCGCTCTGTAGCCTATCAGCCCATTTTATTTCAAAGGTTCGACTTTAGTTAAAACCCCGTGCCAATATATATATATATTCAACGCTCAACCTCTACTACTAAGCTGCTATAAAATCCTTTTCTTTTGGATTAAACCCAACACAAATATATATTACATAACCTTTCGGGCCCCACAACCTCAATACATACCCTTGCACTAAATGTCGAAGGGATTCGATGGCTCCTGTTTCATCGCGCTCCAAACCTCAACGAAACCCTCATCCGACAGATATCACATTACAAAAACGCTTGGGACTTAATCCTCCAAATTTATGTGATGTAAGTGGGTTTTGAATACCACTCTTGGACGCATGTCAACCGATGACTGTTATCGCATTTTTTTTGTCAATCCAACTTACCACTTTTAAATTATGCGAACCCACTGGTTTTTCGAACCCCGGTTTCACTGTTGCTCCTCACGGTTCCGTTCCTCCGACTCAAGGTTCCACTTTATTTCTTCAACGCTACTCGAACAAGCGTTAACCCTCTGCGCCTTCAGTTCTGTTGTGATGTGAATTATTGACCTTCCTTTTCATATTTGGGGTTCTCAACTCCATCTTCTCGTGTGTTCTGGGTAACATAGAGTTTAATTTCTCCACGGTACTTTGCCATTAGACAACACTCCAACGCATCAACTCAATTTGCCCCTTTCACGAGGATAAAATGCATTGATTTTATGGAATTCTTCACGCAGGCACTTCACCACCAAGGGCATATATTCAAATGTTTCTCTGCTGCTATAACTCAATAAAAATGAATCGATTCTATTAATTCCGATAAAGGAATAGGGTTCGATTCCTATAGACTTGTAAGCAGAATTAAAATATTTTAAATAAACAGAGACTAGGCTTCATTTAACAGAATAAAGCTCTTCAGAAGCACCTTCCACCAAAACACAAAAATGTAGACTCCACATCAATTGCAACAAAATCAATATATTCAAGGGTTATATTCCAGTTCCACTTTCTTCAATAAGATCAATCCTTTCAGTGACCGCTCTTCCTCAAATGGTATAATTACAAAATTATATCAATTCTCTAATTCACCCTGGGTCACTTATTCAGCCCATTCACACAAAGTTTGCACTACTTATAAGTTCAGAATATTTAACTCGTACTTCCACAGATAATTCAAACAGTCAACACACGCATAATCCAGCCAGGCAATACACAGGTATATCTGAAACAGATTCTTCATTTATGCAATTTGAAATTACTTACAAAACCCTCTTGTTCAGGTCGGATCTTCAAATTGATGGCCCTTCTCCCTTTACTACTATGCCTCCTCAACGGCTATCCTACTCTCCAGACCTCTATACTTAATGCCCTTTTGGCTTAAGAAGATAATGAATCGCTTCATCTCCTCTAACAGCTCAACAAACTCTTAAGATTCCGGATTTCCTAAATTTTGACAAAAATCCCTAAATTAACTAAACTGACTCTTCACATTCCTAGCTTAATCAACTTCCCTCATGTTCTCAAATTGTTAGAGAACATTTACAATTCATCACTATTTTATTCAAATTATTAATAATTACATGAGAATTTAAAAACACAAGACCCCCTATGTCTTAAAAAAATACAAAGTATTTCTTTGTGCCTAATGCCCCTGCATCAGACTCCCAAGGTTCAAATTGTTCATGATCTCCTGATCATGTGTCTTTAATCTCTGCCTCCTGGATCACATACTCTGTTTTTCTGCTATCCAACAGTTGCATCATCCTTCAACTGCTCTTCACCAGGTCTCAAGATCTTGTTCTGCATCTTACCTCCAGCTATGCTTTCACAATCTCTTCTTGTCTTCCTTTTGTTAAAATTCCTCTGCTTTCTTGCTGATGTCTGCTACTCTTGAGACACCTTCATCATCAGTTTTCTGAAGTTTTCAATTTCTCTGTCCAGTTTATCTTCTATCTGGAAATTTCTTTGCTCACTGCTGCTGTCTCCAATTTCTGTTGCTGCCAATGCTGCTGCTGTTACTGCCTCTAAGAATTTTGTTGCTTTTACTCCGGCTCTTGCTCTTAATTGTTGAGCCCTTGCACTTACTGCCACCCTATCATCCATACCCTCTTGTCTTCTGCTACAGAAAAGCTCTTCCTGAATATCCATTAAGATATCTCCCTCTACAACATTTTTATTTTTCTCATCATCTACAAATTTACTCTTAGAAAACAAATCATCATTTAATTTTCCACTTGCAGTAACATACTCATTTATTTTTCTTTGTATACTAGTAAGCATAATTAAATTCTGCAAACCAGTATCTGCCCCTCTTTCTTTCACAGCTTCAGGCATCTTTACTCCAGTGTCTGCAATCTCATTCCCCTGTTTAAATGTTTCCAACAAACATTTCAGCCATCTCTTCTGTACTTGTTTCACATCCTCAATATGCTGCAATTTAAGTTCAACATCGTCTTCTTCTTCTCTGACAATCTTCAGTAATTGTCCTTTATCCCCTTGATTGATTCTGCCAATCAAATCAAGTTCTTCAAGCCCTGCATCTTCATCTTCTTTCATAATAGAATTATGATTCTCCATCGTTGTAGAAGTTTTAAAAATCTGCCCCACAGTCTGCTCTCCAATCTTCTCTTGGCTATTCAAACAAGCCAACTCTTCTCTGTCACAAACAGTAACAAGTTCATTCACATGAGACATGATTGCCTCACCTTCCTTTTGCAACAGTTCTTCTTCTCTCAAGACATTTCCAAATGATGGATTGTCTTCTGCATTACCTGTAAACATAACCAATTTGTCAATTTCAAAATTATAAGACCCACTGGTCTCATTTGATGACCCAGTCACCAACTCTTCTCTTTGCAATTCCAAGTCTTTCTCAAGACTCAGAAAATCTCCATTGTCTTTCTCCTTAGCTGCCAGAGTTATCTCCACTGCTCCAATCACCATGTTAAAATGATGATCCTTCACTATGTTTTTAGCCAACATAGTCTCTTTTTCGTTCAATTCTCTGACAGTTTCCATTTGATGTTCTCCTTTGCCTGCATGATTAACACATGAACCTTCAGCACAAAAATTACAAGACCCCAATACCTCTTCTTCCTCTGACAACACATCAGTATGTTGTTCTGAGTTTTCTTCCAAATCTTCTATCAGCACATCAGTACGCTGAGTTGCATCCTTCATGATACTGTCAGCTAGTCTCTCCTTCTCTCCATCATCTGCTTCATGAATGTCCTTCTATTGTGATTCACCAAAATGAACTCCTTCATTTGGCTGAATCATTTTCTTATCATTTGTTCTCTGATTGTCATTCATGACAATTCCTATGTCTTGCTTCTTCAGCAATTTATCCGGTGCATAGGTCCTCTGTTTCTCCAATTCTCTTCTTTGGAAATTCAACCTTTTATACAACTCAACAACTTCGATTGGAGTAGATTTTGGGAACCTTACACAACCTTTTATACCTTCACTTTTCCTTGACCAATCATCAGTTGGTCCTTCTCTCTCTGCCTCAATATTCTGCTGAATATTTTCATTAGACTCCTCTGTCTTCATGTCTTCCTCCTAAGATCTTACTATCTCAACATTGATTTGAACAGATTTCAGATTCAATTTCTCCTCCTCAACAAACTTCAAAGCTTGTTCATCTCCCTGTGGTGTACCTGCAAACATACACAGCTCTTTAGTTTTAAAACCACAAGACTCTTCAGTGTTGATTGCTTCCTCAAGCACTTCCCTTTGAACAGATCTGCATGTACAATCTTCAAATTCCATCCTTGACTCAAGAACTCTGAGTTCCTCTTCCTCTGTAGAACCTATAATCACCTCACAATTGTCAGGTTCACAAATACAAGGCTTTACATCATCCAGCTGATCTGGACTTGTCCAATACCTCAGGAAATCATCAATGAATTTCTCTTCAGTAAGACAAGCTTCTTGTTGCCTTAAGTCCTCATCATGATTCATAAGGTCCTTCATAGATCTCCATTCTTCATCTGTACCCTGTTCTGCTTCACAAACAGAAACTCCCTTTTTCAACTCAGCTGCTCTGAGTTCTTCTTTCAGTAAGGCAATCTCCTTTTGCCTCAACCTCAACTGTAATGGTTTCCATTTCAATCTCTTCTTCATGAGCCAACCAACTCTCTAGCTTTCCTCTATCCTCTTTTCCAGTTTATTAAACTGCTCATTGATCTCAGCCATCTCTCTCCAATATTCTGCATCAGTGAATTGCTGCCTTATGCCATTTGCCTTGGCATCTGCTTTCTCCTTTCTTCTGATGTGGTCTCTCTCAGAACCTCTGCAATTTCTGCTATGACTATCAGTAGTCATTCTTTTCTCCACGAGTTCTTCACTCACAAGCTGCACTAAGCCTCTGCAACAACAAGCTCTCCTGCTGCCACTTACCTCACCAATCCTTTCCTCCTGATCTGGGCTTTTGGCAAGTACTAATCCCTTGTCTGCTGGAACCTTTTGAGCACTCTCTTCTGCTCCCTCTAGGCTTCACTATGCAACTTTTCAAGAAAACATTTGTTCTTCTTTCATCCAACCTCTGTTGGGAATTCTCCAGGTTCTGCCACACTTTCTTTTTCACTTTAGAATCCTCTGCTGGACTCTTTCATCACTGCTCTCAAAGCTGTGATCTACTTTTGCTGATATCTCTTCAATTTCCTTCACTCTGAATTCTGCAAACAATTCTTCAAACCAGAGTTAACACTGCTCATCAACTCACCTTCTCTTGAGAACACTGCAATTGTTCTCCCTATCCAACCTTTAGGTGAATATCACCATCAAAACTCTGTCTTCACTTTCTGCAACCATGATTCTACAATTACAATTTCAAATCAGATTTAAAATTATTTTACCTGCAAGATCTCTACATGATCTTGTCTTCCACTCATTTTGCAAATCTTTGTTCACTGCAACCCTGTGTATCTTTGCATATCAGATTTCAGAATCTGATCTTCTTCCTTCACTCATCACACATTCAGATTTAATTACAAAAAAATCATTTTCTTCAAACAAAGCTATTCCAGCTCTGATACCACATGATGCTCGGGCTAACCTGCTTAATCCACAATCACACTCTCTATGTACACATAAAACTGCATTTCAAATTTTGCTCCAATTAATTTTAAATCTGGGCAACTCTAACATAAATGCGGAAGCACTCCTTTTCATTTACTGATCGTAGAACCCACAACTAATTGTGGACGCTGATGTTTTCCAATCAAATCTATGGTTATGAAACCATAGCCTAAAACCCATTGCATGCATATTGATATTCAATAGTATTTCGACTTAAACTCCAAAGTCAAACTATTGCTTATTGCCTATTCAAATTAACTTTCGAATGACTCAAAGGTGCTCACCCTCATCAAATATATGTGTCCACGCTTGCCATAACATATATCAACATTCCTATGAATCAAATGTTATAACATTAATATAAAGCCTCGGCCTAGGTTTAAAACTCAAACGATAACATAGTAAAGGCCCTCGGGCCCACAACTTACCCCATTACATGCATCCCCGAATTATTATTCAAATAGGCATTTAGTCCCCAAAAGTTTTCTGCGTCACTTGAAATCTAATGTGGTTAGACTTGGATTAAAGCTCAACTTGCAACATGGTCCGGTAACATATATTATATCAAATATACACCTTCGCCCTTAGTTAAAACTACAGTATTGACAACCCGCTCTGTAGCCTATCAGCCCATTTTATTTCAAAGGTTCGACTTTCATTAAAACCCCGTGCCAATATATATATATATATATATATATATATATATATATATATATATATATATATATATATATATATATATATATTCAATGCTTAACCTCTACTACTAAGCCGCTATAAAATCCTTTTCTTTTGGATTAAACCCAGCACAAATATATATTACATAACCTTTCGGGCCCCACAACCTCAATACATACCGTTGCGCTAAATGTCGAAGGGATCCGATGGCTCCTGTGTCATCGCGCTCCAAACCTCAGCGAAACCCTCATCCGACGGATATCGTGTTACAAAAATGCTCGGGACTTAATCCTCCAAATTTACGCGATGTAAGTGGGTTTTGAATACCACTCTTGGACGCGTGTCAACCGATGACTGTTATCGCATTTTTTTTGTCAATCCAACTTACCACTTTTAAATTATGCGAACCCACTGGTTTTTCGAACCCTGGTTTCACTGTTGCTCCTCACGGTTTCGTTCCTCCGACTCAAGGTTCCACTTTATTTCTTCAACGCTACTCGAACAGGCGTTAACCCTCTGCACCTTCAGTTCTACTATGATGTGAATTATCGACCTTCCTTTTCATATTCGGGGTTCTCGACTCCATCTTCTCGTGTGTTCTGGGTAACACAGAGTTTAATTTCTCCACGGTACTTTGCCATTAGACAGCACTCCAACGCATCAACTCAATTTTCCCCTTTCACAAGGATAAAATGCATTGATTTCATGGAATTCTTCACGTAGGCACTTCACCACCAAGGGCATATATTCAAATGTTTCTCTGCTGCTATAACTCAATAAAAATGAATCAATTCTATTAATTCTGATAAAGGAACAGGGTTCGATTCCTATAGACTTGTAAGCAGAGTTAAAGTATTTTAAATAAACAGAGACTAGGCTTCATTTAACAGAATAAAGCTCTTCAGAAGCGTCTTCCACTAAAACACAAAAATGTAGACTCCACATCAATTGCAACAAAATCAATATATTCAAGGGTTATATTCCGGTTCCACTTTCTTCAATAAGATCGATCCTTTCAGTGATCGATCTTCCTCAAATGGTATAATTACAAAATTATATCAATTCTCTAATTCACCCTGTGTCACTTATTCAACCCATTCACACATAGTTTGCACTACTTATAAGTTCAGAATATTTAACTCGTACTTCCACAGATAATTCAAACAATCAACACACACATAATCCAGCCAGGCAATACACAGGTATTTCTAAAACAGATTCTTCATTTATGCAATTTGAAATTACTTACAAAACCCTCTTGTTCAGGCCAGATCTTCAAATTGATGGCCCTTCTCCCTTTACTGCTATGCCTCCTCAACTGCTATCCTACTCTCCAGACCTCTATACTTAATGCCCTTTTGGCTTAAGAAGATAATGAATCGCTTCATCTCCTCTAACAACTCAACAAACTCTTAAGATTCCGGATTTCCTAAATTTAGACAAAAATCCCTAAATTAACTAAACTAACTCTTCACATTCCTAGCTTAATCAACTTCCCTCATGTTCTCAAATGGTTAGAGAACATTTACAATTCCTCACTATTTTATTCAAATTACTAATAATTACATGAGAATTTAAAAACACAAGACCCCCTATGTCTTAAAAAAAATACAAAGTATTTATTTGTGCCTAATGCCCCTACATCAAGAGGTTTCCAGAGATGAGACCTAGTTTTGTTCGACAACCTCATAAGCCGATGTTTGAGGCCCCGGATGCACATGTGGGGGAAGATGCTACCCAAGAGGGGAGACACTTTGTTTCCAACCAGGATATCACATGATTCACTGGACTTACTAGCCAATGTTGACAGGCTGCATCCCTTCATTTTGGTCCCATGTCCTTATGCTGGCTTAGATTGGCGAGGGTGTCTCAACATCCTCTTCACAGCTGATGAGCCGCCAGATGATAGAGGTAATATTATTGTTTTATTTATATTTATTCTAACATGTTCTTAATTAACTTGTTTTTATTAAATTGTGTAATGAAATTGTCTAATTATTGTTGTGTACTTGTATATATTTTGCAAACATTGGCTCTTTTGATGGCGAGGAGATGCTGGATCCACCACATGATCTAGGGGTGGATCCTAATGATGACGATCAGGATATGGCTGATGTCGAGCATGATCATGATGAGGATGAGACCAGTGCAGCAGAGAGACATGTTCCTGCTCATCATGGTGCACCGGTGCTGCCTTTTGCTAGGCATGGTCGACCTGAGACCAGATATAGGATGGAGTTGGCTAACCAACTCTATCCATTGATTGTTGATGCGGGCATCAGGCTCCTCATTACAGAGACATACAGGCCGATGATAGGCTGTTATGGATGTGGAGAGGCATGCCGCGTGACATGTACGGCCTAATGCGGTATGTCGTAGGAGCTACGACCGTTGTTACGCGACTCAGGAGGACTGTCCGTAGCTATAGACGTAGTCGAGCCGCGGCACGTGATGGACATGAGTCCGTGATTAGCGACTCACATGCATCTCATGATCGTTCACCTCGCGGCGTGCCTGATGAGCATGACGCTCCACTGGTAGCATCTAACAGTGATCATGGAGATGAGGCTGGACCATCGGCCACGTCCAGTCAACAGCCTGCAGCTACATCCATTAGTGCTAGTCATGATGATATGAGCAGGCTGAACCATTGACCGTCGTGGCTGCATTATTCACTGAGCAGGCCTCCACTACTACTGCTCATATTGATGTTGTACTACCACCAGCGGATGCATCCATCAGTACTAGTGATCATGATCATGAGCAGGCTCGACCATCAATTGTCGAGGCTGCACCCAGCTTTACTGAGCAGGCATCCACTTGTAGTACTACTATTGATGTTGTTATACTACCACCAGCGCCTGATCCATGACATTTATATTACAGTTGTATATTTTTAACATTATTCAGTTATATATATATATGGTCTATGTATTTTATGTTCATGTTGCAGTTGTACTTAATTTTCATGTTGGTGATCATCTTGATGTGGCGCATATTGTTAAGTCATGTTAAATATGTCCATTTAATGTTTAGCTTGCAGATAGATGTTTATATGTGATAGCATGAGTTATTTGACATATTGAGATGTATATTTGATGTTTGTGTTGTGATGATCTTAATATATAATGCTAATTTGATGTTTGAATGTGTTTATTAGTCGAATATGATGTTTCTACGATAGTTATCATGATCGTGATGATGTTTGTTAATTAATTTAATATTAAATGATCATCATATTTATTAAATATTATGTCGTGATTGTAATTGTAATTTAAATTTTAATTGTAGGTAAAATTGTAAAATTGTATTTGTATTTGTACTTATTGTAATTTAAACTGTAATTGTATGTAAAATATTTATTAATGTAAAATTGTAATTGTAATTGTAATATTTAATTTATTCTGAAATAATTGTAATTGTATATATGAAAAATTGTAAAATTGTAATTGTATATAAAATTCTAAAATTGTAATTGTAATTTTAATTGAATTGTATGTAAAATATTTATAAAATTGTAATTGTAATTGTAAATGTAATTCTATGTATATAAAATTCTAAAATTGTAATTGTATTTCCAATTGTAATTTTAATTGAATTGTATGTAAAATATTTGTAAAATTGTAATTGTAATTGTAAATGTAATTCTATGTAAAATTGTAAATGTAATTGTATGTAAAATTCTAAAATTGTAATTGTATTTGTAATTGTAATTGTAAATGTAATTCTATGTAAAATTGTAAACGTAATTGTATGTAAAATTAAAATTGTAATTGTAATTCTAATCCTAATTCATGTATGTGAAATTAATGTAAAATTGTAATTGTAATTATTGTACTTTTAATTGTAATTGTATGTAAAATTTTAATTCTATTAATGTGAAAATTTTAATTGTATTAATGTGAAATGATTTTATTAAAATATTTAAATTTGTAAATTTGCAAATAATTGTAAAATAACAAATCTAGAATAACACGAATTTTTGTAACATAATAAAGTTTAAAAAATAATGAAAACAAATTCATGTACTTTATAATTAGCATTATTTTATTATGATCTTACATACAAAAAACAAAACAAAAAAGAACTTTATATAGTCCGGTGCGCTTATCATCCTAACATGCACCGGTGCGTCGTATAAATAAGACGCACCACTGCGTCACAACTCTTCTGCACCGGTAACGAATAAACGCAAATAAAAAAATGCAACTCTATTTTCTTCAAGTGAAAAAATAAATAAATAAAATAAAATGGCAATTTGAAATATAAGCGGCAAAATATTTTCGAAAATCTAATTTCATAAAATAATTCTTTAAATACTAAACACTTTTTATTATTTCACTATTTTTGCTAAAATTTTCAGCCAGATATTTGCAGGAGACAACCTGGAGCAAGAAAGTAGGAGAGCACTGTGGAGCAGCGAAATACTTTCGAACAGAAGTATTCAGACAATCAGAAACCAAACCTATGGTGATTCAAACCCTATATCATAGAATTTGAAACCATCTCATGATTAAATTTGATTATTTTTTTACTTTTTTCTGCAGTTTTTTACTTTTTTCTGCAAGTTTATCTATTTTTACCCTAAACCCTTCATTTTTTTGTTTTTTCCCTTTCTTCTTCCTGTTTTTGTGATTTCAGAATTAGGGTTTTTCATTTTAGATTGACGTCTAACCCACGAGATGACTTGCATAGTCGGATCCCAATCCATTTGACCATTGCATGAATTTTAGAAAAAATAGATTTTTCTTTATCGGTGCGCCCTGCGTACTATACCGCACCGGTGCTCTGTATTATACAGTGCACCACAATAGTACTGTAGTAAAAATGAAAACATTTTTTCTAAATCCGTACGCCAAATCTGAAATAGGGCACCGATGCTCCATTTAACTAGGAAAGCACCGTATGGTGTATTACACCGTTTTTGCGGTGTGTTTATAATACCCCACGCATCGTTAGGTCTATTACACTGTTTTTTGCGGTGCATTTACAATACCCAACACACCGTACAGTGTATTATACTGTTTTGCGGTGCATTGTTAATATACCCACGCACCGGCGGCGGTGCAAACTTCGTGAAAGGCGCACTGGTACCTCGAGATTTATTTTCCACCTGAAAAGTTGAGAATTTATTTATAAATATATTAATGAATGATATGGTACAGGTTTCAGATTGATAAAGAAATGTCTGACAAGAGATCAAGTAACAAAAACACTGTTAACACATCAAGAAAAGCAAAAAAGACAAGTTCTTTGTAAATTCTTTATAAAAAATATTTTTTTGAACTATATGTAAGTTTAACTAATATGTATTGTTTACTGGGTATCATGCAGACCCACAAAATGACGAAACTCGATATGATTATTTCTGATCTAGAACCAGAAGAGCGTAAAAGTTTAATGGAAAAATTGCAAAAGGATGAATCAGATTAATGGAAAAATACTATCGATCCAATATAAGTTTCTTTTTTAATTATCATTAATAATATACTTAAAATTATTAGATAACATGTGTCAAACAGTCTACTAATGCACATCTGTTTAATGTTGTATAAGGACCAGCAACTCATAAAATGAATGTTGTTCTAAGAAAAGAAAAAAATATAGAACATGCAAATGAAAATTAATTGCTCCTTAGCTCATCTAGAGTGGTGCTGGAAGTTAACGAAAAGGGAAAAACTTTAACAAAAGTTTGAGGGATCTAGTGGAACGAATGTATAGACGTTCTTTCCAAAAACAACAACGTGTTTCAAATATAATATGTAATCATTGAATTTTTCGATCATTAGGTACAATAAATAAACAATTTAGCATTAAATATTAATTTTCAAGAATTTTCTTACAGAAAAGAAAAGAAAATGGAACCCATTCAGCACATAAAACAGGACGACAAGGAAGAAAATGGTTGATCTCTAAGTTTGTGAGTAATTGTTACTTCCTTATAACAACTTAACTAGATTTCATTTTTGTATTTTTTAAGTTGTTTTACAAAAATCATCATTGAATGTCTTCAAACAGGTGCTAACATACAAAGAAAAACCATCAAACGAATTGATTGAAATTGGGTTAAATATGGGTTGTGAGTATATGTTGGCATATCATAATTTAATTGTGGAATTTGTAAGCATCTATCGATCTTGTTTTACTTAGCTCCGTCTATAATTAATAGAACAAAAACATCTTTTATATTAAATATATGATTTGTTATGGGGTATAAAACTTGCAGGAAACAAAGTATGGAACTGCGCCAACATATGAAATTTTGAAAGATGGCATGGTACATGGTTTTGAAAGAATGTGTATAGTTTATGAGTCAATTGTTGCTATGGTACGTCATTTTTCTTTTTGATTTACATTGATGTATATTATTTAATATTGCAATTTTCATTATTCTCACCAATGTATATACACTCATTTCAGTTTATTTTTATGTTTGTAGATGGAAGGTGAAGAAGAAGAAAACAATCAATGCCATGAACAAAACATTCCTAAAAATAACCCCAAGTCATGGAAGTAGCTCTAGCAGTGACAGCAGTTCAAGTGAAGAATGATGATCACTATGTTTGGATATCAAAGCAAGGCGTTTTATTTTTTGAAATATATATGTCTGTGAAATCAGACATTTTGTTTAATGTAATGGACATAGTGTCCCAATTGAAAGACAAAGGGATACCAATAACTGTCCCATTTTGTATGATAAAGATTGTCTTATATATATATATATATATATATATATAATCATAAAATATGTTTTAATTTATTCTATTGCGTTTTCCATTGTCGCTATTGTGTTCTCCAATGTCATTCTCAAATGCACTAATAAAAATTTAATTCATATGAATATTATTATAAGATATATATGTGTCTATTTTTTATGAATAATGAATTTTTAAAAACCACAATAATTATGATATGATATAACAAATTAATCCAAACATCACATTCAAATGCATTAATAAAAATGTAATTAATATGAATATTGTTATAAGATGTGTCGACTTTTGATGAATAATGAATTTAAAACAATCACAATAATTGGACTATCACAGGTCGATGTTTCTAAAAAATACAACATGAAAACCGATGTGTGTCAGTAACTGTACACTGGTGTGTTTGTGTCTATACGCACAAGTGCCGTTATACGATCTATGGGCACCGCACAAATATCGATACCAGTTATCAATATCAATGCGTTTGTGTGATACTACGCACCGGGGCATTTACGTATCTATAAGCACCGATGCATTTTTACGATCTATGGGCACCACACGAATATCGATACCAATTATAAATATTGGTGCCTTTCTGTGATATGGTGCACCGGTGGGTTGATACGACCTATGGGCCGAAGACCAATTAGAATGGCCCCATGCGTTGTATGACCAACACTACACCCGGTGCGGTTTTACACCTAAACGTCTCGGTGCGTTGGACTAACACAGCCCCGAGGTGCCGTCGGCATGTACGCACTGGTGCGTTAAAGATAGAGTAGCGCACCGATGAAAAAACATCCGTAATAACCTCCGGCCGCCCATTTTTTTTAGTTGTGTTGAATTTCCATTAAAAACTCTGCTAAAACCTCCGTAACCATAAACGGATGTTGTAGAAAATATTTTTTTGACAATTTTGGCCAAGTTTATAACACTAAAAACCTCCTTTATAACCTCCACTAGAGGGTTTTTTCCTTGTAGTGAATTGATTGTGTCTCGGAGATATCTCAAAAAATTCTTGGCAACAATTCAGTGTATGTGATGAGGCTCAACCATAAATTGACTCAATGTATTCACTGCAGAGCATATGTTCGGATGGGAGTTCACCAAGAACATCAGGGCCCCCACAAGTTGATGATACTCGGAAGGATTTCCCAAATCGGGCCCAACAGCACTTCCGCTTAGCTTCTTAAAGTTGAGTTCCATCGAAGTAGTCACAGACTTGCAGTCCACCATCCCAAATATTTCAAGCAGCTTCACAATGTATTTTCCTTGAGAAAGGAAAATCTCACCTGACTTTTTCCAGACCTCCAAGCCTAGGAAGTAGTGCATCAACCATAGGTCTTTCATCTTAAATTCAGAAGCCAACTTCCTTTTACATTGATGAATGAGAGGGTTTGCACCTGTCAGTAAAAGATTGTCCACATAGAGCATCAAAATGAGAGGCTTGTCATTATCAACCTTGAAGTAAAGGTTTGGATCAAATAGCTATCGATCCACTCATACCAAGCCCTGGGGCTTGCTTCAACCCATAAAGGGATTTCCTCAACCTTCATACATGTGACTCTCTGTCCAAACTTCAAACCCTTCGGATTTTTCTACATAAACTTCCTCCTTAAGTGATCCATGTAAGAAAGCAGTTTTGACATCCATTTGATGTAGATTCCATCCTTCTGAGGCAGCAAGGGCAATAATCGAACAGATGGTGGTATATCAGGAAATCGGTGCAAATATCTCATCATAGTCTATACCTTCCTTTTGCGAGAAGCCTCGACCAACGAACCTGGCCTTGAACTTTTCAGCACTCCCATCAACTCCATGTTGGATTTTGTAAAGCCATTTCGAGATGAAAACAAACTTGTCCTTTGGTCTAGGGACCACATCCTAGACATAATTCTTCATGATTGATTCATACTCTTCATTCATTGCATCCTTCCAAACTTGGTGCTTCACGGCTTCTTCGAACTTTGCAGGCTCAGATTGAAAAATGCTACTCATGGCTACTAAGTACCCTTGGTACCTATTCGGCTTCTTACTTTCACGAAATGTCCCCCTTGGTGCAATATGTCTCTCGGCATCTTCGAGAGTATCTCTAAGCCATGAGGGTCTTCTTTTTGAAGAAGAGAGCTCACCATGATGTGGATCAATGGGATCCATCAAACCTTCAACATCGGGCATCGGTTTATCCTTTGATTCTTCTTGCTTTCCTGCATCTTCATCTTTGTCTTCCTTTGAAATAGGAAGACCTATAACCTTCCCAACGGAAGCATCTTCATCGAAGGTGACATCATGACTTATCTCCACTTCCCTTTGACCACGCACATAGATTCTATATGCCTTAGAAGTTTCAGTGTAGCCCATAAATGTTCCCTTCTTTCCAGAAGAATCCAACTTACTTCTCTTTTCTTTCGGCACATGAAAATATATGAGACTTCCAAAAATTCTAAAGTGAGAAACATTTGGTTTCTTACCGGTGAAAATTTCTTCAGGAGTTTTGGAGTCCAATGCTTGATGTGGGCATCTATTTTGAATATACACGACAGTGTTGGCAGCTTCTCCCCATAGGAACTTCGATAGGCCATGATCATGAAGCATGGCACGAGTACCTTCAATGATGGTTCGATTCTTTCTTTCGGCAACTCCATTTTGTTCGGGAGTATAAGAAATAGTGGTCTCCCTCTTAATGCCAGCTTCCCTACAATATTCATTGAACTCATTTAACTCATATTCGATTCCATTATTGGTCCTCCATACTTTGATCTTCTTCTCTGTTTGATTTTCAACCAAGGCTTTGAAAGAGCAGAACCATTTGAATACTTCGTCCTTTTTCTTCAAGAAGTATGCCCAAGTTTTACGAGAGAAGTCATCCACAAAAATAGCATAATACAAATATCATCCCAAATATGTTACGTGCAACATACCAGATAAATCAGAATGAATCAATTTAAGAATCTCGATAGTCTTTCCATCACTTGAAGGGAATGGTACCCTTGTATGTTTTCCTTCGGCACAACCTTGACAAACACCTTCATGATCAACTTTGAAATCGGGCATACCTGTGACCATCTTCCTAGCTTCGGGAAGATATTTATAATGAAGATGAGTGAACCTTCGGTGCCATAATTCGGATTGAAGAGTAGTGTTGCATGTCATGGCTCCCAACAGACTTCCTCCAACCTGATAAAGAGTATCAACCATGAATCCAAGAGTGAATGCTTCTTTGAAATTCCTCTTCAGAACATGTACATTTCCATCAATGAATGCCACCTTGAATCCTTTGTCTTCCATCGCTGAAATAGATACCAAATTCTTCTTCAGGTTAGGTACATATAATACATCTTGTAGATGAAGGATTTAACCTTGATTTAAGTGAAGAGTAACTATCCCTGTCCCTTTTATGAGATAGGTAGCATTGTCTCCAAGTATGCTTTCCAAATTGGTTTCCTTTTCAATCAAATGTGAGAGGGCCTCTTTGTATCAAGTGAAATGCCTTGGGGCACCACTATCAATCAACCAATTATCCAAGGTGTCGGGAGGAGAGGCAACAGAAAGGGCAGATATAAGGAGAAATTCTTTTTTCTTGTTATCTACAACATTAGACTCATCATACTTAGAGTTTCTCGATCTCTTGGAAGGTTGACTGTTTCCATATCGTGCAGCGGGAGCATCTCTCCTTCTTTTGTTATTGAACCTATTATTCCTTTGATTTCCATTTCCCTTGAAATTGTTGTTGTAATCATCTCGTGGTGTATCCCTTTTATTGGGACACTCTCTAGCATAGTGGCCAAACATGTTACAATTGAAACATCTACCCTTTCTTCCTTCTTTGAATCTTGGTCTTCCTTGTCCTTGATTCCTTGGACCAGCATTGTTCTTTCTTTTAGCACGAGCAAAGAATGCAGTAGGATTATTCCCATTGGAAGGCATGTCTCGCTCCATCATCCTTGTCTCTTCTTGAGTGCATCTAGTCAAAAATTCATCAAAATCTAGAATCTTATCATTGTTGAGGATAGTGGTGTTGAATACATACCATGCTCGGGGAAGACCTCCAAGAGCAATAAGAGTGAGCTCCTGGTTAGCAATAACCTCTCCAATAGATAGAAGATCATTTTTTATTTTGATAATCCTCATGAAGTAGGATTGGATGGATTCTCCTCTATCCATCTTGATGTCCTTCAGCTTGTTCTTGAGAAAGAGGATTTGATTTGCGTTGCTAGCCCTGAACATGCTAACCAACTTTTCATACATCTCCTTAGATGTACCCAGCTCGGAGATGTAAGCAACCAAATGCTTTTGAATAGAATCCTGGATGATCTTCTTGGTTTTGACCTCTCCTTTCTTGTACTTTGTCTTAGTGGCAGCCGGTGCATTTAAAGGAGGCTCAACAATCTTTCCCTGCACATAATCCATGACTTCATTTTCTTCCAAATTCAAGTCAAAATACATCTTCCATGCATCATAATCATTCTTATCATTGAGCTTGTACTAAGATTTGAAATAAGACGAGGAAGCCATTGAACCTTGTCCTTGTCCAACAAATCTCGGTGATTGCTCTTCTCACTCTTGCTTGGGCTTTGTCTTTACCTTGGCTCTGATACCATGTTAATTTTAGATAACAATTTTATGTTCTATGCTTTAGAGCAATTTACTTCAATCTTTTCTTTTTGGCCCAATGTCAATTTCGAAATTAGCAATCACATTAACTTGATAGTAAATGAAGATAGAACATAAACAATAAGCAGAAGACAAAAGGACACAATATTTCGCGGATGCCAGGGAAAAACCCCAATGCAGGGAAAACCCTTTGATCAAATCTTCTTATTATTATTCAAAAGTTCACCAAAGAGAGAGAGTACAATATACAAAATACACTTGCCCAGTCACTGTCAAAATAGCCCAATCAAACTACAGTCAGCAGGATGCCCTAACCAGAAAGTCAACATTGGTCAAACCAACAAGATTACTCCTCCAAATCAGCTTGGTCAAACCTAGTCAATGTGACCTTCAAATGTTGTTAAAGTCAACTCAAAGCAAATCTGAATATCTTAGTCAAACCCAGTCAACAAAAAGTCAATGTTGGTTAACATGCTTAGAATTTCTTGATTTTTGTGCCAGAAGATGCAGCCTAGAAAGATCGAATTTTCTGCTTGAAAAATGCAGCAAAAGGAATGAGGTTGACCTTCGATCAACACTATGAAATTCAGCCCAAAAACATATCTACAATTTCATAATTTTCCAGTCACCTTGCCACACGTGTGAAAGAGAGAAGTTCCTCCTTGTATGAACCAATGAAGAGGAGAGAGAAAATGTGTTGAGTGATGATGTCCAAAATGAGGAAGAGGTCTCTCATATTTATACACTTCGTTGAGAGTGGAGACACATTGATTGGGACTTATGAGCCTACATTAGACTTCTAGCCAAACTTGACAATTTGCACATGTGTGAGAGATTAAATTCAAAATCTCACTTCTGCTCATTCAAACAAGATGATCTTTAAATCAATCTTGCACCTCTCAAAAAGAGGAATCCAACAAAAATATCATGTCCATCATATGAGTTGTCCAAGGTGGCATTTGTCCCTAGTTGCCAATTTTAAAAAGGAAGATCTTTAGTGAGTTGTTTGAGCATGTGCTAAATACCACTATGATCTACTGCGACAACCAAAGTGGGATTTGTCTTTCAAAGAATCTCATGTTCCACGACCACTCCAAGCATATTGATATTAGGTACCAATTTATCTAGATTATGGTACAACAGCGAACAATAAGCCTCCATCACATTGGGACTAATGAGCAGGTCGTAAATATTCTCACGTAGCCCCTGCGAAGGTCAAATTCTTAACCAGGGGGCTTGGGGGTACTTCTTAGAGCTATGAGCGACCATAGGGTGAGTGGCTCACCTTCCCCTAGTGGTGCATTGTGTACAGGGTCAGTGGTTCACCATCCCCTAGTGGTGCATTGTGTACAGGGTGAGTGGTTCACCTTCCCCTGTGATACCCCATGTTGGTTGACATATGCATAGGATGAGTGGCTCACCTTCTCCTATGGCATATGAGCAGGATGAGTGGTTCACCTTCTCCTACTGATGCCCCAGCATACCTCCTACACATGTAGTCTGGAAATCATGGGAAGTACCTCTCATTTGGCCAATGAGTTGGGAAATGAGGATAGAGACCATAGCACTACCGATGGACGCATCGTGTTAGGGTCCTATAAATATAGGATTCATAATTTTGAATTGACTTTTGATAGTCTTGTAAAATATGTACATACCTTGCTTTTTGCAAGTTGTTTTCCCATATTTTGAAAAAAAATAAAAAAATAAATAATCAAAAAGAGAGTAAAAAGTCCTAAAAGAAAGATCAAAGGACTTAAAAATATATAGACCCCAAAAGAAAAAGATGAAATTAAGAAATGAAAGTGTGCAAGTTCAAATTTCACTACTTTTACTTTTTTGCAAAATAAATAATTATGGCAGTGTGTCAATAAATGTCATAATCCATGATGAGTTGAATTGTTTAATCTTGACTTGTCGTGTTTTCAATTTCCATGTTTTAGATAGTGAATAAAGACTTGTCAGACAGTTTAATCCTAACAAATCAGTGGATAGGTAGAGAATAATGAGGAGCTCAACAATTTAATCTAAGCCCTCGAATGAAATAAGGTAGAATTAGATAGTTTATGCTTTCAAAAGAATAAATATTTCAAGGTTGCAAGCTTAAATGCACCTACCAAAAGGAAGAAAAAATGTTAGAGTAATGTTGGGTAGGTAGAAAGAAGTGGGAAAAAGCATGTAATATTCATCACCGGGCAAAAAATCACTAATTTCCCATCCTCTGAAAGTATTTAGTGTTTTAGACTATCAGTCAAACAGGCTCAGAGCATTTCTCTGACTTTTGTTGGGACCGGACCCAAGGCTCGATGACTGGTTAGTTGAAAATGTTAAAATCTTATGTTAAATCCCCATTTATCATTATTTATCCCTTATTCATACATTTTAACTCATTTTCACAAGTAAAGACTCGTTCTTACTTAATGAAACATAAAACCCCATCTGATTAACTTCTTTCACTCAAAAACATACAAAAACCCTCAAAAATGCTTTATCCTAAGTAAATTGGTGAAATGATGAAAAGACAAGCTTTGCTTTACTTATTCACTTTACTTAGTCATATTGTGTATTTTGTGTGCATTCCATTCCTCTTTACATATTAACTTTTAACTTAGTTTATTAAATCCTTAAATAAAACCTTATCCTATTTACTTAATTCCCTATATCTAAATACCCCTAAAAACCCACTATTACAAAGATTTTGGACCAAAGTTATTATCCACATGTCAAAATAAAACCCAAATAAAGCGCCCTTTGGTCTAAAACTACCTTTAAAGAAATATCCCGCCCCCTATGGTTATTAAACCATTCAATAGGTTTAATACTATTATATAAAATAAAATTTGTGCCTAATATGTTTATTCGGGCATATCCTATGTATTTTGAAAATAAAATACACCACCCTGCACATCAGCGCTTAGCCTAAGTTTTTGAATGATATTTAAATCATTTCATAAGGTTCAAAGACTTAAACCCATGACCATACCCTTTTGCTATGCCTTTATAAATTCATCCCCGCATAATTTTTAAACCAAGGTTCTATCGGAATAAAACTAAGGTTTGTTTTCCATAGACCCTAAGCCGTTACCTTCTCATTTTTTCCCCGTTATATAAAGCCTCAAGCTTTACATAGATTAACCCATGGTATACTTCACTCCGCCTCATGCTTACCCCCGCCCGTATGTATAAACCTCGCTATTTTCATAGATTAATCCTTTGATTTATACATATCTTATAAAAAAATTGAATCCGCCTTTTAAACACCCGCATATATATTGACCCAGGTCCCACCATTCCTTTGGTCGCACCTTTCCAATAGATCTTGACCCTTCGCGTCCGAGAAGAATATCCGACGGTTCTAAAACCATATCGCACGCATAAAATAAATGGTTGTCTCAACCCAAATTGGACACAAAATGGGCGGTATTTCCCATTCCGCCCTCCGCAACGTGTCAGCGTTTCATTCGATCACGTCCATTAGAGTTAAAAGAGCGTACCACTTGAAATCAACGCGATAACCACTGTTGGTTTTGTTTTCAAATATGAAACCTCCGCCCGCCATCAATTAAGCCTGCATTCAATGCAAGAAAACATGAATAAACTAAAGCATAAAACCTTCGATAAAGGTTAATTTTAAAGTTTATTCATCTGTTTCAAACTTCGAAAGAGCTCTCCCGACTGTGTTAAAGCCTGTGACTGCTGATTTATCCAACAGAAACTCCAAATTGACCAGAAATTCCCCATTGAAGACCAGTAAAGCTATTTGCCGCTCCAGTAAAGCCGTGAAAGACCTCAAAATCAGCCGAGATCCTCTCAAAATATTTTCAACAACCGAATATCTGCATCTTAAGGTATTTTCCGACAAATTGAAGCCTACAAATTCAATTCTAAACCATCAGTAATTAAACCAGGTCTATAATTAAGAGATTTTACTGGACTATTTTTCCTAAAAACACCTAAAAAGAGGCCAAACCCTAGCCAATTTTTCCCAGAAAACCCTATTTTCTACTGTGAGCCTTTCTGTAGCCAAATTCTCAGTTTCCAAAGCATGAAAACCAAATTCAAAGCACCTAAAGGGTTAAAACTGTTGAAAATACCCTAAAAATACCTTTTTTCCATTAAATCCACTCAGAAAACCCCTGTTTTTTGTTTAAGCCAGTTTTACATCTTTAGATAACTAATTGAGCAAAAAGCCTAAAAGAATCCATCCTTAGCCTAAAAACTGCTCAATTTCCTCTTTGTTTGATATAAAAACTCCTGTAAACAGTCTAATCTTGCAGTAATTATCCAAAATGACTAAGAAACAGAGCACATGCAAACCTGTAGGATCCAAAACACTTAAATCTGAGGGATCCAAAGCCCCTAAACCTACCCCAGTCATCACTGCCAAATCTGCTGCAACAGTGAATCCCCTCCAACCACCTGTAGTTGTTGTAGAAAGCCTCCCTTTGACTGATGTTAACTACAAAATTGTTGATCCTGTTGTAGAATTCAACATCTTGGATATACACAATTGGTGTTATGAAAAGTACTTGGACAAGGATGAAATGCCTATTTGGGAGACTCATTTGTCTAAATATATAGTTCCATTGACCCACCCTGGCCAAGATCTTATCAGATTATGTCAAAAATATTATGAACCAGATCAAAGAGCCATAATCAATGCTAATAGAGAAATCATTTTCACCATCACAGCAGAGTCAATAAACCAAATGCTTCAATTACAGTTTGAGCCTCAATCAGTCCCTCTGTCTATAGAAGCTTTGACCCAATTGTACTTAGGCCTAGACTTCCCTAAGAAGTTCATGATATTTCAAAACTTTATGCCTTCCCATGTTGACATTCCTAAAATAAACCCTCCTTATTCCACTGCTAAATTCCCTGAAGGATCTAGACATATTATCTTTATGCTCTCCTTTATACTTGGATACTTTACAGATGGATACACTGATGAGTCCACTCTAGGTTTCCTGTCCACCTTGTCTCCAAGCCAACCTCCATCAGTCATCTTTGACTTTGTTGATTTCATAGCCAACAATATCCATCATCAGCTGATAAAATTAACCACTGAAGGAATTTTTAGATACTCATCTTATCTGTTTCACTTATTCTTATTCTTTCAAGCTGATAAATTTCCTATTGCATTACAAAATATGGACTTGGATGGTAAGCCTCTATCCATTTTCTTCTGGACTTCCTTGCTCAGGAAAGAGGGCAGTAATTTCACCTACACAGATTTTTCAGACCTTTTTCTACATCTAGCAATGAACATTTTGAATAAAGCAAAGCAACCCAGAATCAGCGAGGAAATGAAAAGAATCCTGCAACTTTCAGAACAAAGTAAAATGGGAGATTGGTATCTCTATGAGAAACATATAGAGTTAAGAATTTTTGGATCCAACTTATTACCTTATAAGTTGCCTAGATATATGAGCATGAGAATTTTTGCACTGGAGTATTTGAGACAAATTCTCAATTTTGATTCTATTAACTTCATGGATGCTAGAAAAAAGACTCAATTTAAGTTAAAGAATCAGGTTGGTCCCTTTATCATAAACCATAGAAATGCAGAAAAAGAAATCACAAAGAGATTAGCAGAGTTTAAATTTCAAGAAAGTTTTCCATGGAACTATGATCCTTAATGGGTCCTGAGCAGTCTAAGGGTAAAATGCAAATTAACACCCTTCATACATGAGCTTAAGCCTAATATTGAAAAATTTGCCAACCAAGTTGAATGGCTGGAAAATACACTGACAGATACAGTAAGTAATACAGAGACAACAGATAAAATGGACACAGCACAAGCTCTAGAACTTGTAAAATAGCCAGAGGCATCAGCAAAAAGAGTTAGAGAGGAAGAAGCCTACAGCAAAGACAACAACGGAAACCAAATTCAAAATAATCTATAACAAGAGGCTTAAAATCAGTTCAGTTGGCAAGGAAAAAGTAACAATTGATGTTGATGAGTGTTGAGGAGGTAAATCCCCTCTGCGGACAGAGGCGATCCCTACTAGCCCAGCAGGGGTCTAGCAACAAACAAACAATGTCATGACGCAGGTTCCTAATTACGAATGAAAAGGCGGGAGATAAGAGCCTACCTGGATTCCAACGCTAGGATCCGAAGAAGAAGCGTCCTCGTTCCTCAAGCTTGGCAGATCACAATCCCTCCACGATCTCCGCGGATGAACACCTGCACATGGAAGAAACGAACAGATACAAGCATAGAAACCAGCATACGTAACTAAACATCAGTCAGAAAGGACATTACTCACATTAACATGATGGAAAACGGAGTGGAACCATAATCATAATCATCTATTAAATAACCAGCGAAGAAAGATTACAACCAAGTTCTGACGTCGCGGTCTCCTTCGGACGGGTTTCCAGTCGTCCACGTCTCGCAAAGCTTGCCAAGGAAAGGGAAAACATCTCCAGAGTCTCGTGACAATGGTCTCCTTACTTGAGTCAGCCTTAAGGGGAAGAGAGGATGCTTTACAACACAAAGGCTCTTGGGAATATGGAGATTCAGAGCTTAGGCACTTCAAGACTAGCTTGCCATTGATTTGGGCAAGCTTTTATAGATGGGGAAGGAGGAGTTGGGATCCCTATTATTATGGGATTGGCCCTATCAACAAGGAAGGTTCCATGGGAGGTGGCAAAACCACTTCCCTCCATAGAACTCCCGCAGCCAACCTCCCAACTCAAGATAGGTGATGGTTTGTGGATTTGTTAGAATTCAACTTCCGCCATCCATATTTAAAAAACAACTCCCAAATTGGGTGGCGCGACTACGGCTCTATGACAGAGCGCCAGGTGGCGCGACCTCTTTGCATTAATTTCCCCATTGGCGCGAGTACTGAACTGCTTGCCCGCGCCAATGCTAAAAGGGCTGTTTTTTATGACTTTTGCAAGGAGATGTCTCAAGGGCAAATAAAGCTCATGTTTAGAGGGATGCATTGATGATGATTTCAAGGCATGACAATGTTCAATGGTCACAGAATGGGTCCTCCATTGTGCGGGATGGGGAATGGTAAGGACGGTGACAAATTACTGTGTAACAGATGCCCCCTAAAGTATGAGGCCCGAGAGGGAGAGGGGTGAAATGCTTTACGAGAACATGTTCAACTGAAGGCCCGCCGTCGGAAAACCTGCGCAGAAAGATACAACCGATATCTCAAGTACATGATGTATAAGTGGTATGGACGCAGCCATCCGAAACAGAGTATGATATAATCCGGATCCAGAGTATGGGCGCAGCCATCCAACTAAGATCAAATAAATAGACTCAGGTATGGTCGCAGCCATCCAATCAGTGAGTCATGTACATAATGATAATAATCCACAATTGCAGCCTGGATTACAACAGACACAATCCAGGGTCTTGCGCTCCATCTCGACCCAACAAAGTACAAGTTCATGCATGTGAATATGTGAGCTGAAGTCGAACATGCAAGAACATCGTCGGATTACCAGCCAATGATGAAAGCCGTTAACCGACGCGAGAGAAACCACCAATAATGACAATGGTCCTCAAGGTACTACAGGTACAATCTACGGCGTGCGAATAAATGAGTTGACGTCGAACACCCGCAGAATCACTCGATCGGAGGCCAATGATGTAAACCTCACGTCGAATGCGACGAACCTTCCATTGAGGCATGCAGGCTCCAAGGTACCATAAGGAGTCTCTAGACCAACTTCCTGGATAGTGAGTTGATGTCGACAGGAAGTGACCTTGATCGAAGGTGGGCCATAATGATTCCCACATCATCGACACGAGACAGAGGAACATGATGTTTTTGTTGTGAATCAAGATTGTATGAGAAACAAAGGAAGGTTGATATTTGCAGAGGCCAACTTCTCTTGAACATATAAACTAGCATCTTCGCTGACTTGGCGCATTTGACATCACCGTATCGTAGAGGTCATGATGACGCAGGCAAAGAATGTAGGAGAGGCCAAAGAGATTACCCAAAACTAATGGAGGCAAAGTGACGCAACGAAGGAGATGTCCCTCAACCCGACACTGATGGCACAGGCGGCCATGTTCAAGAGCGTACATACTGGCCGATGACAACCACAATGGTTCCATTTCACCATTTCTCCAAGCAGTACCCCAATTATTTTTGATAACAAGCTTGAAGGGGATAGCATATGCTTGTGATATAAGTCCGCCCTTCGGGCGAATCCATCCTGGTGCATTTAACGAGTCCCAGGAAGGAGAAACTCGGAGAACGTCATTTTGACTATATCCGATGTCATCAGGGTTTAACGAGTCTAACAAAGGAATAACTCGACGTCTTTTCATGTTTAGAGAGTTTGAAAAGACAGTGGAAAAGAAAACTCCACAGGTCCCTTTTCGTCAATAGTTCCCCAGATCCGAAAAGGTAGAAAACAATATCCGGGAAAACCTCCTAGTCGCAATAGGCTAGGGTATTCCTTTTTCGTAATCAATCCATCCCAGCCCGAAAAAGGGTTAAACTTATACTGGGTGGATGTCGATTCATGTCCATTTTAATGAGATCGAAACGACAAGGGCCTCGGCGATCTTTTCATATTTAGAGAGTCAGAAAAGAGCTGAAAGATGACTCCAGAGTGACTTTTTCGTGTATTTACCGAGTTAGAAAAAGTATAAAATACAACTCGTGTCCATCTTTTTAAGTCGCAAAAACCTGCTGCTGCACATACCAAGCAAGCGTAAAATCCATTTTCGACATAACATATGCAAATATTTGACAAAAATAACTTTTAAAGCTTATTTAACGTCGAAAGGTTATAAATATGTCTAATTGGTAAAAAATGAAATTACTTTTTACTATTTACCTTGTGGAAAGCAACAGTGGTCCTTTTGGAGCAGAATCTTCTGACGGTGATTGCGACCAATCCAGGCAACCATTCAGCTTTTCGTCTGTCACAGGTAATAGGCGCTCCTTAGCTCTTCATTTCCATAGATTTTTAGTGATTTTCCTTTAGAAATCAACCTTGTGTGGCCACTTTTAAAATTTTAGGGCCGGGCCCAGTGGCGCGGGTATCGGGCACAGACTCGCGCCACTGAGCTCTTTTCTCCAAAGGGCTCACGCCACCTGGCGCGACTGTTAGCAAAACAGCCGCGCCAGCGGCCGAACCTAATTTTCCGCCTAAAATTCCGATATTTACCAAATTTCTTGAAATTTGAAGCTCACCAAAGATCTAATCAGGGGTTTTTTGACCATGTGAATGCAGATAACCACTCAAAATGGCAATCGAATGGAAGGAACGAGAGCACGGAGATGAGGATGAAGAGGCCATGCAAAGCCAAGCTTGTATGAACGCTCTAAGAGACTGTGGATTGAAAAAGTTCTTCCTCACGCCATGTTTACGAGCTCAGCCTGAGCTCCTCCAATATCTAATCAGCATCTGGGATGAAAATGAACAAGTGTTCAGGCTACGAGACCAGGTGTTAGAATTGGAGGTCACTGACATTTATTTCATTACCGGATTGTCCCGCAGAGGTCCAATCCCTGTACTGACTGGGAGCAGACCATCCGGGGAAAAGATGGAACAGGTAATGGCGCGGGTGTGCCGAGGGGCACAAACAGGATCAGGAAGCAAGAAGGTATACATCTCCACCATCCCCGATCTAGCACTGAGAGTAGTTCTCCACACCATTACGCGGGCTGCTGGGTCGCAGGCTCCGCACGAGGCCACGAAGACTCAACTCCTGTTAGCCTCAGAATGCATGGGTCCCCTACTGTTCAACTGGGCAGAAGCAGTAACCATCAACATGAAAAGACAGCTCACAAAGTGCAAACAGGGGAAACTGAAGCAGTTCGGGTATGGTTCCATCTTGGTATCGTTCATTCTGGAACGCATACCAATCTTCCAAGGCCAAGGGGCCGCAGTGGCGAGTCCGATACCACGAGAGCCGCGAATGGCTCGCTGGGCAGCACTGATGCCCAGATCTGGAGGTGGCCAACAGATGTCCTGGAGGCCAGAGTTCTTTAGGTGGCTACGACGCCAACTGATCATCGTGGAAGATTGGCCCTATTCGGGAACTGACTTTACCGGGGACCCAGATCTCCCACTACCAGAAGGAGACGACTGGGACGAGGAGCTGGGTAAGACCTCATATTTTTGATTTTATGTTTATATGTTTTTTTTTGTTAATACACATTTTTCTTGACACAATTATATATGCATGCAGATGTAGGACCTGAGAGACCAGCCGGGATGTCTCCTATCTCCCGAAGGACACAACTCGCCCCTGAGATCCAGGGGGAAGGCACCGGAGGAGAGGAACTGATCCAGAACCTCGAGGGGATTGCCCATGGGATCCCAGACTATGCCCGACTATCAGATGTACCGATGGCATACCAGCGCCATACGGTGGGAGTTCCGAACCGGATCCACCGAATCCTTAGGCGCCTAGTGCGTGCAGTGACGTGCTATCATGAGCACCATGCGGATTAGTCTCTAGGATTTAGCCATACCTATTTTTGAGAGACACAGTGTCTCAGGATGTACTAAGACGATTATGTATATTTTTTGAATTTTGTGATGCACACTATGCAAACATTTCGACACACATATATATATATACATATGACTATTTTGGATGGATCTTTCTTTACATGTGATGATGTTTTCTATATGTCATGCAAATGTCTAATACAGATGTAATCTAATGTATCAGTTACATAACAAACGACCCAATGCGAAATGTATTCACACAATGTATCTAATCACACATTTCATTTTTACGCAAGCTTAAAAGCACACATGAAGACACACATATGCAAACTATGCTTGAAATGAGGAAGACGGGCATGCCCCCCAGCATGATGTCTCAATTCGAGGTGCGTGCCCCCCAAGCTTCAGTCCATTGAAAATGGAGTGAAGGTTCAAAACAAAAAGTCGAATTGAACAAGTGTGTGTTTCATTATTTTAACGAGGTTGACACACTTAAAAGAACTATCCTCAAACAACTTGTTTCATTGTTTTAGGAGCTCGACACAAGTGGAGGAACTATGCTCCGGCGATCTTGTTTCATTTTTTAAGGAGCTTGACACAAGACAACGAACTATGCTCCGGAAATCTAGTTTCTTTTTTTAAAGAGCTTGACACAGGGAGGGAACTGTGCTCTAACCGACTTACATCAAAATGAACAAGAAGGCGGTGCTTCCAAGAGTTCCACTCCTGACGGAAGGGAGACATCCTGGAAGTCAGGACCCAATGCCCCCAGCACATTATGCACAACGGCATCATCACTGAGCACAGGCATGGGGTAGGTAGCCACATAGTTGACCTGTGGTGGAGCAGATACAACGGGTGGATAGAAACCAGGAGGGGGTGATGGCGGACCAGATGCCATATTAGGAGCAAAGAACGAAAGCTGATCAATGGTCACGATCCGTCCTTCATGTGGGAAGCACATCACGCGAAAGAGGGAGGAGACAAGTGCTCCCATGGCATAGGTGTAATCGCGCCCCAAAAGCAGATTGAAATCCAAGGGGCCTGGAACGACCATCACGTCCATATGGACGGTTTTTCCTCCCAAAGTAACAGGTAACCTTGGAAGGATCCCCAACGGTTGACTCGCCCTTCTGTTAAAAGTGAGCAGATTCTGCGTAACAGGCGCAAGCGGCGGCGAAACCGAAAGCTTGCCAGGTAGTTGAAGACATAATACTAACAGAGGCACCTTCGTCTATAATGGTGCTGGGTACAACCAGACCAAGAGCCTGAACTGTGATCTCGAAAGGCACATACGACGGAAGGCGAAATTCCACCTGTCAGGTCAGTCAGACGACAAACTATTCGGAGAAGGGGCTACCATCGAGATGCGAGTCTTCCCACGATGTTACGAGGAAGCGAGAAGCCTCTCAGCCGAGCCTCATCTCGAAGGTGGGAGGAATATCCTCGTAGCCTCCATCATGGGAGGCGGAGGAGGGCTTTCTTGGCTGCACGGGGACGAGGGGGAGAATCTTCTCTCAGTCAGAATCTAAAGAGATGGAAAGGACATGGGGGTGTGAGGTCCACTCTTGACGAGAAAAGACACAGTGCCGTGAACGGAGACCGATTCAACCGATCCCACGACCAATGGTTGGTGGGGATGGATTGATGGTAATTCTGGGGAGTGGGATCGACGGGATAACTCTTGACCAATCATTGGATCCGGTGGCGGAGGATTGAAAGCCGTCATAACCGGGTGGAAGGCATGGTGTAGAACCGGTCGGGTTGTCCAAAACTAGTTTGGCTTCATCCATATAAGGACAAAGGTGAATGGCATGTGGTGCCCTTCACACAACTTTGCGAGGGATTGGTGATCTTACTGCTTCTTGGGAGGTCTTATCGGTACACGGTTGAATACGCCTTTAACCTGCAGCTCCGGAAGTCAAAGGCAAACGTGGTCGGCCGTCGGACCATGTTTGAGCACCTTGGTCTGGTCTCAAACAAATGGTCTCCAGCGCACAACATAATGCGAGACGACTTTCAGCGGAGAGTGGAGAGCCTATCAAGATGAGATTTCTCGGGAGCGTGTTGTACACATTTAGCCTCTCGCTTATGAGACTTCTTCTTCTTTGTCTTCTTCTTCTTCTTCTTAGCCACACAGTTACTCGAATCTAAGCTTTCACCGAGGTAGTAGACGAGGAGGGACCTTGAGAAGCAGGCGAAGAAGGGGAGAGATTCACCTTGGAATCAACAGTGTTGTTCGTCAGCAGGCTTGATTGAGCGATTAGTGGAGACATTCAGGACTTCAGAGGTTGAGAACAACCAAACGAAACCCAACCGTTAACCGGGGGAAGGACAGCATTATGGCATGTAGAACACCAACATTTCCAAGGAGAAAATGACCAGGATTCCCTTACGGGGATTACAGCCAGTTTGATAACTCACAGGTGCCATCAAGCTCTGAAACCACACGGGCTGAAAACGAGTTAAGACACACGATCGAAACGATTGACAAGCAATGTCTAAATGGGTGTGTAATTGTGGGCGATTAATTTTACCACATTGGAAAGTAGAAATTCTACCGTTTCATATTTTAAAAATTAGAAACGATAAAAAGGTGACTCTATCTCTTTGAGTTGACACAAAGCGTGAAAGGACAAGCGCTTAATGATCTTTTCAATTTAGAATTAGAAAAGAATAAATGGTTCTCTCAGGGAAAAACTAGGCACAAAGGGTGTACCGAATATCCGTGAAGCGCAATATACACCTTGGTTCAAAATGAAGCTTGAAATCGACCAGGACTTTCCGTACGTGCGGGTAAGTCTCCCGAATGTGTTGATTATCTTGGTATAGAGGCGGGGCTTCTAGACTTCTGTGGATAAAGGATTGAAAACCTATAGGGGTCTCCCCTTATATACGCGACGGTACGGGGGCGCAAGTCCGGTACAGTCTTTGTCTAAAATAACAGAGATAGCAATTGCTAGGTTTAACATAGCATAGAACAGTCTCTAGCCTAGACCTTCCCAAATATGTTTCGTTAAGTTCCAATGCTTGCCTTGGAGTTAGTGAATAAATTACACGATTGATCTTCAATTAAGTTTCAATTTCCGGAACCTAACGTATGTAAATGCTCAAAGACGCTTAAATGCAAAGCTACATGAAAAAGAAAACTTTCAATTCGATGAATGCTATCTAGTTAAGGGAGAGAGAGCTTCAAACAACGATGCAACAAGCAAAATAATGAAAGCAAAAACTTTTAAAATGGTGGCTTTCACTATCCAAAGTATTCTAAAACATTCAACGAAGCGAATTATGCAATGTAATCTATGCAAAATTATTTTTTTCGAAAACATGCATTGTAATCTATGCACAATTTCCTTTTCTTTTCAAATGATAAGAATGCACTCAATGCATTTTTCGATGAAACGAGAATCTACTTAATGCACGCTTTTTAAGATGCAATCGAGAGCGATTTTTAGTTTTCAATCAACCCAAACAATGTGATCTAAGTCCAATGATGAATCTCAAAAACACTTTCGATGCAATGTGATCTAATGCATTTAAACGAAAAGCAAACATATGAGACGAAAACTAAACGCAAATCTTCTTAATGAAGGATGAATGCAAAAGAGATGTAAACAAACACTAAGTGCAATCGTTGTTTCAAAATACTTTGTGACAAAATCCCTCAAAAGTTGACAGAGACATATGGAGTCAACCTAAAAAGGACTTCAAAGCAAGAGGTAAAACAAGCACTCATTCCCTTTTACATCAAACAATCATAGAAAGAAGACATTCAAACAATGAGCAATGTAATCTATGCTCATACGAGAGGAAAGGCTGGAAGGGGAAAGACACCTTGGTGAAGCTAGAGCAATCTTTAATTCCTCTGAAATTGGCTGGAAACTTGTACATTGACAACTAGCGCCAAATCTGTAAAACTCCTGAACCAACTAATAATAATGGCCAATTGGCGCGGAGTTGCCTGTGACAACAAAGCGCCCGATTCTGAAAATGAAAAAACAAATAATTTCTCCCAACCAAAACCAAACTTCCCACTTCGAGATGAATCTAAAACAAACCCGAAGCAAAATACTGACCAAAATAAACACGAACAAGGATAATAACCCTACCACCTACGGGAAATGGCGCGACTATCGGGCATGTCCGCGCCGGAGCGAGAGGAAGATGGCGCGAGTAATGAAGCGGCAACTGCGCCAATTAGCGCGCGTCGAGTTATAAACCGTAATCAAACCAACATGGTGAGCTCAGCCAGGGTCGGATCTGTTGATCTCTGAGGTTGGAGAACCAAAAGCCAAAACACAAAGAACCCAACCCGGAGAGGAGGTGATCAGCGAGGAAAAGCAAGATACAAGCGGCAAGGGCAGACAAGACTCAGTCGTTCATTAAGTAAATAGGAGATGGCCCGAAGTAGCATTGATCTACTCCCCGCTAATGCGAGACAGCGTTTGAGGCTCTCGTTGTGCCCAGACTCCGTCTATAATAGTTTACAAATCAAACAACAAGTTGGATCCCCGAGTAGATCATGATTTGTTGAGGAGGTAAATCCCCCTCTGAGACGAGTGATCCCTACTAGCCCGAGTCTAGCAACAAACAAACAATGTCATGGCCTTGAGTTCCTAATTACGAATGAAAAGGCGGGAGATAAGAGCCTACGGATTCCAACGCTAGGATGCGAAGAAGAAACGTCCCACGTTCCTCAAACGTGAGATCCTGATCCCTCCACGATCTCTAGCGGATGAACACGCACATGGAAAAACGAATAGATACAAGCATAGAAACCGGCATACGTAACTAAACATCGGTCAGAAAGGACATTACTGCATTAACATGATGGAAACGGAGTGGAACCATAATCATAATCATATTAAATAACCGGCGAAGAAAGATTACAACCAAGTTCGAGCGTCGCGGTCTCCTTCGGACGGGTTTCCGATTCGTCCCGTCTCATAAACGCGAGGAAAGGAAAACCTCTCCGAGTCTCGTAATGATAGTCTCCTTGCTTAGGTGATATGGGGAAGAGGGGATGCTTTACAGCACAAAGGCTCTTGGGAATATGGAGATTCGGAGCTTAGGCACTTCAAGACTAGCTTGCCATTGATTTAGGCAGAAGCTTTTATAGATGGGGAAGGAGGGATTGGGATCCCTATTATTATGGGATTGGCCTATCAACGGAAAGGTTCCAGCAGAGGTCGCCGCCACTTCCCTCCATAGAACTCCCGCGGCCAACCTCCCAACTCAAGATAGGTGATGGTTTGTGAATTTGTTAGAATTCAACTTCCGCCATCCATATTTAAAAAACAACTCCCAAGTGGGTGGCGCGACCACGGCTCTATGACGAGCGCCGAGGTCGCGCGGCCTCTTTGCATTAATTTCCCCATTGGCGCGAGTGCGACGCTTGCCCGGCGCCAATGCTAAAAGGGCTGTTTTTTATGACTTTTACAAGGAGATGTCTCAAAGGAAAATAAAACTCATGTTTAGAGGGATGCATTGATGATGTTTTCAAGGCATGAAAATGTCCCACGAGTCACGGAATGGGTCCTCCATTGGCAGGGATGGGGAATGGTAGAGACGGTGACAAATTGCGTAGCAACATGAAACAGGTCTCCATTAACCAATGATGATATAGCCACAACTATAATCAATGAAACCCTTGTGGAAATAGAAAAGAATCAACTTGACCAATCGAATGATACGAGATGATTAGAAGCGGCATAACATGGAGGCCTCTTCCTCACAATCAGTGAGGAAAGGACTTGGACATCAAGGAAAATACAACAGAATTCAGCGAGAGAAGAATGAGGATATAAAGGCGAGATACTCTCAATTCCTCAAACAAAGTCTGGAAATCAAAATAGGCTATTATCGGCCTTTTGATTATTCTACCAACAAAATAATCATGTCATTCACGCAACCTACTATCTTAGTACCCAAAACAACAGAGATTATAAAGAAGGTGGACCTTGAGATTGATGCGAGAAAGCTTGTCCATGAGCTAGATCAAATTAGACTGAGACAAAGCTCCAGAGATGCTTTATTCTACAGTAGCAACCAAGCAATGAGTGCAAATAAGCTCACAGAACACCATCATTAATATGCGGGGATTAGATGAAGATAGACAAGGCATCTTTATATGTCAAGGATCTAAGGATTAACCTTAGAGGAATTAGTTTTGGGTGGGATATGATCCCTCAAACATTCCAACAGCAGAACTATTGATAAAGAAAAAGAAAGATGACATAGCGACTTTGTGGCTTGACTCAGCTTCTATCAGTGGGCATCCACAAACCAAGGAAATCCTTCAAGATCAGTGAGAAGAGAAATGATGAAGCTCATTCTTAAGTATTTGCTCAAATCAAGCAGAGATGGAGACCCAAATGGACCACCTTGTCAAAGAAAAAAGGGCAGTAAGAGCATGAGACTCCTATAATTCTACGGTTATTCATCTTAACTAGCATTTCTCTACTTTAGGAAGAAATTAACAGAACTCAGGCTGTAGTGCTAGTGACTTCGACCACTACTTCAACTTCTAGACTCTTCTACTACAAATGTTCAGCAAACGGATGAAGCAAGCCAGATTGTTAAAGAGACCTTCTGGAAGAAATGTCTTTAAAGACAAGCCAATCCAACCTTTAAAGTGATTGAAAATCTTGAAGCTACAAATAAGGCAGATCGATAAATGCTAAAGCCACTGATGAGGAAAGCAATCGGTGGGAGAAACGAGATCAAAGAATTTGCAAAAAGAGCTAACTTTCAGTGAGATTTTATATGTAAAAAATCATCTGGAATAACATTATTGAAGCCATTCATCAATGGCCTTCAATTCGGATTATCTATCAATGAAGGTGTTGTTGGTAGCAGACAGAGATACAAAGGACAAAAAATGAGTTGATTGATAAGCCTGCTCAAGCTTTAAAACTCATCACATTCTTGAACAGCAAGAGCAGGAGGAACTTGAATTGAAAGTCTGACAGGGATAGAAACAATCTTATAGATAAAAAAAGGTTGTAACTAAGAAGAACTTGATAATAATCTTGAAGAAAAATGTGGAAACAATAAACATTGCCATAACAAAATTTATGGCAAAATACACAAACTTAAGACGAGAGGAGCCTACCATACATCCATGTTTTTAATGAAAAACTTATGCCCCAGAGAGGATTATGATAGTCAAAATTTCAAAGCAAAGTTAACAAACTATGCAAGACACCTCCACCGAGGAAAGTCCTCACTTTATTTTTGAAGATCTCTCTTTATAGCATGAGATTAAACATCTCTTTGTCATCTTACTTTTACTAGATATACAAAAAGTGATGAGAATTTCAAGAATATAACGAATGTCAAAATTCCCAAGGAAAAGAATAATAATACTACAGTTGATATGTAAGATAAGAGGTAAAGCGATCAGATGAACAATAAAATAAAGGGGCAGTTTGCTGATTTCTTGTTAAAGATAATTTTACAGCATTAAATCAGAGTTAAGCTAATCAAATGAAAGAGTATCGTGTTAAGGTCATCGGGTAAAGAGTATGGGATGAAAGAGTATCGTGAAGCAAAGTCGAACCAAATATTTTCTGTAAAACCGACAAGCATGACACCTTGGCAGTTAAAAGCTCCTTGTTAGATAAAGCAATTCTATTGTTTTGGATAAAGACAGCTTGTTGTTTATTAAGCTCCTTCTCCTTTTATTATGTAATAAATATTTCCCTTTTCCTAGAGATATTCCTAGAATTCTCCTAGGATATTTATGTAATTACATTTTGCATAAATACTTCAATATTAGAAATTATTAAGTGTGGAATAAAATTGTTGGACTTTACTATAGACATTTTAGTGAATATTGGAGGCTATTGTGTGTTTGATTTCAAAGTAGCAAGCTGGACAAGTGACTAGCATCATAATTCGGGATCCATATGATAAGGCGATGGTGGAAGTGCCCTGCATCAGTGTTTCACCTGGATTTAACTACATTCATTTTTTATATGACATTCTGTGGAATGTGTAACTAGAATATTACTACGAGTTAGTCAAGTGCTCCCTATCTTTAACTAGTTTCCATTTTAATGTTTTCTTCGATTTCGGTGTTGAGAATTCTTAATTCTCTCACTCTCGTTTGACCCTCTGCCTTCTAATTCCATTTCGGATCAAGGATCCTTAAGTGCCCTTCCCGATCATACCATTTCACCAAAAAAATACTTTCCCAAATCTACGGGTTATCTATCTTGCCCTGAATACATTTATTACCTTTTTGCCTTGACTTCTAGTCTGCTAGCTTGATTTAGACTCCATAGCTCAATGGACAAGTAAATTTCTCTCTATTTTACCTGCGAGTGATTTTTTCCCACCAAAATATTTAAAACAAAATAGTGTTCTTTCATATTATTCACAAATTTAAACAAAGATAAATCTTAAAAGATATCTCTGGAACCTAGGAAGGTTAAGTCTGGGTTAGTAGATTTGTGGATACCTCTAGTGTTCTTTATTTAAAAACTCAATCCCCACAACTTAAGAATTTACTAGCATTGTGTCTTGTCGTACTCTCTATGCTAGGATGCATGGTGTTCTTGATATGGGATCAAGTCGAGTGAGGTTTGCACCTCTGGGCGACTTTGGGTCAATGGACGGTGGCAATGTCTTATGACTCATTCTCAATCAATTCTTCTTCTGTGCCTTTCTTCATGGTTCAACGGAGAGACCTGTCTGAGATGTCGGATGGTGAGGTTGACGGATGGATTGGCGAGGTGGATTTCTCAGTTGAGAGGGAGTGTTACAGTGGCAACTAGGACCAAACTCCACGGACGACTCATATTGTTAAATTTGGCAACTAGGGCCAAGCTCCATGTTCCACTACTCATATTATGGAGATGATATTTTTGTTGGATTCCTCTTTCGGAGATGTATGAAATTTGATCCCCAAAGATCATCTTGGGTCAAACATAGATTCTTCTTATTTTCCTCATATATTTGTTGTAGTCAGCCAGATTTGTAATGTAGGCTCACAAGCCCCAAAAGATGTGTCACACACCCTTAGTGATGGATATAAAGGAGAGACTCAAACCTCATTTCATCATCATCTCAACACATCTCTCTCTCCTTCTAGTGTGGTTCTTAAACCTAGCGACCTTCTCTCTCCTTGGCAGTGTTGAGTATTATTTGGAAATTTCTAACTGTTTAGAGTTTTTTAGACAGCGTTGACTGGGTCAACCTGCTTATTTGTTTGACTATTTTGGGTGATAAATTTCAATTTTAAGGAGTCTTGACTAGAGCCTGACGAGGAGAAACGTTGACTTTGACTATTGTTGATAGTAGATTTCACTATTGATTTATTGAGACTGACTAGTGTGTGACCCGGAATTTCTGGAGGGCTGTTTGGGCTAAGTTGGCTGTGATTAGGCAGAATTTTGTGTAACAGGTTTAGTAGAAAACTAATGAGTAGTTGTTGGTTTGAGCAGGCGTTGAATTTTCTAGCTAAGGCATCCTATTAGTTGTAAATTGTACTTTCTCTCTCTAAATTTGAAAAATAATAAGAAAGATTTGATCAAGAGTTTCCTTGCAATGGGAGGGTTTCCTGGCATCCACCAAATGTTATTATATATTTTTAGCTTGTCTTATTGATTTATTGTATTCTCAAACATTCTTGTCGATGTTAATGTGATTGCACTCTTGAGAGATGAATTGGGCTTAATAAGAAAGATTAAATAACATTTCTCAACACTAGACATACCATGATTAACTAAAATTAACATGGTATCAAAGCTTAGGAGAAGACAAAGCCCAAAAACAAGAGTGAGAAGAAAATCATTGAAAGTTTGAATAGACAAAGACCAAGATCAATGGCTTCACTCATCATACTTCAAATAGGTAACCAAGTTGAATGATAAGTCTGATTATCATGTAAAGTAATATAGGATCATTGGAGGAACAAGATGTTATGGATTATGTGCAAGGAAATATCGAGCCTCCATCAAATGCATCGACTACCACTAAAACAAGTATAACAAGGAAATAAGGCGAAGAAGAAGATCATCAAGGATATTATTCTAAAACACTTAGTTGCCTCTCTGAGTTGGAGCACATTTAAGGAGATGTATGATAAGTTGGTTAACGTATTCATGGCTAGCAATGCTAATCAAATTCTCTTCTTGAAGAACATCAAGATGGACAAGGGAGAGTCCATGAAATCTTCTTCATGAGGGCTCACCAATGGTGATCTCTTAGCTATTGGAGAGGTCATAGGCGGCGAGAACTCACTCATTTGCTCTTGGAGGACTTCCTGACCCATGGTATGTATTTAATACCACTATTCTCAATAATAATACTAATTCCTGATTTTGATGAATTGACAGATGCACTCAGAGGTAAGGATGATGGAGAGGGAGCCATCAAATGGAATGGAGAGTGACCCTACGCTTTCACACAGCTCATGCAAAGAAGAAAGAACAATCTTGGTCAAGAAAGAAATCAAAATCGTGAAAGAGGGTCCCAAGGAAGGAAGGGGAAGATGTTACAATTGTAACAAGTTTGGTCACTTATTCAGAGCCTAACAAGGAATACAGAGATGATGACTACAACAACAACAACAACAACCGGGGGAATGGAAATAAAAGGAACAACGAGGTTCAAGGAAAGAGGAAGGCTCCCTCGATCGAAGTAAATGGAAATGGAAAGCAGTCAACCTTTCAAGAGGTCAAGGAACTCTAGGTATGATGAATCTAATGTTGTTGATAATAAGAGAAATGAATATATTCTTATATCTTACCTCTACTGCTACATCTCCTCTGACTGCTGGATGGTGGTGGATTGATAGTGGTGCCTCAAGGTACTTCTTGGATATAAAGAGGCCCTCTCTAATTTGATTGAAAAGGATAACTAATTTGGAGATTATCCTTGGAGACAATGCCACCTATCTGTGGGGCCGGGGAAGCTGTGACCTTCATCTAAATCAAGGTCAAGTCCTTTGTTTGCAAGATGTGTTATGCATTACCTAACTTGAAGAAGAATCTAGTGTCTATCTCGTCAATGGAAGTAAAGGATTCAAGGTGGCATTCATCGATGGGAAGGCACACATTTGGAAGAGAACTTCAAAGAAGCATTCACTCTTGGATTTAGGGTGGATACAATCTATCAGGTTGGAGAATACTAGAGACAGTGTGTAACACAAACTCTTCTGTCAGAGCTATGGCAGAGGTTTGCACACCTTCATTATAAATCCCAACTTGAGAAGCAAGGAAGGTGGTGCGGGTATGTCTGATTTCAAAGATGATCATGAAGGTGTTTGTCGGGGTTGTACCAAAGGAAAGCATACAAAGGGGACCATTCCTCAAGTGTCCTTTAAGACATCGATATTTTACAAGCGATGCATTACGATCTATACGGTATGTTGCAGTAACATCCTTGAGGATGCTTATATTATATCACTTTCATAGACGACTTCTTCCACAAAACTTGGATATAATTTTGAAGAAAAAAAGTGAAAGCATTCAAATTATTCACCTTCAAAGGCCTTGGTTGAAAATAAAACAGGAAGAATATCAAAATTTTGAGGATCGATAATGGAACCGAATATGAGTCAAATGAATTCAATGACTATTGCGAAAAGGAAGTTGGAATTAAGAGGGGAGACCACTCGTATACTCTTGAAACAAAATGGTGTTGGCGAAAGGAGGAATAGAACCATTTTGGAAGTTGCATGTGTCATGCTTTATGACCAAGGTCTTCTGAGGAAGTTCCTATGGGGGAAGGCACCAACACCCCTTTGTGTATGTTCAAAATAGATGCCCACATTCTGCGTTGGACTCAAAAACTCCCAAAGAAGTCTTCTCTGGTACAAAGCCTAATGTTTCTCTTTTTAAGTTTGGAAGTCCGTATATTTTCATGTCTTAGAAGAAAGAGAAGCAATTTTGATGCTTTTGGAAAAGAAGGGAACGTTTGTGGGCTACAATGAAACCTCGAAGGCATATAGAATCTATGTGCCTGGTCAAAAAAGTGGAATATGTCATGATGTCACCTTCGACGAATGTTGCCCTCGAGGAAGGTTAGAGATCTTCCTATCTCAAAGGAGGAAACAAAGAAGAAGAAGAAGCGGAAGGTGGGAAGAGCAGGAAGGATGAATCAATGCAGATGTTGAAGGACAAATGGATCTTATAGACTTCCTTCTTCAAATAAAGAAGGAGCCCTCATGAATTAAAGACACTCTCGAGATTCCAAGAATACGCTACTCAAGGAGAAAATTCCGGGGAAAGTAGAAGTGAATAGGTACCAAGGGTACCTAGCGACCATGAGCACTATTGTACAATTTGAGCCTAAAACTTTTGAATAACATGTGAAGCATCAAGTTTGGAAGGATGTTATGAACGAGGAATATGAGTCGATCATGAAAAATGATGCAGGATGTGGTCCCTAGACCAAAGGACAAATCTGTTGTCACCACGAAATGTCTCTACAAGATCAAGCATGGAGTCGATGGAATTGCTGAAAAATTCAAGGCAAGATTTGTTGCCCGAGGCTTTTCTCAAAGGAAGACATAGAATATGATGAAATATTTGTACACAATTTGCCGCTTCACCACATCATTAGTCATTTCACTTGCTCCATCGCAAGGATGGAGTCTACATCAAATGGATGTCAGGGCTACCTTCTTGTGTCCAATAAAAAAGGAAGGTCTCGTCCAAACAACCTTTAGGGTTCGAAGTTCGAGATAGAGATGCATATGTATGCGGGTTGAAGAAAGCCCTCTATGGGTTGAACCAAGCCGCTAGGGCAGTATGAGCAGATCGATAGCTACTTGATGAAGTTGGGCTTTACATGAGCGATGTTGATCTAAACCTTTATTTTTAGGTTGATAATGACAAGCCTCATTCCAGTTCTCTATGGTGATCTCTTCTGACAAGTGTTGACCCTCTTGTTCATCGATGTAAGAGGGAATAGCAGTTCGAGATGAAGGACCTAGGTTTGATGCACTATTTCCTAGGCTTTAGGTCTAGCAAAAGCGAGTGAGATTTTCCTTTCTCAAGGAAAATTTATTATTAAGCCTGAAGAGATTTAGGATGGTGGTGCAAGTCGGTGACTACTCGATGGGCTAGCTTTAAGAAGTTGTATGGAAATGTTGTTGGGCCCGATTTGGGAAATCTACAGTATCATCAACTCGTGGGGGCCTTGATGTTCTTCTTAGTGAACTCCGTCCAAACATAGTTTTGCGTGAACACGTTAAGTCAATATATGGTCAAGGCCTCATCACATTCAGCTGGATTGGTGCCAGAATCTCTTAAGATATCTTTAGGCCAGTCAACCATGGTAGAATACAACGTATTCGGAGTATGAAGGGCTCCATGGATATAACGATGCGTGTTGATTAGGCGGGCGTGTGGTGGATCGTAAAAGCATATATGGACTTGCTTCCCCTTAGGTTACGCCGATCTCTGGATGAGCGAGGAAGCATAAATGCGGTTGCTTTGAGCACCTATGAGCGAAGATACATTGCCAGCAAGTATGGCATGTTGTGAAGTTGTTTTGGTTGAGAAATCGCTTTAGTGATTGTTTGGGCATGTGTTGGATAGCACCGGGATCCTTTGCAACAACCAAAGTGGGATTCGTCTTTACGAGAATCTGTGTTCTAACCCGATCAAACATATGATGTAGTTACCACTTTGTCAAAGATATGGTAGTAGGCGCCATAAGGCTCCATCACATTAGTGCGATGACAGTCTTGAGATATTCTCACAAGCCTGGGAGTCTTAACCTTCACGGAGATGTGGTATCTGGACAAACCCTATTATGAGGGTCTCACTTGAGTTGAACTATGAGCTCTGGGAGCTCCGAGGAACCCAGGGATAGGCTGCTTGGAGCTATAGCAACACGGGGGCTAGGTTTGCCTTGTTAGTGTCTTCCCCGCCATTATGATATTGAGCACGTTCACCCTCTCTTTGATCTATGCCCCACATACATCTTACCTATGTAGTATGGGACTTGTGGTGAGTACCTCTCATCTGGCCAATGAGTTGGGAAATGAGGATAGAGACCATAGTATTACCGATGGACGCATCGTGTATTGTCGTACACTTTATGTCTAGGATTAGGACGTGTCCAAAAACTTGATCTGGGATCAAGTATGGTTGAGTTTCCTCGAGTGACTTCGGGTCGGTGGAGAGTGGCATGGTCTTTGTGACTCACTCTCGATCATATCTTCTTCATTATTTCTTCTACGACGGAGTACGGCCGGCAAAGTACGGAGACAAAAAGATGACAAGGATTGCATGATGATACATGATGGTATGATGGTACTAAATGACGAGTTACGGAGTTGAGATGGAAAGACGGGTGGAGTTCTCCCTAGTTGAAGGAATTGTTAAATTTGGCAATAGGCCCAAGCTCCATAATTGCAATGCTCATATGATGGAGATGATCTTTTTTGTTGGATTCCTCTTTCGGAGAGGTGAAAGATTGATCTAAGGATCATCTTGTTTGGATGAGCAGAAGTTGTATTTTGAATTTATTTTCCTCACATGTGCAATTTGTCAAGGTCGGCCCGGTTGTAATGTAGGCTCACAAGCCCCAAAGATGTGTCACACACCTGGTGATGGATATAAGGAGAAACTCAAACCTCATTTCATCATCATCTCAACACACATCTCCTTGATTAGTTTCATACAAGCCCTAAGAGCCTTTCTCTCCTCACTATGTAGCTGCTGTTTGAAGTTTGGTGTTTTAGGGCTTGTTGTTTGACCGCTTTGGGTCATTTCGATTTTGAGACCATAGTAGGCTCTGCAATGAGAACGTTGGCTTTATTTGTTGTTGTTGACCACATATTTGGTGATTCATTTGACCACAAACTTTGACCGGTGTGTTGACCGAATTTGAATTGTTTTGGGTTGAGTTTGTGTGATTGGAGGCGAGTTTGTGGGTTTGACCGAGCTTCATTGGAGGCTAATTTGTTTGTTTGTTTAACATTGAAATTTTGGCTAGGGCATCTGTTGGCTAGCTGTAAATTGTACTTTCTCTCTAAGCTGAATTTGAAGAATGATGAAGATTTGATCGAAAGGGTTTTCCCCGCATTGGCGTTTTTCACTTGTCATATGCCAAATTATTGTGTCTCTTGTCTTGGCTTGTCTTCCATCGATTGTTTATGTTCCATTCAGCATTTATCAAATATTAATGTGATTGCATAATAGGAAAGCTGAATTGGGATTAATAAGAAAGATTGAAGTAGATTCCCTTAAGCATAAAACATACCATTGTTAACTAAAATTAGCACATATGATGGAGATGATATTTTTATTGGATTCCTCTTTCGAGAGGTGCAAGATTGATCTAAAGATCATCTTGTTTGGATGGCGAAGTGTGATTTTTGAATTTATTTCTCACACGTGAAGAATTGTCAAGGTCGGCCAAAAGTCAAATGTAGGCTCTTGAAGCCCAACAAATGTGTCTTTTCACCCTCATTGTACAAATAAGAGTGACCTTTTGCCTGCATCATTCTTATGTTCTTCTCTCTCAAATCAGATTGGTTCTGCGGCTTAGGTTTCTCTCTCTTCCTCTCTCACATGTGTGAGTGAAGGATGCATTTCGGGAGCAAATTAGGGCATAAATTTCAGGGCATTGACCGGCTCACACGGCGGGGTCCTTTTGGGCGGTTTGACTACGGGTTTTAGGGCAGATTTTCGATTTTGTGAGCGGCGTGTCTGAGCACGGAGAAATCGAGGTGATTGAGCCAGTTTGACTGCGTTGATCGTAGGCTTGTTGATGCTCAATATGTTGAAGTTTGACCGAGTTTGTGAAGTTTGGGATTGTTTTGGGCTGACTTTGACTCTTCTTGGGCTAGGGATCAGTTGACATTGTGAGTTCTCTTGGGGATGTCTGATTCTTGAGTGATTTGACTAGTGTTGTTTTCCACGGTTATGGCTTTTGGTTGATATTAATGGAGACTGAATTGACAATGTTTGGGCATATAAATTTATATTGCTGCACTCTCTCTCTGTTAGTTAATGAAGAATAATAAAATTTGATCGAGGGTTTTCCCACATTGGGGTTTTCCTGGCGCATCTGCCAAATATTGTGTCCTCTTGTCTTTGCTTGTCTTACGCTTATTGTTTATGTTCTATCTTCATTTACTATAAAGTTAAATGTGATTGCTAATCTGGAAATTGTCTTGGGCAAATGTGGGAAAATTGAAGTAAATTTAACTTAAGCATAGAAAATCTTGTTATTATAAAATTAACACTAACCTAATTAATTATGCTGGTAGCATTCGAAGGATGTTGATAAGAACACCTTAGTGTAATATTCCGTTAGGATCGAATGAAAAGATCTACAAGATGGAATATTAGAAGTGACTTTAGAAGTTGGGAGCAATGTGGTTTATTACCATTACCATAGTAAAATGACACTATGTCATTTTTAATTAAAGAAAAATAATTCAAATTTGAATGAAGAAAATGCTCAAAAGTGACTTAAGTGAAATAGAATTAAATTAAAAAATTCATTTAAGATCAATCAATGGAAGAACCAGAATAATAAAATAATAAAATAAGATGTTTAAGAGGCTTGAGATATCATCGAATCTATAAAAGTGGGAGGGAGAGGTCATTTGGAGATATCTTGAATTGATCATTGTCTTGTGTGAGAGGTTTGAAAACCTGGTTCTCTACTTCAGCAAGCGGGGGCGAGGAAACCCTCAAGAGTGGTCGGTGAGAGTGGGCGAGCTTATCTCTTCCCACCAGTGGATCTTCCAGGATTGAGAGGTTGCGATTTCAATTTGTTTTGGAACCAATTGCGGCATTATTGTAGATCTATTTGGGGCCATTACCTCGGCCATTTCCGGTTGTTGTTACAACATTTTTTATATTAACTTAAATAAGGTTAGGGAATCTTGCATGTTCATATTGTCTATTATTCGGTTGTAGATTCTATTTTCGTTGAAATATTGGGGTTTATGTTATGAAAATTGTTTATAGTATTGACAACTTAAATTTCTAAAGCTATTTTACATGGAAATCTTCTATTTATGGATGGAGAATTTATCTAAAGTATTTCCAAGTTAAGATTTCCAAGAAACGTTCAAAATTTTGGCATTTGGGTCATTATAGGATGATAAATCACTACTTGAGATATTGCAGTAATGAGATACAGCCTTATGGATTATCTGAACTCGATTCGGGTGGCGGTGAGACGCGGATAAATACCCGGTAATGGATGTTTTAGCTTGGGATCTTCTATGATCTCATGAATGAGCGAGGAAACAAGATTCAATTGCATTGAGTAGTGTTGAAGTTGAGTATATTGCAACAAGTGAAGCTAGTAAGAAGTGGCTTAGAAAGCTACTATCAAATTTGTTTAAAGGATCGTTGGACCTTACCATTATACATTGTGACAACAAGGATTTATAAGGTTAGTGAGGATGATGTTTATGCTAGGACAAAGCATATTAATAAAAAGTATCATTATATTCGAAAGATTGGTGTAGTATGGGGTTGTGAAGCTTCTAGTACATCTCAGATAAATAGGTAGTTGATATATTGATGAAGTCCCTTCAAATAAAAAGCTTGGTGCACCTCATGAAACATAATAGAAATAGTAGCGGTGATTCTTGGATTGTCCAAGACCTTGTCAAAGTGGAATTGAGCCACATTGTCGGTCGGAGGCAAGGTCTTGCGATATTCGTGGATGGAAAGAGGTAGGCGGGAGCCGGCCTGCTGCCACCACCACGCCTACACCTCATGCGGTGCAGTCTTAGTATCTTTGGGGATGGAGAGCGAACGAAGAGAATGAGGGTGAACGGGAGGCGAGCCTCCGGGAGATAAGAAGGTGTTACCTACGACCCACATCAACGAGACCGGGTAGGGATGGTGAGTTCGTAGGAGAGGCATGAGGTGAGCATGTGGTTTAAGTTCACTTTTAGGGATGGCTTGCAAGGGAGAGGAGGCGATAATCACAATGAGTAGATGGAGGGCTACCGAACCTAGACGTCTCACTGCGAGTCAAGACAAAGATGGAGCAGAATCAGTTGGAGCCTGGCAGAGCCGAGCGTAGGCAGGAAGACATAGACAGAGATGATGGCATAAGAAAAGATGGAGATGGGACCGGCCCATCGAAGGATGGCCGAGAACTCAGGTAGTTAAGGCGAGTGTGGAGCGAAGGAATGTCGAAAGGTCACCGAGGAGATTTAATTTTATGGTGTTGGGCTCGAGGTGGCCAAGTGTCCGGCCACGGTTACAAAGCTCAACAACACATTATTCTCATAACCTCACCGCATCTGTGAGATAATGAACATAAGTTATGAAATATCATGTTAATAAAAAAAATATTGCATAATAGCACTATGTCATCGTACACTTTCTTGGTAAATGTACACAAATTCTGGTTAAACAATTCTATTAGAATAACACCATAAGATAAACAAATAACCATAATTTAATTTTACATTTTTTGATGTGTACGTAATAACAATGGCATTGAATAAGTCATTGGATTCTAATAGTTTCCATGTCGCCGGTTTTTTGTGTTCTGCAATAAATAATTGGTTGAAAAAAAATCATAACATTATCAATTTAATGGCAGGGACATTTTCGAAAGGAAAGATGTCCGATCATATGTTTATGCATTTTCATTTTTTCAAATTTATATGTTAATACACCATTTCTATTTAGTATGAACTGTCAGAATTTTGAGACTGCTTAACATGTAGACATTTGGTAAATTTTTTGTCGCACATATGCTTCATACAACATGGGTTTTAAAATTAGAAGTAAATCAAAAGTAGTAAAGGTTCCCTCGTCGATGGTGCAATGCATATTGTTGTTTGTGATATATTGTATCGTAGCATTTATAACAATGCTTGTATACGAAAGGGACTATTGTTGCATTTTTGGAGAATAGATTGTTCTATCTTTATCAACGTGGGATGAATTGATAACAATTTTGTCGATCAACGTGAACATCCGTACGTGGGGTGTTGGGGTAGAAGAATGTACATACTTAGTTACGTTCGTGGAAACGTACACAAACTAGGGTTTATGTCGATGTTTATAGTTGACAATGTCCTGTTTATTTTTCGCTATCTATCACAAGTCTTGTTCAAGCCGATCTCTGTTCGACAATATCGTATTTAAAGTTAGCTGCTCATGATTGGAATATTTGTTAGTAATGATGTTGTTAAAGTTGGTGAGATGTGATTGGTTAAATTATCTAAGAACAATTTCTAGTATTTTATTCAATGGTTACTTTAGTAGTCATAAACATTCAACATGCATTAACAATTATTTGAGATTTGTAATGCAGTCTTATGCAGAGAAACATGTATATACACGGGTGTTCTTTCGTAACAATAGCGTATATTCCGATGTATGTCCTCCATTAGGCTTTTGAACAATGACCATGTTTCTCGTGATGATTAACACTGTTATTGAACAATGATGAATGGTTGTACAATGGTATGATGATTTAATTATTAATGAAATGGTCGATTGATATTCAATGATCGTTTGATGATGTTACAATGATTCATATGATTCATCGATTTTATTTCGTATTCGTATTAAATTTGGTATTGTGCTTAATGATGGGTGGGGTCTAGTCTAAAAACATGATGAAAGGTACTACAAGTTTGATGTTTTAGTTAGATGATCTAATTTCAAATATTGTGAAACGTGTCCATGAGTGTTTAGGTTGGAGCCTTTAGTAAGGGATTTATGCTCTCTTCCAAACAGCTAGTAAAATTATTCGTGTTAAGGCCCTTTCCGGGTAGAAGTCGACAAATGAGATCAAAGGGTTTTTTAAATTTCTCTAGTGGTGCCGAACAATAAGAGAAGAACAGTTTTCCGTAGGTGGTTCCTACATACCGGTAAGAGTTCGTCATACAATATTGTGTAAATACCGATGAAGTGTACACATGTTCCTAAGGAAAATAGGATGACCCAGATCATTTAGAAAGAAGCAAATTTACTAGATACAATGAGGCTTAAATGTATTTTACACAGATAAGAATAATTGAGATTAATAGAAATAAAGCAATTTTCGATGAAGAAGAAAAATTTCATGAACAGGAGAGTATCACACATGAGGACAAAAGAGGAGAAAAGAGTACCAAAAGGATAAAATAATGACTGAATTCACTCTCTAGAATAACATATCCCAGAATATCAAGATGAGATAAGAGATTTTAGATACCCAGATCCACCCAAAAAAGTAGTACCATAATAATATATTCTAAGATGTGGTTTCAAAACACATTACAGAAGAAAAACAAATAAGGCAACCCCAGTAGGTCAAGAGAGAGGAAGAGACCACACACATTTTATAGCTATGGTGCCAATGAGCAGACTGATCAGCACCTCGCACTTATGAGGAAGTCGCAAAAAACAAGTGGAAGGGTGCTATTATGGAAGAGTACCAATCCATCATGAAAAATGATGTGTGGGACAGGTTCCAAGACTTACGAAGTCAATAGTGACTTCAAAATGGGATCTATTAATACTGCTATGCTACAAAATGGTAGCATAAAAAGTAAAAGACCAGATTTTTTGCTGCAGGATTTCTCTCAAGTGGGAAAATATTATAATAAAACATTTGTCCCATTAGAAAGGCACTTATACTAGATCCATCATCTTGTATTGCTTTGTTATGTGGTTGAAATTACACCCAGATGGACAAATTTCGCCTTCCTAATGGAAATGAAGAAGAAGGTGTGGCAAATAGTTTTAACAAGGTTTTTTGATCCATGAGAAGGAGTCCTGCTGTCAGAAATTGAAATATTTGCATGGGCTTGCGTAGGAAGTCAGTGGCATGTAGCGGTCAAAAATAAAACAATTCTCGACAATCTTGGGGGTTTACCAAGAGTAATGAAGATCCAAATCCTGTACTACAAGGTCGAATATGGTTACCTTTATATTGAACATATGTAGATGACCCATTTCCTTACAAGGGATGAGAGAAATATCATAGATGGGTGCAAGAGGGACAACACCTAGAGTTTGAAATTATGATATGGGTTAATGCATTATTTATTGGGATTAAGCATCTTCGAAGTATCCGTAAGGAAGTATCCAACTGAGATCCACAGAGACCAGGATGACAATTCAAGTCCATGGTCACAAAGGACAGTTTGAATTATCGAGTGATTATTATTTTGTACCTTGTCGATCCCATGATGAAAAAATAGTTGATCCGATCTCTTCGACAGAATCAATACATCACGTATATATACTTTTCAATGGACACATTGAGTCAGTACATGTGGCTGATCCTAGACATGTGTATATTTGGTAGTATAAAAGAATGAAGACACCACATGAAGGCAGTCGGGATATGCAGATTCAAGCAGTTCCAAATGGTGAGGTAAAGTGGTATATAAAAATGAACTCTCGACTAGTCAGTGACCGATGAGACAGAAAATCTCATCGCATGTTTTTCTACCCTTGGGACTTGCGATGATCATGGCTTAGCAGAAAAAAATTGCGTTATGTGAACTTAACACAATAAGAGGAAAAATATAGAAAATTCAGTGATGTAACCATGAATCGTTGTGATTTAGAAATTATTGTAGGTTATTTCGATTTTAGAGTTAGAACCAACTTTTATGTTTATGATAATAAAAGGTGTGAAGCTTTCAAAGAATACAATATTTCACTACAAGTCAAAGCATATAGAGATCAAATACTATTTCATATGAGACATGGGACAAATGATGAGTGGGAACTTTGGTATATATCCATAGATGAGAGCATCAGCTGGTGCCTATCTAACCAAAGTTTCAGAACATCACAACAAGCGTAGTGTGATGTAGAATGTACACCCTCATTGAGAGGGAGTTGTGATGATTCTCCTATATAATGGACAATAATTCTCCTGCCAAGGTAATGGCCAGAATGTAACCATGTGAAGTGGTTGGTGAATAATAAGAATCTTAATACAGTATCATACACCATGCAAAGTATTTTGCCTGACTGGGACCACAGAGAGTGGGGAGAAAAAATAATAGATACTTGTAGCGTATACTTGAGACTATAGTGGTAGGCCTTCCCATACCCTTTGAAGTGGTTGGGTGTGATTGAGACAACTAGAGGAGAAAATCACAGAACACCTTCCTCACCAAGAGGGGGTGTTTATACTATAGCAATGAAAGGTATTCTTCCGGACAACAATATATATATATATATATATATATATATTTAATAATTAATTAATAATAAAAATAAAAGAAAACAGAAAATTATTAATAAAAAGGCACCCTAATTATTTACATTTTTTGTGGACCTATCGTAATCAAATATCAATAAAATATCTCATTTATCTTATATAAATCTAATAATTTTTATCAATTGTAAAAAAAATTTAATGTTGAGAAATTTTTTAAGTGTGTAATTATCGATCATATGACAATACTTACCAAGGTCTTAAAAATAAGAAAGAATTCAATATAAAGTACAGGAATATTATTCATAACCCTAGTGGTATGAGATAAATTTGACATACTTCATTATTAAGAAAATATGATTTGAAAAATTCTCATAAAACGAAGATTTAGATAAAAAATACCAAGATAAATGCTTTTTTGAGCATCGGTTCATAAGATACCTTCGTAGTAGTGTATTTTTCAGTAAGCTTAGATTAGAGGTTTAAAATCAATGATCCTACATTTCTTTGTATGGATAATCAAGGATATATAGATGAAGGTAACAAAACCCAGGTATGGTTGAATTGTTATCTCCGATTTTATCGATGAAGTGAATATGATAATATGCTCAAGGATTGTGTATATTGTAGCGCCTTACACATGAATAGGATGTGATGAAACCTTCATGCTAAGAGAAAACTAATACCTTTGCAAAGGATGGGAAATCCAGCATCATCAACACACATGAATATAAGTCAGATGATTCCATTTATTAGTTCCAAACCACAACAACAAGATTAGTTCTAGTGAGAAATACGTTTAATTTTCTTAAGAAAGAATCAATGAGATAATTAATTTGTAAGATAAAGTGACCTTGAAGGATGTATTACAGAGCAGAAAAATCCACCTAAATATCTTCTATATGAATACAGATGGGAGTTCAAAGAGTTTTAAGGCAATACCACTCCACAAAGGAGGCGAAGAGCGATATAAATATTTATCGTACCCCATTGTTGAATATTGGGCAATAGATACAATCTTTAAAAAATTACGTGTTTAGAATCAGCCGCAATAACCGCTAGAGAAAGGTGTGATTTGATCAAGAACCTCACCTTATTGGTGAATCATAATTATACAAAATATGATGGGACTTTGTGAATGTTTATCAACTACAAAGAATTGACTAAAATTACACCAAAAAATAGGTATCCAATTGCCAAATATTGATGATATTTTATATTAATTGCAACATGTCAAACACTTAGCCAAGTTGGATCTCTAATCATGATACTACTGGTGTATATGTGAAGGAAGAAGAGAGTTGAAAATGCCTTCACGCAAGGCAATATTTGTATGAATGGTTGGTCATGCCATTTGGTTTATGAATGCACCAACTATATTTATGATATCGATGAACGATGTATTATTCCTATATATATATATATATTCATTTATTATAGGGCATTAATATGATATGATGAGGCTATATTTCTACTCAGGGAGGAACAATAACTCATGTATCATGTAGGTGTTGTGACTCTTGAAGAACAACATGTTACTTAACCTTAAGAAATGTGAGTTCAATCAAATGACATGGTGTGATCGATGGAAGAGAGCTTGAAGAGCATCCTTCAAATATTATTGATATTATGTGAAATGGAAAAATTATTACAAATGTTACTAAAGTTAATAATAATGTAGTTTCAGAAATGTTTATAGAAGTCAGCTTAAAAGTAGTTTCACCACTCACGCCACAATACCAAGTCACAAGAGTTATAGTGAGGAAATAAAATATAAAAAATATTTTTATGATAAAAAGGAAAATTATCAAAACACTAGTGTCAGACCACCAATTCTGAATTAGAATTTGAAATGGATACATATGTGAGCAGCATGGGAGACCCTCGATGTAAGTAAGAGAACTACAAATACTAGTGCACCAAAATATTTCATGGGGTAGTTATCACCCATATGATGATAAGAAACAGTATTCTTAATTCAAGTTGTTAATAAGTAGAAGCACTATCTAATGACAACAGATACCATCATCCACATAGATCACTACTTCATAGTATATTTAGTAGGGTCCAAATTAAGCTACAATACACATAATAAGTGAATGATTTTTACTTTAGTTTACATAGTCATCAACAATAAAATAAAAACAAAAAGACACAGGACACACTTACCCACATGCACCAAGGTACACCAATACTAGTGATGCAATGGATCCTTTTTACACACTTAGCATACAAATAGTGGTACACCATTAAAAGATGAGGACTTAAGAGAGGTGTTTTAGGGCTATGTCCAAATTCAGAGACATATGAAGGTGATGGAAATAATGAATATCATTTCAAAAGTGGGTTAAATATGTTATAATATCAACAATATTTTTTTCCATATGAACAATTGCAAATTATCGATAGGATTACACCTAATTCTCCATTACATTTTGGTGTTGGGAAGAAAATTTCAATGTATAGAGGTTTTTGTACTAATTTAAAAATGAAATAATATGGTACAACATATAAGATGATGGGTATATTATGTTCTACTCTGTGAAGACTAATATTAGAAATAAGGTCTATACCATCACTAACATACATGCTAAACTCCGGGAAATTTTTTTCGATGTGATTTTGTGTGAGTTTTACAAACAAATAAGAAGTGGAAAATGGATACATATTCATATATGATAAGCTAAAAATATGTGTATTCTAATGCTTTTAAAAAGGATCACACCTGACAGGTCCTGGGAAAAGTACCTTTGGGACACAAGGAGCATAATTTCGTACATTTTAAAATAGATTTATCATGTTATAGACTACATGTAGGAGAAGATGAAATAAATTTAACATACCCGATAAATATTTCATCGATAAACAAGGTAGATTGAAGTAGTCATTAGGACTCAGGTAGATTCTAGGACACAACTAGAAACATCCGAATACTGGGACAAAAATCTCGTATATATACAAACATTATTACAAAAAATAAGTTCACACTTATAGAAAGTTCCCATTTGAAATTTGCTTTGACATTTTAAGGTTTCTACCTTGGAAATTTCATATGGGAAACATGGAGGAGTGAGGGAAGATATTACAAGGATGCCTCTATGGGCTAAAATTTTTACAGAAGATCAGAAGAAGATCCATATAAAAGTACAAGAGACACCTAAAAGTCACAAGAGAATTATACTTGCCATGCATTATCAACATAGAAAAATAATTTGTTCATTGTGAGAGAGTATGAATAAGTAACGGAGTAAGGGAGAGGCTACATGGGCATGGTAATAAAATCAAGGCTATAAGGTATGATCCCTTTGAGATACCGGAAAAGTTGGGTGATAATGCATATCGACTCATTTTACCACCATATATGCACATTTACTTAGTTGTGAATGTAGATAATTTAAAACTCTATGATCCTTCTGATTCCTTAAATGAGGAAGAAGAAAAGGTCTCTAACTGTGGAGACTATACCCAGACATCACAGAGTTGAAAGAAGACAAAATTTTTTATGGAGGAGGTCTGGCACATAAGACATGTATCATGATTTTGGAATATTGGGTTGAATGAAAACTTCAGTAAAAGCTAAAATGGCACTGTTGCAGAAGGGAGGAAAATTTTCTTACCTCATTCAATAGAATATTTATGTAACCAAAAGCCCCAAAAATGGGGGAGGCGTTATTACTATTGGGATCATTATATTTTTTTTCATCCACATCGATGCTTAGAGGAAAAATTGGTGAATCAACCTTTAAGACTATTCTTACCAATTGGTCTCAGCTTGAAAATTGTGTCCTGAAACTTATGGGAACATTTTTGAGGCATAAATGACATTTTTTGGGGTTAATTTTTTTTCTTTATGCGACAATTTTTTTCATATTGCAACACAACAACTCAACAACACATGAATCGTTCAATAAGAGTCCTATGTAGAAAGTTATTCCACCTAGAATTTGACCTTCTGCTTTTCACCACCATAATTCGAGAGGATGCCACATCAACCCCAATTATTCATGGAAAAATGGGTATCCATGTGATTATGATAATAGTTACTGTAAAAAAAGAGCCTATGTTGTAACCTAGTTAAGAGTTGAGGTAGTCAAACCAACTACCAGTAGTCTATCAAAGCATATAACCGCTGTGAGGAGGAGAAAAGGGTTCCATTTCAAGTGAATTCTTTTCCACAATGGAGAAAAATTTCAGAGGGACAAGAGACAGATTAAATATAGAGGATTAATGCACTTAGCATCCAATTGGCTACATGTCATAATTATTTTCATCATAAACTACATTCATTCAAGAAAGAGAGCAGAAAGCACGCTGGCCTTCCCGTACCGGGTTTTTCTCCCAAAAGAGTTAATTAGGTCATATCCTTGTCAAAATGTGTGTGTGAGATTTTTTTGTTGTTCTCTATTTTATGATAATTTACAATTTTCACATGCACTATTAATATTAAACTATAAAACTGGTAAACGTGTTAAAAAACTACAATAATGCATAATTTTCAATATTTTAAACATAATTTTATCATATTTGTTGTTACAAATTATCAAGTGGAATATCCATCACAATTTAAGAATCATCAATAGTCAATTTGCTTATTTTAGTGTTCACCACACAAAGTGAAGAGCAAATAATCATTTTCATGTTCAATGTTATATGATTATGCCTTATCCCAATGGGAAAAGATGGATGAAAACCCTATACTGGAGGGATATCTCTTTCTAGTGAAGAATTTAGAGGACTTAAAAAATATCATAGCCACATTTCTACCCTTATCAGTATGTAGACAAACTAAAGGATCTTGTGGAATTACTATAGAGTGTATAGGGATAAAATTAACAAATTTAGGAAGATGGGGATACGTTAACTTCAAGAACTTGGACATACCCTAAAATATATAGTATACAAACAAATTTTCACAATAAAGCTGATGTTGTTCAAATACATAATGCTATAATAAATATACCTAGAGAACATACGCCTTAAGAAAGGAAATCAAATTGTCAAAATATGACACCAAGAAAATCTCAGTGAGAAGAAGAACAAGTGAAAGAGGGAAAATAAAAAATATAGTATCCATAACACACCAATGCAAATATACCAACAACCACTACAACCACTCTACTATTGATTGCTATGGGCACAAAGGAGAGGTGTCGAAGTTGCATCTAGATTCAAATCAAGAAAATAAAGAAATATTATAAGAAAAAAATATCATGGGCAAATATTCAATTAACTTAGTGTAGAACATATCATATATGGATGAGAAGATCATTCTTACACCAATACATAGGGTGAATCGAGTAACCTCAATAACAAAGAGATGCAGTGTTACTAGACTCTTTCCACATAAAGATCTAACAGAAGACATAGACTGGGACAAGCTTTGTTTAGATTAATATCATGAAAGAACAATATAATAATAGTGTTTGGTAAATTATTTGTGATTAATTTCATTTCATTAATTGTCAACGTAGGCTTGGTAGACGATGAAATGTATGTGCAATTATCTATGCCAGGATTTTTCCTATGAATTGACGATTCTAGAAATGAAACTAATTCTAAGCATGGAGAATTACAATTTGAATAATTATGCACATGTTCTTTCAATCCTAATCAATATTAAATTTAATTAATTGAATTGTAATTACACCATAGAAATTGAAAATATATCTAAAATTTACAATTAAAAAATTTCTCTTAATTTGCCGAAAGAAAAAATGCTTGAAACCAAAATTTTGTTAGTAAACAAACAATCTAATTCCATTTTATGTAATTGAAAATCGTTTTACCTCCAATCTCGTAGAAAGAAAATTTTATACTAAAATCGTAGCAAGAACCGTAAGGAAAGAGGATCGATACTAAAAAGGATGTGATTCCTACTCGATGAAAATATAATTAAAAAACTTACAACTCGGAATGATTAATATGCATATTTAACCTTTAAAAAATATTTCATCACCAATTAAGAAAACGTATTTAAACTATGGGAGTAACAAGTGCCGAAAAGAAGATGCATTCAATAATCAAAATATTTCCTTTAATGTTTCTTCGCTTATGAGTACCTAAAAAGAAAATGAAAAATGATTAGAAAATGTAAATTCACGATGAGAAAAAATTCTAAAAAAGAAATTACAAAGTACAAAGACAAGTAATGCAAATTTTTTTATGAACAAAACCTACACAACTCAACATGGGGCCCTCCTGAGTGCAAGTCACTACTAAAATCACAAGATCTTCATGCACAAATTGAGAACGTAGTGAAACATATTAAGTTGAAGCAGAGTATTGGCCCTACAATGAAACAACCATAAACTTAATAATAAAAAACCTTCTTGTTTCAAAGTCTGGCTACAACCTTTTATACATTATTCATAATAAAGAGTTTTATGCCGACACGATATGAGCTTCCTTGACATATACGAGATCAATTCATTTTGAAACTCAATGTCTTTATAAATTTCTACCTGAACATCACGGTCATAGGAGATTTATTTGGATCCAACCACTAAAATCGTATCACCTTTCAATGCACTACTCGATGTTTGTTCTATTCTCCGTTGCCTTCATTTGACCGATGTAGATCATTTAGCAGAGTTTTAACTTGAATTTGAATTATAGATTTCTCAACTGTATTCTATTGTTGCGCTTTGTGGTAACCATGTGGTAGAAAATATTATAAAAAGTAAACAAGATTTACTCCATTGAGAAAAGATAATTGGAGATGACGGCACTGAGATATTAATGAAACACTAATGTTTACAAGCAGGATGGGCTCGAACCAAGTTATTGCAAATGAGGCATTTTTACAATCAGTGGTGGGATATAATCTAAGTCAAACTTTATTCCACAAAATTTAAGTCCTTTAATATTTAATAAACCAAATGAGGAATGTGTACTGCAAATTACTCCTCGTAAAACTAGTGAGGAATTTCTTTAGAATTTTCACAAGAAGTACTTAAGGATCTGTGATGAAATATGGACTTGGAAAGGCACCCAAAGGTAAATTTTCTAGAGGCTAAACCACTATTATTATGAGATACAATGTAGCATACTTTGCATAAGGCCAAACAGATTAAGGCAGGCACCGAAATCACATGGGAAACAGATAAAGGAAACTCGAGTGATTTTGGGAGCAACTTGAACTTACATGTCGAACTGGCCTGGAAGAAATGCAATTTTCTCGTTGTGTCGATGATGGTATGCACCAACCAGAGCAGAGGATTGGGTTTCTACTCTTCTTAAAACTAGACTTCAACAAATATCTTCATACTCGACATATCAACTGTGTGAAAATTTGTGAAATGCCCAAAATTTATATGGTTAACAATGTGGCGAATACACATGCATATAAAGAAATGTATAGGCTATTTTTTCATTAATATAATATACATATAGTACTTTAAGAATCTTTCACTAAATTCTAAAATTTTACAAATATTAGCCATTTTTTCACTAGTAAGTAGCATTGAAAATTCTTTATTAATATTCTAAAAAATTAGAAAATTTAAAATATTAGTGATTTAAGTTACAAAATGGTGTAGCACATGTAATAATAAGAAACATATTTAGCAACATCATGTAATAAAGAGGGTTCTAATAATTATACGCATCGGATGGACTCTCTCGCGTTCGAGTCTGCTTAGGTTTTCTGGCCATACACGTCACTATGTGGCCAGCCTTAGGCCTCTCATGGAGACGTCGGGTCCTTCTAAGATTCGCTTCTTCTGCTATCGACGCTTTTCAACCGCCTTGCTTGCCGTGTCATTTCGAAGAAAAGAAGCGTGTTGATCCAAATTTGTTAAGAATCTCGATGAAATTTCGAGATCTTCGCTCCGGGAGGCCGCCATTCAAGTAGCTTATCTTTGGTCGATCGTGGTCTCATCGTCGATCGTGGTCTCATCAACAATCTGCGGGATCGGGGTGTCAAAACTACCTAGCAATGGGTTATTGCAGAACCGGCTCTTTGATCAAGGAAAATGTCACCTTACTTTTTGGGGGCAAGGCACTCTCTTGAATTTTCCTCCAAAGAAGACAAAGATTGATCTTCGTCGGGCCGTATTTCTGGTGGGTTCTTGCTGCCTCATCTCGAACAAATGGACCTTAATTCTGATCCGGGATGTCGATGTCTTAAGGCTATCCCAAAGGTGAGTTCGTCTTCAAATCTTCTGGGGCCATCGCCGGAACTGGGATTCCTCGAAACATATCAAACACTTGAACGCAGGACGGCAAACAACATGACCAAGACGCACCGTGCCGTGATCCTGCGAGAAGCATTCACAGGTGGGGTTCTGTAGGCTATCAAAATCAAAGTCAGCATTTGTCCCAAGTGCAGATTCGGACTATGAGCAATCGGCTGTTTAAATGGTAAACCCATGTTCATGGAAATTTTTGCCAGAAACCGTCCGTCCAACGCAGAGCGCTAGTAGAAAGTGATCAAGAGGGTTGGAGCCAAGTCAAGCGAGCAAAAAACCAATCACAAAGGGAAAACTGGGAGGACCCTTCGGAAAGGCCTTCTACAAAGAAGGTTCAACGCCCTCTTTCCAAAAAGGCGCAAGAAAACAATGGACGTACTAAGCCAAAGAGATGGTTATCTGTGAAACCGAGACCCAAAAATTCAGTTTTCTCCAAGCATAGGTAATCCCTGCCCTCTTCAAAGGAACAAGTGCCAAGATCCTAAAGGTAAGGACGGAAGATGAGGAAGAAGAGCAGAAATGCACGCTGTAGCCGAGGAGAAGGAGAAACAGAATCCCAAACTCGATAACAAGATTCCACAAGAGGTCGCAAACTGTTAAGGAAAGAGACAGGAGACTTACAAAGGATAAGCTATGGTGAGCTTTTTGTGCCCAACTTCCGGAAAAAATGTTAGCCTTAAAGTCTGTGATGTCGGTGTCTGATTCCTAAAGGCTCCAAGGAGCTCACTTAAAACATAAATAATGGAAGGTCATCTCCTCGGAATTGTAGAGGTATGGGGAGTAAAGTTAAGGAAGAAGCCATGAGAAGCTTAACAAGAATGTTAAACTCATACACATTGGCTCAGAGACTAAATGAAGACGTAGTTCTCTCGTAAGAAAGCAAGAAATTCATGGTTCAAGAGTGAAGCAAGAGCACCGCCCGGCGCATCTATGAGGGATTGCACTATGGAACCTCAAAGAAATTCCAGCAAATACCTTTGAGGCTAGAAATATCGTTCGTTGCCGAAATGCGTAATCCGGATACTAATAAAATCTTTTGCCTTTCAATGTACATTTTCACCAATGTTGGGGGAAAAAAAGTTGACTGCTGGGATTCTATAAGGCACCAAGAAGACTTCGACAACCGAAAAATATAATTATTGGTCAAGATCTCAATCTCTACCCACTCGTCCGAAAAAAGAGGATAAGCATGCTCGTCTCGAGATCCCAAGGGAATGGGTAGAGGATCTATTGGCAGTGATCTGGACTACTGGATTTCAAGCCCTTCGGTGTAAGTTTTCGGTTCAACAAAGAGTGGGCCTTGAATATATTAAGTCATTGTGGACAGACAGATTTTTTTCATTCAAATTTCATTCCACATTAGTTTAGAACTCGTACCTACCATCCTTTGTTAACCGGTGATTCTCGACTACAAGCTCATAAAGTTTAGCTCCCCGGACCATTCAGACTGTCCTATTCTTTTTAGATTTAGTCCTCTGGTCAAGGAACCAAACTTTGGCAAATAGTCAAGGATTGTTGGGAGCGACCCGTCAATGGATCTCTTTCATATCCGGGAGGAAAAACTTAAGCGGGTAAAAGGCGATCTAAAACGATGGGTCAAAACCCTCGTCCAACCCAGCGACCGAAAGCAAAGCCATTAAAGTCTTTCGTCTTCATCAAACTCACCATATGGAGCACGCCGATAGTCACGAGAGTCACAGACCAAGAGGCTCATCTCACAATACTCTTTCATAAGGCCTCGCTCAGGGCCGAAGAAGAATACCGGAGATTAAAACCTAAATTCCCCCGTCAAAGAAGGGGACAGGAATTTTGTCCACAAACAAGTTTGTGCCGGAAATGCTCTTTAACACCATTTCGAGATTATGAGGATAACGTCACCTACAAGGATTTTAAGTATCAAAAAAGCACCTTCTTCTCACTTTCAAAATCAGAGAAGTAGGATAAGGACCGACCAATACTCGTATCTTCTAGACATTATTCCTTTAGCAATTTATCCTCGTATGAACGATATCCTCGAGGCCAAAGTCACCAAATATGAAGTCAAAAGGCCTTTTTTCGACATGGATCCTATACGTCCGGGCCGATGGTTTTTATGCCGCATTTTTTCAAGTTCGTTGTCGATCGTTGAAAAGTGATCTACTCAAAATGGTTCAAATGTTCCAAAATACCAAGAAAATAGGAGGTAGCACAAACTCGCTTTCTAGCCCTCATTCCAAAGGAAAAAGGCGCCAAAAATTTCCAAGAGCAGACTCGCTCGATTTACTTATGCAATACCTGGGTACAAGTTAATCAATAAAGTAACGTAAAATAGACCGAAGCTCATTCTTCCTAAAATAACTGGAGAATTAAGGAGGCTTCTATCCAAGGAAAAGAACGTAACAACTTTCACCCTTGTTCAAGAGGCACCATCGAAGTCTTCTTCGAAAAGAACAAGGCATGGTGATTAAACTTGATTTACAAATGCTTTTGATTTAGCAATCATAGCTTTTTAAAAAGTCATGAGCAAGTTTGGTTTTGGAGCAAATTTCATCAAATGGATCCGGCATGCATCTCTTGAGCCACAGATTGTTCCTTCGAAATGGTAGAGCCACCGATTTCTTCAAGCCTCAAGAGGCTAAGACAAAAGTCCTCTTTCTCGCTTTTTGTCATTCAAGCTCGTCTCGGCTCGTTAGACAAAAAGATGCAAGATCAAGATATCAATGCATCGTGTATTGCAAGAGAATGGTGCGATAAATGGCCGCCCTATTTATGGATGACACCGCGTTTTGGGAGTCGCTCCCTCGCTCCACCCAAAGTGCTTTGGATGATTTTGTTGAAGCCTGCGGTATTTGTAAATAAGAAAAAATTCACACATTCACCGGAACACTTTCGCCTGTATCATTTCGCTATTTCCTTTGGGATGTTTTGGGGCTCAGTGCCTTCTTCACTGGACCTCCTTTTCAAATATTTGGGCTCTTCTGTTTTTCATACAGAGATCTACAAGCAAAGACTGCTTCTCATTGGAAAAATTCAAGACTAGGGATTCAAGTTCGGTTTTCCCGCTCAACACTCGCTAGCAAATTCATCTCTTATTAAACTGGCAGCTATCAGCTTCCTCTGCTTCAACACATGCCTTTTGCCCGGCACAGTTATTAACAAAATGGCGTTTACGTTATATTGGCGAGGCAAACAAATGAAAACAAGATTCTCTTATCACCGGGAACCATATTCAAGCCACTGTGAGGTGGTTTAATTTCAGCACCGACAAGAAAACGTGGCCATGGCGGTGTTAAGATTACCGAGGACTATTGCGCCAAGACCGGGCCGGGCCCAATTGGTTCTCTGGACAAATTATTTCGTAGGTTCCGTTTCACTCGTTTAGACAATGTAATCTATTTGCTTAATTGTCAAAATGTATGCTAAACTCGCCCTTAATCACGTAATTATTGACACCAAGAAACGGCAAAAAGATCAATATTTGGATCGATAAAATCATGAATATGACCCAATTGAAGATAGAGCCTCTTATTAGAGCTCGTTAAGGCCGGATGGATAAGAGAGGGGTCGTGTTCGGGTTGTGGGATCTTTCTTTGGAGCGATTCTCAACTTTCTATGGTGTTGAAACGTATCGAGGTGCCATCATCTCTGTCTAAACGGTTTGTCCACGTCGTCGACCTCCTTTTCATGGCTTGGCACCCACGCGATGAGAAAAGAGACACAAAAAGGCTGGGGGCCGAATGCCAAAGGTTACGTTGTCTCCATGGGACATGCCAAGCCGGAAGAGAGGCTACACGCGACCTCGCACCTCGGGGCGGTGGGTCTCGGCGCGGTCCATGGCCCAAAGTCAACTTTTGTCGAAGCCTTCTGCCATGGAAAGATCCCAACGATGACATCCCGGGCAGAGAAAAGGGTTCGGGCCGTCCCTCCATCTCCGCTCGGGCCGTGTAACGAAATGGTAGACACCGTCCACGTGTCCTCGAATGCAATTTCCACAGATTTGTCTCTCCTTTATCCCTAATTTGGATCCCAAATTTTTTTCTTCCTCGTTCCACCGCTCGATCTTTTCAATTGGGAAAACACATCCCTGCCCTCCTCCTAAAAAAATCGTACAATTCTAAATCGTACAATGCCCTTCCAAAGGTTATTTGTTATGATTCGAAGTAGAACGAAACAAAAGAATTTTCGTAAATATTATAAGCGTAATCAAGCAAGTCTTTAGAAATCAAGATAAAATGTCAGTTTAAAGGAGTGCGTGCTTGATCGATATAAAAGATGATTCCAATCTTAGCTACACAGATATCATTGGGATCATCCTTAACTTGGAAATTTCAATCACAGCTAGAAACGTCTTCTCAAAGATCGGAAAATAAGGAAATTAACCGACTTTCAAGATCGTTCAATGGTAATTTCAAGGCACTTTCTTTTTTTGATGGGCAGTGTATGAAATCCGGGCAATGAAAAGGAGGTGTTGTTGTAAGTCCATTTGGGGAAAAATTCATACCTTTGTCAGCTGACTTTCATCCAAACATTCAAGTCGAGGCTTGGGCCCTTTCTGGCGTCTCAAGATCTCAAAGATTAAATATAAGAGAAGTAATGTCATAGGAGATTCCCGATCATTATAACGCAATGGTTTCCAACTTCCCTCAAATTTTTGGATCTCAAACTAGTGATGATACCCGTAATTATGGTTTGGCACCGCTTTTCTAAGTTGAATTACTACCATGTATTTAGAACTCATAACAAAGGAGGAAGTGACATTTGCTTTCAAACAAAGTCGTACCTCCTTTCTCGCTACCAATGATATGTTTTTAATCGTTAAGAACCTGAATTGTTCAATTGATTACTGCCACCACCGTTCATTTTAAATGAACACTAGATTTCAAGTCAGAAAATATCCTAAATCAAATTTATAGATTTTTTATCGTTAAATAGGTTATGTTTCTAGCTTCATTCTCATTTGAAGAAGAGATGCAACAGATTAGACATCTTTTACTGTAATCGTATTTTTGGTATTCTGTGCCAAGATGAATATAAATACTCCTAACTATCAATAGAAAAGAAAAGAAACATTATTTAGTTAAAAACTATGCTATACAATTTTCCATGTTTTGGAAAAGAAAAATCACGGGTAATGTTGCTCTAGGTTCTTGTTATACACTATTGCAAATCTTTTTGCATGTTTTTATTATGTTTTACCACAAATGTATTATCATATCCCAAGGGGATACTAATTGGAAAGACACCCCCAAAAGCATGTGATGTTGAACCAAATAAATTATTTTGCTCAAACTTGGTCTTTATGCATCTAGTTAACCCTGCCATATTCTATGTAATTCATATTCTATAGGCTTCGCATGAAAACAAGGTCTAGGAATAGATATATCAAAATCATCAATATTTACATAAAATTATTTTGTTTTCTTATACATCACTTTTCTAAAAAGGTAGATACTTCTCCAATTCCTCAAGTTCAAATAAACCAACAACTTTCAAATTTGGAGTTTCATCATAATATTTAGGCTTTTCACCTACTTTTGGATCATAGCTATTGTAATTGTTGTTGCACTTTATTCTATAGTTAACAACTCTAATAATGTTGACTTGGTAAAAAATTATTAGAAATCGTAGAAAATAAAAAATGAGAATGAATGGAAGATGAATATGCATTGAAACTTAATTTCCTTCACGATGAAAAAAAAGGTAATAACACAAAATCATTAAAAATCTACGATGGGTGAGTTAAAAAAACTCAACACAAATATAAAAAATAGTCTATGCATGTTCATTACTTGGAAAAATATGTCACAAAACAATGATCATCAAGGGCTTTTTCACTTCCAGAATAGTACTACACTAAACAATCTATGTTCTCAACTAATTATATGTGATGTTTTTTTGTATTGGTATCAAAGTATAATTGCATTAGATGAATGTCCTTCTCATGATAATATGACTTCTATGATGAACACATAGTGTCCTAGTGCATAGACCATTTTTTCTTCATTTAACTAAGCAGAGCTCATTTTCCTCTCTTAATAAACAATAAGTATTTTCAAAGAAAATATAAAATAAAATAGTAGATTCTAAAAGGTGAATATTCTTTTGTGACACTGCAATGTAAGAGGAAATAAAATAAAAATAAATTAAAACATATCCTTCAATAATCAAATATGTAAAGAAAATAATAATAATTATGGAAAACACATTGAATGCTTTGATAATAAGTGAAGTCATATATTAATCCTAATACCGTATCATTCTCAATTGAACATGACAAAAAAACAAACAAAAGAGATTTTTACTCAACAAAGGTCTTTAACTTTAACCAAACCCCTTAAATCAATAAAATAAGTCGTAGTCTTCCCAAGCAACGTTTTGGCCTAGAATCGTGAAGAATTTTAAAAATCAACAAAGATTCCCATCAAAATCATGTTCACGAGTTGTTACGTTTAGTATTTTGAGTTCCCTAAGGGTTTTTGGTAGTGTTGAATCCATTTACCTTTGTCAAATGGATTCCAAACCTCCAACTACCTGATTTCTTGAATTTTACTTGCCGGATTAGGCCAAAAGCTGCCGTCCGGAGGCTGTTTCGTTGCACAGGTAGACAACTCCATAAAATAAGATGAAACAAATCATGCCTTAACAAAAGGATCAATTAAAATCAAATAAAAACTCCAAAGAATTTAAAGAGTCATAATTTTTAAACAAAATAACCCCAAAATTTTCAAACTTGGAAAAATGGTCCAAATGCAACAAAAAAACAAACCATTAGAGTGACCAAGATATTAGAGCTACAAAAAAAAAACTCCATCTAATTGAAATGAACCCATTATTGCTTGGTAAAAGCCTTGTTAAAGTACTTATTTATCCTTTAATACAAAGGACACTACATATGTCAAAATATAGATCCTCACCTAATAAAATTGTTGCTTCATTTTCTATCACATACAAGAAAGGGATAAAGTAATAGTTAATTATCAAGACATCAATCTTAAAAAAATTGTAGCAAGGAAATATGGCTTCAATGTTACAATAAATAATAGAAAGTATAGAACATGTTCTTACCTCAAATTCAATGTCAAATTAGCATATAGTATTAGTAATGTTGTCGTGATAAATAATTTGCATAACTTGTACCAAAAATAAGAGGAACACAAAATTTAATCAAACAAAGGAATCACCTCATTTGTACTATTCCATTCAATTTTTCTTACACAACTTATGGAACATATATACAAAAATAAGTGTCCTTTGGGACTTCATATATATTGGAATAGATAAAATATTGTGGTATATCAATTTTTCACTTCTCAATTCGGTCCTCATTTGATTCATTGTGAACACAATCTTTTCCACATGAACTGTAATTTTCATCCTCCAAAATATCATGTTCCATATCAATTTTATTAGAGAAGTTTATTGTATTGTCTTTGCCCCTTCTATCATAATATGACCGCCAAAGAGCTAGTGCTCTTTCATATGGAAATTTTTTAATGTCATACTTTGTTACATATAATTGTAGACATATATCCATATGTTTATCAAAATTTTTTCCTCAAAATTGACTTCAAAAATGATAGTGCACTAAATATCCTCTCATCCTCTACTGATCACAAAATCATGGTTTGACACAAATGTTATAATTTGAAATATTATGATATATTTTCTTGTAAGTATTATCTAGCATCTAAAATATTCCATAATATTTTTATTGCACCATATTCTAGAGGATTCTCCAAAACATGAAATTGTTTCCACATTGTTTCAACAAAGTACATGTCTTGTTGAAACAATTTTGATGAATCCAAAATACCTTGAATTTTAAAAATAATAATTTAATGATTTAATCTATATTCTAATATTTTCTTTGAATCCTTTAATTAGTTTATAAATATTTTTCTTCATTGGCTTCTTAATAATTTATTCCTCAAATTTCTCCTAAGGTATATTTTATTATTTATGTTATTTAAATATCCTTTCCATTCCTTGGAACCCATTTTATTATTTCATGGTTAAATCCTTCCTGTTACCTTTATATTCTCTTTTCATTAATAAACCCACTTCATATTTTATTTCTTTATTTGTCCTTGATGATGGGTGGAGTGTCCAATCGAAACATTGGACATTTCAAAGATTGACACACAATTTATTCTAAAAGAAAATCTCAACGATGGTTGAAAATGTTGAAGATGAAGTGGCGTATGATGGAAAACCTTGTGAAAAGGATAAAGATGATAGGATGCTTGTAAATAGGTTGATTAAGGGATCATGTGGGTTCCCACGAGACATCAAATGATCAAGTAACATCAAGAATGTTAAAGGAAACTATCCAAATATGAAAATTAATCATGCCGATATATATGAATTGTAATGATTGGACTAATAATTCCTTCAGGCATAATTTATATATTCATTTATTTGTTTATGATTGAATGCATGTATGATAATGATAACTAGGTGGGATATGATGAATGAAGAATCTTTTGGTATGGAAAGATTTTTATAATCCTTTTGATTCAACTATGAATTAGTATCTCATGATTGATTCAATTATAATGAGTGAATGGGTAACAAAATCATGTTATGAATTTGTATAACACATGATAGTGAAATCCAATAGAGCTAATCAGCGAGACCATATTGTTGATGGATATGGAAGGATATAGTACTACAGAAATTTCCACTTATCTCCCTGCTTATATTAGCGTTGTAGACTATAACCTTCTTGAAAATAGTGAGGAGCACCTATAAAGGAGAGAATTCCTAAGGTAATATATAGTAGAGAAGGGAATTTCCCTGAGGTATGTTCGAGGTACATATGGGGGGTGACTAGATGATGTGTTGAGGTGTTGGTTAGACCTTCCAATTGATGATGGTGGAATACATGATATAGAAATGTAAGATTTTGAAATCAAGAGAAAGGAATGGATTGGGTAGATGTGATCATGGGTATCTACACATCGGTTTATTGGAATAAATAGTTAGTTTCATCTTGTAATGGTAGGTATGATAAGTAACACATGTACATTGAAACATAGTTCTATTTAATTGAGTATGATTAACAATTAAAAATGATTGAATTATTGATCCAGGTGGATATTGGTTGCCACTCACCTATTCCATTTGGACCCACACCATCAGTTCTTTCAGTTTCAAAACAACTTGCTATTTTTAGCAGTTTTTCGGGTCCTGAACTTTTGGAGCTGTTTTGAGGCCCTAAACGACGATTTTGTGAAAACCAGGAGCAACATGCATCCAAGGACCAATGTTTCTCACATCAAAATCTGTAGTCCTCAGGTAGATATTTCTAACAAGGTATGGTGCGCGTCAAATAGAGATCATATGCCAAAGTTACATCCCTGGGAAGTTGAAACACCAATTTACCTAAATGAGGCCCATAGTTTTGGTATCCTAAGGTTAGTTTTTTGGATGTTTAAGGTTTTAAATTGTTTCTTAATAATAAATAGGCCCTTGAGCCTCATTGTAACACATTTCAGAGGCCTGTAGCCGCCACATCTCTTCTCAGAGATAAGCTACCAGCGCCCTAGCTAGTTTATTTCGATTATGTCTGTAAGCATATTTCTGTTATTTGATATTAATGAAATGAAGTATTATTTCCATTGCATCTCTGTGTTTATGTCTATTTCTATATTTTATTGCGTTCCTGCATAAATTTGGTTCAGTGGTATCGGAGTAGTCTTCTCTTTCTCTGTTTTTATTTTCATGTCCCCAGCGAGGTCAGGGTATAAGGAGTTAGGGCTTGATCTCATTGAACCCTTGAAAGATCAGCCTCGAAAACCCTGACGATCTCCCATGGCAGAAGAAAAGAAAACGAGGGAGCAGGAGATGTTATCAAAATATTTCTTGAGGATGCCCTCGAGAAACAAAGGAATGCGATGATGGATAAATTTTCTCAGATCCTTCAACGATTTTCCACCTACGATGCATCTGCATCCAACAATCACTCTGGAGGCACCACTCCCTCAAGGTACATGCAAAATTTGACATTCCTGTATTTAAAGGCTAGATAAATGCATACGTTGTAGATAGATGGTTGAATTTGCTGGAAGGGTATTTCTCGGTCCATGATTTCTCCGACTGAGAAAATATTATTTTTTCACTCCTCAAAGCCACCCCCCATGTCAAATTCTGGTGGGAAACCTACTGTGAGCAAAGGAAGAGAGGAGCAGGGAGAGTACATCCAATGGACCACGCTGCGGCAGCAAAGGGATCAAGATGTGCACAAAATGATGAATTTGTTCCATACCCTGTGCACAAAGTTAGGTATTAAATATTTAGAGAGACATTTGGTGCTAAAGTACCACAGTTTTTTGCATAGACACATTAAGGGGGAAATGGATTTCCTTGACATTACCTATCTTGGAATGACATATCGCTATGCTGCTAAGATCAAGAAAAAATTTAAGCCAAAGAAGTGAGACTTTGGATCCGTGAATCCAAAGCTAAGGAAAGGTGCCCCTAAACCACAGAACAGGGGGTAGAGCCAAAGCGTGGTGACTCAGAACACCACCAAAAATCCAAAAAAGGACACAGGGAAGTGGGGTGAATTTCATAACAACCCCACTCACAACAAAAACGAGTGTTGAGCCAAACAGTCGCTGGTGGCTGAACTGAAGGCACCCGAATCAGATAAATGTTCTAATCCTGAGCCAGAACTAGACAAGGGAGATGAAAAATGGAAGTAGATCATTAATGCGGACCCCAATTCCATTGTTTCCACCACCAAGTTCCAGAGGGAGGATCTCGAGGATCCAAAGGAGGGGGAGCGCCTCTTCCATTCACAGATGTGGGTGAAGGGTTCTCCACTGCAATTTCTTATTGATAGTGGAAGAAAAAAGAACCTCATTTCAGCAGAGTTTGTGAAAAGGCTTGGCCTACTGACCATAGCACACCCGCAGTCGTATACCATTAGGTGGCTTCAGCCAGGGAGAGATCTTCGCATCCGCCAGCAGTGCCGCCTTCTGTACAACATCAAGCCATTCACACATGAGGTATTGTGTGATGTTGCTCCTCTTGATGTAGCTGATGTATTATTGGGCCAACAATACTTGTGGATGTGACATGATGTGTATGATTCTAGGCCTTATTATGTTGTTATTACTTTGGGAAATAAATTGTACATGATACCAGAGGTAGTAAAACCTCCTAACATCTCCTTGACTATTGAAAAAAAACACAATAAGATTGTTTCCCAAACCAGGAAATTTGTTTTCCTTACAACTCACTCACAGGGACAGAAGAAGATTGTGGGCAAAACCTCGAATCAAGGCTCTCCTGAATGGCTGTAGCAGATGGACAAATTCATGGAGGAATACAAGGACATTTTATCCTCACTCACAAGTGTTCCTCTACACTGTGAGGACAAGCACTCCATTGATTTGACCCTCGGCGCACTACCGCCTGATGTTACCATAACTCATGTGACTACACAGAAAAAATCCACACATGTACTGTTTGAGACAACCAAATTTATTGAATGCATCCAACACGTCCACCAACAGGTCCACAACATCTTGGAAAAATCCAATACCAAGTTCAACAAAATTTTCCTCTCATGGAGGAAATTAATGCAATGGGGGCCATTTATTACTAAGGAGGGAGGAATGATCCAGGTGGATATTGGTGGCCACCCACCTATTCCATTTGGACCCACATCATCAGTTCTTTCAGTTTTGTATTTCAGCACAACTTACTATTTTTAGCAGTTTTTCAGGTCCTGAACTTCCAGAGTTGTTTTGAGGCCCTAAAAGATATTTTTTGGGAAACCTGGGAGCAACATGGGTCCACGGACCTATGTACCTCACATCAAAAGTTTTAGTCCTCGGATAGATCTTTATAAAGAGGTATGGTGTGTGTCAAATGGAATCGTATGCCAAATTTACATCCCCGGGAAGTTGAAACACCAATTTACCCAAACGGGGCCCATAGTTTTGGCGCTTAATCTCTTATGGTTAGGTTTTTGGATTTTTAGGGTTTCCATTGTTTCTCAATAATAAATAGGCCTTCGAGCCTCATTGTAACACAGTTCATAGGCCTGTAACTGCCACATCTCTTCTCAGAGATAAACTACTAGTGACCTAGCAAGTTTATTTCCATTATGTCTGTAAGAATATTTCTATTATTTGATATTAATGAAATGAAGTATTATTTCCGCTGCATCTCTATGTTTATTTCTGTATTTTATTCCGTTCCTTCATATATCTGGATCAATTATTGTTT